>PUQB01000044.1:461576-877676 GCA_003024785.1 Selaginella tamariscina
ATGTATATCTTTGTATTTACAAGTGTACATATATATATATATTATTATTGTTTAACTTAAGCAAGAGTTTAACCTAAAATTAATAACAAGTATGTATAAGAACATAAGAATGCCATCGTTAAGGCATTGTATGTTTATGTTTATATTTATATTTTTTAACAGAAAATTAATTATTTAATTTTTTAATATAATTAACATTGTGATTACTTGAAAGCATTAATAACAATAGTTGACTAAGTAATGTAGGTAAGCCATAGTGTCAATTATATTAATAACTTAAATAAATAATTTTCTATTAAGAAACAAAGATATATAATTAATAAGAAGAGTTAAATATCTCTTATTTTAACTTGGTTAGCAATTGTTTTGTGCCACATTCTCAATGTAATCCATCTTTATAAAAACAAGACCAAATTTACTTGTTAATAAAATTAAATTAATGATAAAAAAATGGAAAAATTATTACTTGTAATGTCTCTTACAAAGTTAAGAATTAATTCTCATTGTTTTTTAGCATAAGAAAATAACAATATAGTAATAAAATTCATTTCATTAAATATTACATAATTTTTATAAACTTCATTATTAACTTTCTTAATTTAAAAGATTGATACGGTTTTAATTATGATGTATTAATTTTTTAAAATGTGTAATTTTCTTAAAAAGCCAAGGACTTGGAGTCTGATGATTCATTATTTTAAGTAGTCGAGAATATTAAGTCCTTTATTTTACAACTTGAATAAATTTATGTTTTTATAATGAAGAACTTCAAAAACAAATTTGATATATAAGTGAAAATAACTTTTTAATTGTATGTTTTTAATATACATTAATTTTATTGTTTATCACAAGAATTCACAACTTTAACAAGAGAAGAATGAAATAATAAAGAGTATTGCTTGTAAAGGTAAATTAATTAATAAGAAAATAAAATAGTTTAAGTGAAAAAGGTTATTTAATAGTTGATAATTGTAACTTCAAAAAGTATAATAGAACATGAGTTTTCTAATGAAATAAAATATATGGTAAAAGAAAAATTATTTATTAATTCAAAAGTAACTCTTTTTTTTTCACTTTTGGTGAATAAACTTTCAATAATATATAATTATTTACATCACATATTTGGTATGGGGGTTTGTTATGACTTTCTCAAGTTTTTATTAATGGAACATTAAATTTTTAACTTGGACAACTGACTTTTTCTTTTAAATATAACATAAAGTATAATGGGATGTAAATAAGTGTTCTTTAAAAGTTAAAAATCATTTTTTTATCTCATAATTATTAACATTTATTGTGTAGCACATCTTGAAGCTCTTACAACCAAATCAAACATGACTTTGTAACAAATTCACCTATTTTTAATATAATTAATTAAAATATTAAATTTTGTCTTAAGAGAAGTTATTTATAACATAAAGAATTAAAAACAAACTTCTAAAATTGTACAAGTTGAAATAGTGAAATAAACTTTTTATTTATAACATAATTTTCATTAACTATTAAAAGAATAAGTAATGTAAAAATTATGTTAATTTTATGAAAAGTTAAAATAAAGTTTCGATATTCTAAATTTATAACTTTTCAAATTTAGTATTACTTACAGCTTTTCAAGTTTAATTTTTATACATTTACTAGTACATAAATTACTAAATTCAATATTTTTTTTCAGGAAAGATCGTAAATTGTTTAAAAATTAGTGACTTTCTTAACACAACAATTAAAAACTTAAATAAGCAAGTTACACCACAACAGTAATAGTGAAAACAAAAAAACGAAAACAAAAAATGTTGCTTATACAAAGGTTAATTGAGAATTTGATTTCTTTTTATTATAAGTATGTTAAACTTTTCTCTCTTTCACACACATGCACATAGACATATTTTGAGGATCGTAGGATTAAAGAACAAAGCCGTGTTAGATACTTTAAATAACTGATTTCCAGACATTATCTCTTTAATAATTTTAAATTATTACTCTTATGATAATTAATTTAAATGAGTTTGAATTTACATTTTTGGGATAGTTAAATTAAATATAATAAATACCATGGATTGACATGAAATATTTTAAAAGCTCACACTAGTTAGTTTATTAAGTTTATGATTATAAAAGATTTGAAGTGTGGAAATAGAGGAGAGCTCGCTCTATTAATACTAGTTATTTTTATATTTATATTCAAATAACTTTTTATTGAAATAAGATTATAATCTTATGATTAATAAGAAAAAAAAGTTGCTAAACAGATATCTCCAGCAGTGTGTACACACACAAGACACACGCACGCACGCACACGCACACGCACACACAAAATAAATCACGAAAAGTGTGTTCTATTATAAAGTTTATTTTCTATCACAAGCGAAATGTCACAAAATCCATGCTGTTCATAATTACAATATATATAGAAATTACCTCCATTTATGGGAAGCCGAGCCGCAATCGCCACTAGCCTGTAGAGTAAGCAGTTACTTATATCCTCCTCGGAGCCCCGATAGGTACAAAGGATTATGATCACTTATCATCGCCTCCGTGTGTAACCAGGTGCAGCAGCTCTTCTCTGACGAGGAACTGGTGGTCTTTGTTCCCATCCACCACGTCCTCCAGGACTTCTAGTAATTAGACCTGACCAATGTCCAAGTTAATTTAATAATATACACACCTACTACTTCTTATTGTATATGTTAATTGCCACACACTGTTAAAAACATATTACATGTGTTTTGACATACCTGGGGTACCGGTGGATGAAGCAGGCAACGAGGACCAGTTCGGTGTACTAGTATTTGCACCACCATTTCTCTCGTCTTCTTCACGTTCATTGTACTCGAGCACGAGTCTCTTTATGTCTTGCTTCTCCTCAAGCTCAGCGGCCTCTTTCTGCTTTGTATTCTGAACTAGGGAGGCGTCTTTCGGGATATGCAGTTCCTTCAGCTGGTGCTTGTTCCCCTTCTTCACTAAGACCTTAACCGCCACGCTGTTCCCGAATCCCTGCTCAAAGACAGTACTAAGCACTTAACATGTACATATGCAGATGTGTATGGCACACAGAAAACAAAAGACTATGCATATATAAGAGAGGGTATGTATATAATATATACCATTTCGTCGTGGCCGGCTTCGTCACCACTTTCCCCTCCTTCCAGCTGCTTAGGATGGTTGGCTTCAAGGACGTTCATCGGTATCATCATGTTCAGAGTCGGACGAGTGCGTATTTCTGACTTCCTAGATTCCACACTCTCTTGCTGCAAGTATACCATCATATCAATACACACAAGCACGTGTATCGTTACTAAGAAATCTCGTATAATATAAGTGCTGTATATGCAAATATACATACAAAACAAATAGTAGCATATTGTTACTAAATTATGTGAGGCCCATTCCCAGAGTACTGCACGACTAGATGCATATCTATTTATGGACAAAATCCTACCTATGTACTTTAATAAACACTATGCATGCAGTGCCTTTGTGCGTGCATCCATATATAAACAACTTAGAAGGGTTGTCATGAATATACATGTGAAGAATATATATGCTCTCTCTCTCTCTGCATACCATCACAGCACGCAATTCCTTCTCAAACTCTGCATCCTGTGCAGGATCAACATTCCTTCGGAGTTTAACAACATGGTCCTCTTCCTCGGATCCTCCTGCGCGATCATGAATCTCCTCGTCTTCTTCTTCTTCCTCACCCTCGCCCTCACCCTCTTCTTCATGCTCCACCTCGTCGTCATCTTCTTCCCGTCCTTCCATACTCCCACTTTCGGTCTCGCTCAGACTTAATCCTTCGTCTACCCCGTTCTCTGCAAAACATGTGTTGTGTGTGTTGTGTGTGTGTGTGTGTGTGTGTGTCCTATACTATGAGAAACAACTAACCATTCAGAAGATACATGTTACGTACAGTTACAGACAATGAATGACTATGTCTATGCATATACGTATTGAGTGCGATTCGTTTAAACAAGTATACATATTGGATGTCATAACATTACTCTGAATGCATATAAATACACCATCATTCGAACCTACATTTTTTGATATATCATAATGTTTTCAATACCTTTTGCACTCGGTGGAGTAGATGAGATTGTTGCTTCCACATTTGCCTCTAGGTCTATGTATCTTCCATTTGCGTCCCTCTCCTCCAGCTCAATCAACGCTTGGTTCGCTTCCTCGTATGTGGTGTACCGTACCATTCTCGGACGCAGCTTCTCAAATAGATCCTGCCAAAGCATATGAATGCGTGCACACACTACTTAGGCACATGTATTTGACCCACACACAACAAATGTGTACATGTGCATGTATCTCTCTACAAGGAAAAGCATGATGGGTACATAGTAGTTGCGTAAACATCCCGCTAGCGTATGCACATTCAAAATGCTGATGTTTCTAATCGAAGGTACTGGCAGATATGGTATATATACATCTAATTCTTTACAACCACACTCGATAACTGATGCCTGTCGCGCGCGCACGCACACACACGCACACACACACACACACACGCACCTGCAGGTCGAACTCAACATCGAGGGGAATAGGGCCTTTAGAAAGAACATATCGTTGAAAGAACAGAAGAAACCTGTCCAACTTCCTCTTTGAAGAACCATGATTAAAATAATGGCCGCACGTTGTCAGCAGCGTTATCACCAGACGTATGCGGAAATAGTCATCTGCTGGGTCTAGCAGATCTTGCTGCAAAGCAAAGCTCACAATTAAAGAATATATATAGGCACATGCAAATCTTAACATACTTGAGATTTTCATTCATGCGATCACAGTGCGCGCGCGCGCGTTTGTATGCAGGTCAATGCACATCTCTAGATACATGCATCTCATGCTAGCATATACTTTGGGTTCTACGTCAAGCTCACATATATAGAAGCGTATATAGATGTGTAATATATACACGTATATGTGCATACTCTGCTAACTAATACATAGAACGCAATCCAATTATATCAGCACTCCTACGTGCACATTGTTGCATAAGTATGTGTGTGTGTGTGTATACACACTAACGCACATTTGTACTTGTGTTAGTAACAAACAGCATGCATGCATGCATCTATTAGTATATCTGTCGCACGCGCCACACATACACCGTATACAAAACACATATATACCTCAGGAGTTCCATGACCAAAGAAGATGATCAAGTAGAGCGTCTCAAATATGACAGGGGAATCTACCATTTTGTAGGCATATAGCTCGGCCAAGAATCTCGTAAAAATTATTCGACGTTGCTGCATGCCATATTCGTTCAATTCCAATCCTAATCTTATGTCTTCAAGCACCTGAATACAAAAATTGATTAATAAATAAATAATATATAATAATAATTAATATAAAATGATTGTTTATGATTTATATACCGGTGTATTCCCATACTAAAACGTATAATGCATACCTCGTCCACAACTGCAATAGCAAAGTCCTGCCGGTAACTAGCCAGGAGGGCAAGTAATTTTGCGAATGTCTCCACATAGGGAAACTTGAGCTTGTGCACTTTGAGATAGCACTTTAGGATGTATGCCTCGCATTCGTCCCACGGCATTTTACGAAGTTGTCTCACAATCCGCTCCAGATTATCCGGGTTCGCATCCGAAAATAGTAGTTTCCTTATGTACTGCATTAGAGACAACAATGTAAAACATGAATGCATTATATATATATATTATATCAGTTTAATACAAGCCTAGTAGCATATAGAGTTGCATTTTCTAGAACCCTTACGTATGGCAGCGATTATGATATAAGTATACTTCATATCACATGCATACAGTTCATGTTATATAAACTCAAGCCAGTTTCAAAATTTAGTTGCATAATATATAACGTTAACAATATACATAAACTATATGGATTTAATACGATCGGTCTATAAAGTTATAAATAATACATTCCTAAAGTTTACACTTATTGTATATATATTTAATGATTACCAAAATCTATTGAGTGTCGTATGAATTATACTCTGATTATACTTCGGTGTATAAGAATAAACATTATGTAACATTGTCGTTACAATTATATATTGTGTCATAATAATCAATAGCCATACAAAAATTTATGCATTTTATAGCTACGTATGCATATACGTGCATGCTTCAATGTCGTGCGTGCGTGCGTGCGGTGTGTTGTATGTATATACATGTTATGCATCTATGTATTGAATATAATACATACACCCACACACAATCTGTAAGTGCAGTATACAAGATAAAGCTCTTGGCATGTGCAACATATGTACATATTTTACACATGCATAGATGTAGACTGCGCAACGCCATAATACAGAAGTTCTGTCTATGTTGAGCGCACACACGCAGAACATAGTGTCCAGAAGTGAAGTGAATGGCATATAGTTTCAGCAACCTAATGGACGTAAACCCACACAAAATCTTACTCATATAGTTTATACGTTTTCACATATACATACATGTGTATAATAGTTTTACATAATACCTGATGCAACGGTGGCCGGACTTTAGAAACTCTGGCGGAGCGCTCAGGTGGACGGCATTGGTAGTACGCATTTTCGACCATTGTACTGTGTCTCGCATCGAGGTTCTTGACGTTCTTTAGTCGCATAAATATCTCAAGCATATTCCCCATTCTGACTGACGTCTCTGGGGAACGATATAGAAATCGTCCGCATGTTTCCAACAAGTTGCATGCCACGTCAATGTTATGGTGCGTAAAATCGTCCAAACAAGCCTGCAAACATCAAAGACATGTTACACATACACGTCCCAAAACAGACGCATACGCCATAATTAACGATATACAGATACGTATTAGCAAAAAACATACATGTGTACGTTTTATGTAATTCTAACCTAACAAAGAACGGTGTATGCATAAAAAATGTATGCATGCATGTGGGTAATTCTTTCCACACTATTAATGAAAGTGCCATTAAAACTTTACTCCTATATCTATTATAAATATGGATTTACCTTTAAGCAGGTGAAAATCAACGAAGGTTGAGCCACCCGGAATTTTGCAAGCTCTCCAAGAAACCTTATGTTTCTAATTTTGGTCTCTATGTTCATTTGATCCTGCATAAATACTTAGTAATTATACGATTCACTTCAAACTTGTAAGTATATACGTAATGTAGGTGTACATATACCTTCTTGGTGATAAGAGAGTTGAATTCTTCCTCAAGTTGCTGGATAAGGTTAGTAGCAACATCCTTCATGCACGTTGAGAGTGTGGCCGCCATTCTAGAATAGTACGGAAGCAATTCTAGTGATGTCCGAGGTACATTAAATAATGTCCGTACCAGTTTCTTTCTGTTATTCTTTGAGTTCAAGTAGCAGAACTCCACCTTGCAAAACAAATAAACCTTAAAAAAAGCTTAACATTTCCCTCGTACATACGCGTACAGAGTTATAGACATAGATCTATATATCTGTGAATAACCCACAGAGAGACGTAAATATAAACGTGTGCATACATGTGGTTTAAATAATTTTCCTCAAGATTAGACTCTACATAAATCAGATGAACCCGTGTGGATGTATAATGAGAGATGTATGTAAATGTACATGTGCTTTCTGTGTGCATGTGTATCGATGTGTGTATGTATGTATAGCATATGTATATGTATGAATGTATATAAGCTTACTGTAAGCTGGTCGATAAGGACCCGACTAATTGATCCCGGAAGCCTCTGTAAGAGATTATCCAGATTACCACCGTCGCCAAAGACTTTCCATTTCTCCTTGTCGTGGTCTTTTTTATCACCCTCGTCTTTCTCTTTGCCTTTGTCAGCGCTTTGACCTTGAATCTTCTCCTCTTTGACCTTGTCAGCACGTGGACTTTGACTTTGACTCTTCTCGTCTTCTCCTCCAGTCGTGCTCTCTGACTCGTGAGCCTCCCTTTCAGCATCAATTTTCACTTCCTGTACAATTACTTCGTAATATGTTCAAATTATTGCATTTATTATGTAAAATAACTAGTATGTTAAAACAAAGCATCTATATACCACGGTCACAATATTAAAAACAGTTTAATAAGTTGCATACGACAGTAACTACACATATACAACGGTTACAATATTAAAAAGCTACATACGATAGTAATTACACAGATACATGTTTCAAGAATTCGGGCATCACATAAGGCGTATAGAAATTATACAAGCTAGTCTATACGTACAAACAGATATGCATACAAGACTTTTATATATTTAGTTTATTTAATATCTCAAAATACACTATTCTTTTAACTGCTATTACCTGGTCTGGGGTTTTGGATTGCGCTTGATCGTCTGTCTTAGCCTCAGATTCTCCTAACAAAACCGCTGGAACAAAAGCCCTATACAGAACACGTTTGAAAATGCGGATTATTGTTATGCAATTGTTCACAACCTATGTGGTCATATGTAAATTATTCTTGCTCTTATCAAAATCTATAAACATACCTTAAATCGGGCAGATTTTCATAAAATGATCGTGTATCATCGTCATCCCATACAGGCTCTACGGCAGGAGGTTCCTTGCCCGCAGGCGGTGCAACAGTTCCTTCTTCACCACCGGAAAGACGTGTAGTATGTGAATCTTCTGGCATTACCGGGGGTTGCATATCCAATGCTTCTGCCAATCTAAAACCATCAAAGCTTCAATAAAACTCACATTACCATATACGGATTATACATATATAACTGGATACATATATGCATGCGTAACCATGCGTATGTGTGTATAGACTAAATCTTTAACGTACGAAGATACGCTCCGGAATAGATGATCATAAACCTTGCGCATCTTCTCATAGGAAGATGCATTCTCTTCGGTAAGTTCACCTTTAGCGTTCAGCATCTTAGCATTTTCATGCTCGATTTGACGAAGGGCCTATGAAGCATACGTGAACATTAAAATCTATAACAGGATATAATATTATCATATTACATACGTAAATAATATCTATAATAATAAACAGTACTACTTACCGAGTGTTCATTTTGTAAAAGAGAGACAGCAGAATCGTAGAAAGATTGAATCATCTTCTTTAGCTGCTTTTTATGATCGTTAGTCACGTTCATTTCCTTGTAAAACTGCAGCGGAAAGCACTTTATATACGTATCCTCTTGAAGTGTTTGTGCTATACATGTTATACATGCCACAGAGTATATATGTATAACTGTGTAAGGACTGTTTAATGTATTATAAACTTAAGGATTCCACATTTAATAAACCATATGCGTTATTGATAATGGAAAACGAATACCTCGTCTTGACCATCATTACTCCCGAGCGAAAGCCCAAGTAAGAATCTTCCCTGACGTGCAAAAGCAACAAGCAACGAAAGATTTGTTTGTGTTATCTCACGGTCTCGCAAATGATCAGCATTCGTGAGATCCTTTATTATGCTAATAAAAATTCCAACATCGTCTGTGACACCGCAAACATACAATTCCTGTGCCAAAATGAGCGTATCACTATTGTGAATACCATATGCTTTACTAGATAAACATACAATAGTGTTTATATTATAAATGACTGCATTTGAGCTTTATGTTGCTTTAACTTCAATATTGTGTAAGTAATTACACACACACACACACATATATATATTTATATATGCGGATCGTGTTACCATCAAAAGTTTTAATGTGCTTCGCTTCCTTATTGCACGTGAACTTCGATCACTGTCTTGTTCCTCACCAGATTTCACTGGTGAGAACACTTTGAGCAGCCCCTGTACAAGATTAGGTGCAAAGTCCTTGTATCTCTGATGAAGTAAGGAGCACACCTGAAAAAAGATATGCATATATGTTGCTTCTTACTATACAACATATCTCTTAAATACATCAGTAATAATATATATATATATATATATATATATATATATATATATATATATATATATATATATATATCACACATATCCAAATCTAAGCATAACATAGATAAAGTTCTAAACATAAAGCAACATAATCTATATACGGGATATATATATAAACAAAAATATACGTGTTTTTTAGTAAGTAACATACAGATATGCATATATACGTATATGTATAGTGACAGGAAACTACTGACCTGCACAGCTGCATTAATATCGGGGCTCTTGAGTTTTGCATCACAAATCGAAGCGACGGCTTCAGTAACAAATTTGCTGAGGTTCACGGATTTTAACTCCTCTCGTAATCCATGAAGTTGCTCCTCGTTGATCTGCTTTAGCTTCTTAATCACGGCAGTGTTCCGTTTGATGCTGCTATCTAAGGTTCTAAGAAAACTAGCATCTGAAGAAATATCTAGGTCAAAAACTTGTCTTCCGAGGTGAACTATCAAGTGCTTACCAGGTCGTTCCGGATTGAAATTTGCTCGCCGCAGCGCCCTCTTTGCTTCGATCGATCTCTTCATCTCCTCCATGCGCATTTGCGCTTCCTGAAACATGTCCAAGTATTAGCGAGCTCGAAATACATGAAAAATTGTGCTAAAATCCAAGAAAAATCTCTGTTTTCGGTTACTTTGGAGATCTTGCCACTGATTATCGAAGAAAAACAGGGATTTATTATGAGGCGCCAAAGACAAGTGCCAGGGAAGGGAAACTACGGATTTAGTAAGATATTTGACTGCGCTTACCTCTTCCTCCGCCTTCGTTCTTTCCCCAGTGTGGCGCCTGTGATCGTCGTCCGGAGCGTCCGCAGGTCTTCCAGATGGCGCCATAGCCACAAATTAGGGCTTTTGCTCGCAAAAACCCTATTATATAATATTTTAAGAAAAATGGAATTATATTAAATATACACATACTTATACAATATGCGCGTTGAGAACATGTAATAAGTGTGTGTATATATATATATATATATATATATATATATATATATATGCACAGAAATTTATAAATAAAGCATATAGTAAGAAAAAAGGAGTTATTCTACAATTCCAGCGTGTATATACACATAAAGACTTATCCTTACGCTACATGTATATATCCGCGTTTAACACACACACACACACACACACACATTGTTTTCTTGACTAATACACCATTATTATTCAAACAATTTACAATAAACATATTAATTTATTTACTCTCAAGTGTTCAGACGGAGTTAGTGTCTACCAAGAGGGAAACAAACTTATCCATGGGAGCAGGGGGAACCGAGCACGAGTTCAAATCCCTTCCTTGACTCTCCACGTGGCAAAATAAGTGCCACCGCAGGCTCCGGCAAGCTAGCCGGTGCAGTAAAGGCCGGTGTCCCCCACCCAAAGTCAGTCGTGTGAAACGCCAGCCTTGACCACGTAGTAATGACCAGCGTTGACTCCAAGCTTGGTCTCAGCCTGGTCTTCTCATAGAAATCAATCAGAGACCTCAAATATCCGTTGTCAACCTTGTGGATTGCCTCTCTGATAAGCTCTATAGCGTGGCTCAGTGATCCGTTAACAAGATCACTTACACTCGTCAATGCACACGTCAGTAGTATCCCATTCCCCATGTATCCCTCGGGGAGTGCCGGTTCGAGTCGCTTCCTCACATCAACGGCGAACAGGAGCTTTGTCCGCTGATCTTCTCCGTTGCTCAGGGCGGTGGTTCTACATTTCCACACCAGCGCGGAGAACGCCTCGAAACTGCTGCACTTCTGGAGAGCACCCTCGCTGAGTATCCTCTTCTTAAGGGACTCCAGCTGGATCTCGTCGAAAGAGATCGACCTGAACACCAAGTGCTCCTTTCCAAGCTTCTCGTTGTTGTTCTCGATATCTAGGTACTCCGGGTGAGGGAATTCAATCCGGAGCGGGTCTCTGGCACGCAGCATCGTGCGGTCCAGATACGGAGTGACTGTGAGAGGGGAACCCCGCGCCGTCTCTGCCCAGGAATTCACAAACTCCATGGCACCTATTCCGTCGAAGAGCGCGTGGTTCGTGCAGAGACCCAGCACGAATCCCCCGCACCGAAACTTGGTTACCTGAACCAGACATTTACAGGAAGCGCAGAAACTAGATTTCCTACCTGTGCGACTAGGAGAGGGTGTCGAGTACGGTCTCTGCACCGGGGACATTGTAAACGAACTGCATGAGGTCGGCCTCCAGTCCGTGTCCGAGCTTGGTCTCCTTCGCGAACTGCTCCATTGTGAGATTCGCTTCGGCCTCCACAAGCATTGCTCCTTCATCGGTGCAGATCACCTCCAGCCTCATGTCGGGGGCGAGGGAGAGCCGACCTGCAAGCGGATAATACTGCACGAGGACATCTGCAAGCGCCTTCCTTATTACTTCTGCGGGGTCCTGGGAAGCGTCTTCAATTCCCTTGAAGAAATAGACCGTCTGCATGACAACGGCCAGGTTCTGGTCGAGATTGGAGAGGAAGTAGGAGGCATTCTGTAGCTTAGACGGTGTCGAGGGAGCCACAAAACTGGCTCACGGAGCCTCAGAAGGCTGTGCTGATCTGAGACCTCCATGGACGCGATTCCCATACTTTTATCCGTGGATGCAGGCTCTGGATGAAGCCCCCGAAGTTATAGGTATACGCATTAAATTACAACATTCATTATACTTACCGAAGGTTCCCTTTACCCTTGGTTGAAAATCTCTGATGCATTCCAAAAGTAGGTCGTAGCTAGCCCACACGCCACCTTACAAAGTTCCCTACTCCGTCAAAAGTCGCGTAAACTGTATACAAAAAGTACGTGTTAATACACGGTATATGATTCTGTACGTGGAAAATGGGCGCCACTACACCTGCAACACCGAACCATTAGGGTTTTCAAAGATAATAAGCGACTTTAAATTGACCATGGGAATAAAATAAGATATTAAATTAATATAAGATAGTTATTTCTACCATCCGTTAGTTGGCAAGCACTTAAGGTGGTGGTTGATTTCTGCCCCTTTATACCCGATGTGTACCAGCTAGAGTTTTTTTCTTTCTCCCACGGTTAGTCAGCATTCCTATAGGAAAGTTTACGTGAAAGTGATCGTAAGAAATGGTCCTAGTGAGATAATGTACTCCAAAAGTTTTTAAAACTTTGAATCTTTGCATCTTTAGCTGTAAAGTAATGGATTTATATATATATATATATATTTGAAATCGTTTTGTCAAAACTTGGGTGCAATAAGGGCCCCATGTTGTTATTGGAATCATAAGGAAATTATTTAGATTGAAGAGCACACGACGAACCATGCTAGCATAGAAAAATCAGGTTATGTATAGTTCTTAATCAAAAATACATTAAGTAATCATGATCATTAACACCTCTCTCTAGTTATATATGAGTTGAGGTTGTTTTCCAAACTTCAGTAGTCGATATCAACTTAATGCAACATACAGAAGCGCAAATAGCGTGAGATAGCAGGGCATAAAAATTGAAGGCAGAATAACCCTTTATTGCAGGACCAATCAGAATATAATGCAAATCTTCATTAAATTAAATAAAATAAATTAAACATTTTAAATAGTTAAACATGTTTTAAGCTTTATTACATTACATTCACACATATAATATATAAATCATATCAAACAATATACACATCACAGTGTGTGTGTGTGTATTCTGAATAGATGATACCTGAGTGTATATGTAGTCTGTATAATTCAAGCATATATATGTATTCAAACAAACTACATAAATGTCCATACACACATGTATATACTACCAGTATATATATGTTGTATTATATATATTTACATGGCGATTATATATTATAAGAGTTACATATCTATAGACTATAATTCCATGCCTTATCTTATTTTATGTCATAATTTTCAAAATCAAAAGCATTCCTTGTTACTATTAAATGATTCATATATAATTAAAAAATAATGTTAATTAAATTAAAGAAAATACTATAAGTATAATTAATTATAAAGATATTTAAATGTTCTTAGTATCTTATTTTTCACGATGATTAAATATCGATATAACTTTAATAAAATATTTACCGTTTTCGAAGACCTAAAATGTGGCGCCAAAGTATATAACGATAGGGTTTAAAATGGACGGTGGCGATTGACGCGATCTGGAATGTGTTTTGGGATGGGAAAGGGTGCAATGTAGGGTTTTTGCTCTGTTATGGCATACGGGGGCGAAGAACATCGTCCGGCATCGATTCTATACAATGTATGTATGGGCTAATCCTTGTTCTCAGAATCACAATCTCAGTAGGAGCTTGAGGAATCCGCTTTGAAAAATGTAAGTATTTTATTTCTCTGGCAGAAAACGGTGCAAAATGTCTGATTTTGAGGATGAATCGTAGGATTTCTAAGTTGAAGATTGCGGCGTGAGGAAGCTCTGCTCGTATTTTGTTGAAAATGTAAGTTTTTTCGAGTTCATTTGAGGGTAAAATGTGTGATTTTTGCGGTTAAACCACAGGGATATTTGCAAGGATTTTGTGATAAATGAGTTTGAAAAGAAGAGTGGTGCGTTGGTGGATTATCTTAACAACTTGGAAGCTTGCTATGAGCGGTTGCGTTTGGAGTTTGAGAGGTTTAGATTGGATTCCGAGCACCGAGAATCCCAGTTGAAAAGAGAGAAGGCCGAGCTCAAGTATATGCTCGAATCCGCTCTGGAGAGGGACCGCAAGTTGGAACATGACAAATGCCTTCTTCTCAAAGAAAAAGAGCGCCTCTTGGATAGAATTCAGGTCAGTTTATGTTAAATAATGAGTACCAATGTTCGTAAAACCAAGTAGTTAAACTCTACTGGTTTTACTGGTCATCACTCACACACATCCATCTCACACACACACACACAAGTGATGACCATCACACTGTGCGAGTGATGGTCATCACTCACACACATCCATCTCACACACACACGTACACGCACACACACATCCATCCACAACTTATATATAGATATATGCATACAGGATTTGGAGTGCAAGATAAACGAGTTGCAACGGGAGATGCAGAGAAAGGAGGAGTTATACAACTGCAGGAGAAAGAGGGATGAGAGAGCAAGGAGGAAACTTGACATTGAGAACAAGGCTTTGAAGAAGAAAGCAACAGTTGGTTGGATGCTTGGAAGTTTATGTGGTAACCACCAACATCAATCCTTGTCATTATGCTTTCTGGTAAACTTTCATAGTCACACACAGACACACACAGAGTAAATAAGCTTGGAGAAGAAAATTAAACAAACAGTCTTCAATGCGTAATAATGCTGTTCGGAAACTTAATATAAAGTTGACTGGCCTTCAACATTACTATGAGAAATTCTAAGGCATTTGCTTATATTATATGATTAACGTATATATAGTTATATTAGCCTTGTATTTGGAATAATACGTGTATATGCAGAGGTATACCTTGAGGGTGGTGCGGACGGTGGAACACTTCCGTTGATCTTAATGCTACGGAAACTGCAGAAAGATCTGGAACGTGAAACTGTCAGTTGTGACATAAAAGTGAGTACAGATTCATTGAAACGAGAAGTAAATAAGTTGTTACGTAGCACATCTGGCTCAAGATCACCCCGCGTGGAGGTCAGAATACAGGTTAGTATCTCTCTGTAAGTGTGTGTGTACACACACATCATGTGTATCTACATGGATATGATAATACTAAGATGTATATTGAATATATTATAGAGTTGAGACTGCAAGACTGATTACGCGCACCTGATAGATACTGTTGAGATATAGCCTCATGGATATTACAATCTAGAGATACATCAATTTCAACCAGCATTATCCTAGACACACTCGCACGCACTCACACACACAGGATTTTGGTGTCACAGGATTCCAGGCCAGGATCAAGAGCAGGATCAGAAGACGGTGACGAGTCAAGACGGAAGCCGTACAGGAGCGTGTCTCCAAAAGGAAGGAGCACCTCATGTACACGGAGTCCATTCTGTCCGAGACCACCGAGTCCATTTTCACAGAGGACTCGGAGTCCGATCTCACCAAGAAGCCCGGTTTCACCAAGGGACAAGAGCCCCCGATGTCCCCAAGAGACCAGAGTCCATTGTCCCCAAGAGCTCGAAGTCCGTACTCTCCAGCTAGACACCGGAGCCCATCCCGAAGCCCTTCACCAGTCTCGCGTTGCTCGTAAGTTAATATATACATTAATAGTCATTCACTTCATGCATCGGTACAACTTTTCCTTAGATTATGAGACGCATATGTGTCATGTTTAGCTCAGATGACTCATTATTTAATAAGTATGATGTATAGACAACATAGGATTATCTTGGATCCGTAATATGTTTAATGTCTGCTTGTGTGTGTGCGCGTGTGTGAAGTATATATGATGTCGCACGAAATAGACATAGAGCCAACAATGTTCTCTGCTTTGGATGTGAATAAATAGGGAGTCTGACAGGAGATATTTGACAATAGGAAAACCAAGTCGAGGTCACCATCACCTTGCACGACATTGACAGTGAACTTTGACGATATGCCAGAGGTAGGTGCGGGCCATTTTCACCATCACCATCACAATCACCGTCACCATCTTCACGGAGGAGGAGGTGGCCATGTTGACACCGTCGAGATACGGAGTGATGGTAGGAAGAGGGCAGAGATCAAAGTGGCTGACGAGGGTGGTACCGACATTAAGCATATGCTTTCCAACATCGAGGCTAACATAAACTACTTGCTTGACTCGGAGCGTAAGAGAAGATGGAGGGAGTCCCAGTTTAGGAACCTAGGAGCTTATTCCCCCGCTCTAGAACGGTACACATATCCCCCTGTGTGTGTGTGTGTGTTAGATGCATATAATGTATATTGGTTTGGACAGAGGAGAGGCACTTGAAAACAAAGGTGAACTGCTTGGGAGCGTCTGGAGGAGAAAATTCTCCAACGATGCTGCTATTGTTTACTTTGCTTCTTCTGGAGTGTAATGTTTTGTTGGTTGTTTATGAGGTCTCCTGTTAGAACAGCAGATGCTTTTTTGGCGTATCACATTTTTGAGATTGATATCAATATAACAATTATAATTGATATATTATGATTCTTATATAAATCATTAAATTAGAGGACTTTCTATGTTATAAGATTATTATAAAAGACTTTATTAATATTGAAGGTGCTAAAAAAGTAATAACATTGTTTATAGTGTTTAAACATATTAAACTTATTCTTTACAAATAAGCAAGACTATCCTCTTCCATAGTTTGCTCAACATGGTTTGTCTTTTTTTTTTATCAAATCAACGAATACATAAGTCGTTTTGAAAGATGCAATATATTGAAAATATAGCTTAATTACATTATTTAAATTTTATTTCATCTTAAAAAATAATAATTATAAAATTAGAATATCAATATTATGTTATGATTAAGGTATGATACTGTAAATAATCTTTAAGATTTGTTTTGAATTGCAATGCTGTTTCATTACTCATTGGGGTGTCCTCTATGTTGCCTAGAGCTTTACTCTCCTCTTAGTCATGGGATACCATCACCTGTCTCAGTCATAAAATTATGTAATATACAATATGCTACAATTATCCTTTCTAATTCTTTAATATTTTTCTTCTTTAATAAAATTCTCTAATGATTCTTGAAATGACTTACAATTCTACTAAATGTTAATTTGAAATGAAATTGTTTGACTTGATCGTCCATATTTCTAACATATGGCATAAATGCATTCACAACAGTGCACCATAAACCAATAATAATAAGAATTTATAATTAAATTTGGTTTCTTTTGTTGCAGTAGTGCATCATAAATTAACCATAACCCCGATATTCATAAATCTCTAGACTCTTTCTAACAAATATAGTGGCCCCTTTTCCATCTCTCCCAATTCCCGCCCCCTTTATGCTCTTTTCCAATCTTTCCTTTTCTCCTTTTCAGCATGAACAACCCCAATGTTCATGAGTTTGTGCTGCCACTCAAGCTTTTTCTTAAGGTGCCACATCCACAAGAATTTCCTTCTTTGCTTTCTTTGCAGCCTTGGCCATGCTTATCAGAAGAGCTACATCACTTTCAAAAGTCATAAATTACATGGACTTATCTGATTCCACAATTCTTAGAGCCTATAGAAACTTTGTTCACTCACCAGTAGCTTTAATTTACCCATTAAGATATGCCTCATGTTGTGCCTCTTGTTTTCTCTTTCAAACGATCATAACAGTATTGAGATGCCCTAGTAAGCCAAGGCAATCTAAAGTAACATCGTCATAGTTTTTATTATGACTCGACCCTTTACTTTGGACGTTGACTGTTGTTACCTACCGTACTATGTTGATGGACCCTAGATGTAGTAGGAAACAGGCCTGCTTAGTGCACTTGGGTATTTGTGATGGTCCGGCCGGGTGTCATTAGATATTTATAGGAAATTCTAAGCGAAGCTAGAACTTACCTTTTAAAAACCCACCCCCAATTTTAATGTCTCGAATAGGCTGATTGGTCTTTGCAGAAGAGTTCGGCGTGTTAAGTAGGGTTAGGAACACCCCTAGGGTTGACCTAACCACGCCCTAAAACCCCCACCCCCTTGGTTAGGGTTTAGGGGTAGGGTTAGTGTGCAAACTCATCTTATTAACTAAGGGTTGGCATTTAGTGCCAGCCCACTAACACATATAGGAAAAAGGGGGGGGGCTCCGTCACATAAATAAGGTAGAGTATATAGGAGAGCTCCTGGGTTCATGACTGAGTTCGTTGCTCTTCTGCCGGTGCAAGCTTTAGCTTGTGTCGTTAAGGTACAACCCTCTGTTGTACCGCCCTAACTTCCAAACGACAGGGGTACGTCCCACCTTCGGGGTAGCTTACCCTTAACGTTGGCGAATCCATGCCTGGGAGGACTTGTCGGATGCACATTCTAAGAAGCAGAGGTTGAGGCTTGTCTCCAGCCTTCTCCTCCACGTCAAGCTAGGTGTAGCACTCACGGCCAAGCAAGGCCATTCGTGTCCTTGTCCAACTGTGAGCGTGGGATCTTGTTTACAAGTTCATTAAGGGATTTTAGAGTTGGCATTTAAAGCCACATTTGTGGCACTTGGTGCAACTCTTGAATCTAAGGGCTATGGCATGATAGCCCACATCGGGGAAGGTAGTGTCACATGGAGATGTGACACTGGGCTAAACGTCACATGATGCAACGCCTAGGCACGCCCTTTGGGGTTATGTCATGGGCTTGTCGCCAAGGGGTTGGATACTTTAGCAAACAGACATGCTTGTGCTTGCACTAGGTGCTAAGCCTTGGGCATCCGCTCAAGGGAGGTTAGGTCTCATAACTAGGTGTGCTTTGGCACACTTGGCTAGGGGAGTGTTCTCCTTGGAATTCAAGGGTTGAACAACCTAAACATGTTAGCATGAGCCCTTTCGTGAGGCACTCGCAAGGTCATGTGCTTAGGGTTATTCCAAACCTAGCCTTAGGGAGTTTGCTTAGCAGAACACTCGTGTCCGCCTACGGCGCACACTCGTGTCTCACTAAGTACTAGCCCTAGGTCTAGGGTATAACTTGGCCATCAAACCCTTAGGGGTTAGTCATGGTTCAGGGTACCCCTTGTCGCCCTAAAGGGGTTGTACTCCCGGATGAGGGTGATTCCTCAAGGGGTAAGTGACGATGCCTTAGCTCTGTCTAGGGGTATGTGTGGAACACACGTCTCCTTGATGGGGGTTAGGGCATGAGCTTCTAGGTCTTCTAGGCAAGACCCTAAGTCAACTAGGGTTATCCCTCAAGGGTTTTGGGGGCATACATTCTAGGGTTAGGCTCCTGTCCACTTGGGCATTAGAGTCTAACCTAGGGTCGTTGGGGTTGTTCTGGGAAACTTAGCGTTGCTCACACAGGGTGATGACGCCGAATGGCCACCTGGCAGCCACGTGTTGCCACGTGTTGGCCCTTTGGGTTAAAACTCTGACAATTGGTATCGAGCTATTCTCTGCGGTCAGTAGGACTGCCTAAAGTTGTAGTGTGTTTCAGGGTTTAGTTAGTTCTAAATTTTTGAAGTACTCTATCACTTTTGGCTAACGTCTGAATTCTGCGTGAGAGTTGGTCCTGAGATCTATAACTCTTCAAAGAACATTACTTAATAAGTGGGTGTGGGTTATGGACTCCAATGTCGAAGCACTTGAAGGCAACTTCCAAGTTTATGCCAGGTTACTTTACCTTATGAATGTTCAGGTTACTTTACCATATACTTCCACAAGACGTGGCGTGTTAGTTTGTTCTGGCTTACAAACTAAGTCTTGAAGTGGATCATGTGATATGCTAAGTTACACATTATTGAAAATTTTTCTTTTTCTTTAAGGTGTTTGAATTTGGGATAACACATGATTTGAAACATATAGTGTCCATTGAGTTTTGGCTTATGTCAAGATTCAATATCGGTTCCAATAGTGTTCAAACGGGGAAAGACTTATGTTCAAATGCGCGTCTTTGACTTCGGGAGAAGGGGCATATTCAAACATAAGAATGAACACTACATTTTGACATAAAGTGTAAAATAAGCTCTTATTATAGTGCATGTTTTCGAGAGTGTAACTCTAGAAGCAGACTATGGTGATGAACTTATAATACAACGAATGTCAATATTAACATATGATGAATATGTTAAGCAGTTGGTTCGAAGATCCAATGTAATCAAAGTATTGTCCGATGTTAATACTTTGATGACGCTAGCTGCAAGTAACATTAGGTGAAATAGTTTACTAAGTTCAAGTCGTTTGATTTGAACAAAGTACAACTTGAAACCTTAGTTGTTGTAGGCGCACTTTGTATTCAAGTTAGCTAACTCAACTAACTTGATTATGAAGTTATCTCATGTGGGATCTAAGAATGGGATAGAATAATAGATTTTGGCAGTAGACGATTTAATGTTGCATCCTATCAATGCAGCTTTTGGATAGATGGCATGATCTATCAGAAAGAGTAATGTTGGAAACATACGTTTACATTTTTAGTTTACTGAGTAATGAAGAACTTGCATAGTGAAGGCGTTCGGCGCACACTTGTGCATTTTCATTGTTAACTCTTTAATCTTGGAAACTGTAACGTTGTTTGCAATGTGGGGAGAAGTTCTTGAACAAGGGTGATTCCTTGGTTAAGAAGAGCATGATTTGGGATTCTTCACTTTGTTTATCACTAAGTAAGGAAACTTGCTAAGTTTGATAACTTATGTTGAGAATTACCAATGAGCTAGTAATAGTCGGATTTCCATTGGAGGTTTAAGTGCATGTACCTCCTCAGAGAGTCGGTATTCGATGAGATTAAAGTTGGTATTGTTTTCAATAACGATTTCATTTTAGAGTCGAATACGATTATTCAAAAGACGGTTTCTTGACTTTGCATCATGGTCGCAAATGTGGGACTTAAAGAACTTATAAAGTAGTATCTTCAGTTTTTTAGAATATTGAAAAATAGAACTATTCTTGACTCAAGGTTTGATTGTATTCCTTGGGTTAGTTTTGTTCTATCTCAAGGTTTGATGGTGTTCCTTGAGTTGGTTCAATATTCTTGAAAGTGAAGTAGCGGGATTAGCTCAAGAAGATGGTGTCCCTTCTTGATGATGTAGTTCAAGTTCTAAGTGTCCAATATCCAGTTCGAAATATGAGGTTTCCTATCACCTCATTTTTGAGATATTCATATCTTAACTTTGAAAGTATTTATGACAGTCTTTTAAGATTGATTATAAATGACTTGTCAAAGTATAGTATGGTATCTCTTTAATATTGAGTTTGGAGCGCTCAATATCAAACTTGGTTATGATCACATGAGGTGGCCATAATCATATAATATAAAGACTCAAGTGACTTGAGTTAACACTTTGGTAAGGCACTACCTTAGTGTTATAACTTGAAACATGTTTTCAAGTTAGTTGAGAAATGAGGTTTCTCAATACATTGCTTGAGGGGCAATGTGTACTTTCTGATTATAGGTGTTAATGAAGTATCTTAGTTCAATGTTGAACTAGATATCTTATTCATGTTTGGGGAGATCTATTAAATAAGGTATGACTAAACATGAAGTTATATAACACTTTAGTGTTATGATAACATTTATGTGGAGGTTGATATCTTACTAAATCAGTTAGATGAACCAGACACTAGTTCATGATTCCTCTTAGTCTCTGAACAATTCCTCGAATATACTGTTGTAACATTATATTTCCATTCAAAACTAAGTTCGGTTCATGTAAACTAAGACCATGTCTATATTAGTTGTAGCATTTTGATAATTGATATATTGTAAGTTTATATCCGCTAGTATAACAACTAGTTGATAAACTTAGGATTTGAACGTTAAAACGATCATTATCCATTCGAGAGTATCAATATCGAAATTGCGACTATTTATAGAATAAGGATTAGTTTTAAAAGATGTTTATCAAAAACACTAGTTGCTTCAATTAGTGAAAATGCTATACTTCGGTATAGTGTTGAGAAACATTTACGAAATCAGTTTAAGAGTTGGAAATAAATATAATGTTATGAGGCGTGCAGTATTCTAAATTCAGAGAGACTCTTATCGTGGAAACTAAGTCTTAAAATTTGTATTTTGAACTTAGTGAGATAAAGAGTTAGGAAGTATTGAATGGCATCTAGTATGATGTGCTCTTTGGGGAATGAGTACAATGAGAGTGACAATTAAGAGACGTGTTATTTAAAGATTGTCGATTGAGGCACTAGAGATGGGTTGAATTTCCTGGTTTCCACATTAGTTTAAGAAAGGTATGTTAGCTTATCTGGTCCCTGAACTGGTCGGTGTTATGAAAGAGTACAAAGATGGTTGCAAAGGACGAATGGTAAGGCTATCACACTTGGTCGCGATTTGACTGAATTTGATTCCTATCGGGAATAAATTTATGTTAATAACACACCAAGTGAATGGCAGTTGGTAGATTGGCAAGACCTTGTTGTATACATGTGTACAGCCATGCGCCTCTGTGATCGCCTCTGGCCAGATTGACATGTTTACAAAGAACAGGGTTTTACGACTTGTACTCTTATATCGGAAAAGAGCTTGATTCCGATAAAAGTCTCATACTTAGTCTGGCGTAGCTATATACTAATGAGAGATAGGTATAGTAGCAGACCCTTATGAAAAGGGGTAATGAGAAGCACCGAGGGATGCAGAGATGTAAGCTATAATATCGTAACATGTGGAGATGTGGGACCATTGGAAAATCAAAAGAAATGCAAGGTGTTTGGTCAAGCATTTGAGAAGTGCTTGTTGTGTGTTAGATGACAAGGTCGTCAACAGCATTTAATATTAAGGAATAAAGCAAGTCTTTATTTCTTATTAACCAAGGGGCCGGCAACAACACTAACTAGAGGCCTCCAATATAAATTCTAGTTAAGTAAAGAAATTAACCAATGTTGTGTGCGTCGGGTGACAGACTTTGCAGACGTGCAAAAGGTCTCCAGTGACTTCATGTCGCAGGTGGTGCCTCCGGCAGCTGGGTTTACGACTCAGTGAACGACGGTTCTGAAGTACTTGGCTTCGCGTAATGCAAGGGGGGTAATGAAATTATGTGAACTTTTGGCTAACTCCGCATAGAGTGATATGTTAGTTTTGGTTTTTTTCTAACATTATCTAGTCTTGGAGTTGGACGTCAACGAGGACGTTGACATTTTCAAAGGCGGGGAGTGTGTCATAGTTTTTACTATGACTCGACCCTTTACTTTGGACGTTGACTGTTGTTACCTACTGTACTATGTTGATGGACCCTAGATGTAGTAGGAAACAGGCCCGCTTAGTGCACTTGGGTATCTGGTGATGGTCCGGCCGGGTGTCATTAGGTATTTGCAGGAAACTCTAAGCGAAGCTAGAACTTACCTTCTAGAAACCCACCCCCAATTTTGACGTCCCGAATAGGCTTATTGGTCTTTGCAGATGAGTTCGGCGTGTTAAGTAGGGTTAGGAACACCCCTAGGGTTGACCTAACCCTAGGGTTGCCCTAACCCACGCCCTAAAACCCCCACCCCCTTGGGTAGGGTTTAGGAAGTAGGGTGTTATGGCTCATATCTATTCTAAGGGGCATTCAGTGCCAGCCCACTAACACATATAGGAAAAGAGGGGGGGGGGGGTCCGTCACATAAATAAGGTAGAGTATATGTAGGAGAGCTCCTGGGTTCATGAATGAGTTCGTTGCTCTTCTGCCGGTGCAAGCTTCAGCTTGTGTCGTTAAGGTACAACCCTCTGTTGTGCCGCCCTAACTTCCAGATGCCAGGGGTACGTCCCACCTTCGGGGTAGCTTACCCTTAACGTTGGCGAATCCATGCCTGGGAGGTCTTGTCGGATGCACGTTCCAAGAGCAGAGGTTGAGGCTTGTCTCCAGCCTCCTCCTCCACGTCAAGCTAGGTGTAGCACTCACGGCCAAGCAAGGCACATCGTGTCCTTGTCCAACTGTGGGCGTGGGATCTTGTTTGACAGGTTCATTAAGGGATTCTAGAGTTGGCATTTAGGAGCCACGTTTGTGGCACTTGGTGCAACTCTTGAATCTAAGGGCTATGGCATGATAGCCCACATCGGGGAAGGCAGTGTCACATGGAGATGTGACACTGGGCTAAACGTCACATGGTGCAACGCCTGAGGCACGCCCTTTGGGGTTATGTCATGGGCTTGTCGCCAAGGGGTTGGATACTTAGCAAACAGCATTTGTGCTTGCACTAGGGTGCTAAGCCTTGGGCATCCGCTCAAGGGAGGTTAGGTCTCATAACTAGGTGTGCTTTGGCACACTTGGCTAGGGGAGTGTTCTCCTTGGAATTCAAGGGTTGAACAACCTAAACATGTTAGCAGAGCCCTTTCGTGAGGCACTCGCAAGGTCATGTGCTTAGGGTTATCCCAAACCTAGCCTTAGGGAGTTTGCTTAGCAGAACACTCGTGTCCGCCTACGGCGCACACTCGTGTCCTCACTAAGTACTAGCCCTAGGTCTAGGGTATAACTTGGCCACTCAAACCCTTAGGGGTTAGTCGTGGTTCAGGGTACCCCTTGTCGCCCTAAAGGGGTTGTACTCCCGGATGAGGGTGATTCCTCAAGGGGTAAGTGACGATGCCTTAGCTCTGTCTAGGGGTATGTGTGGAACACACGTCTCCTTGATGGGGGTTAGGGCATGAGCCTGTCTAGGTCTTCTAGGGCAAGACCCTAAGTCAACTAGGGTTATCCCTCAAGGGTTTTGGGGGCAACACTCTAGGGAGACTTAGGCTAAACCCTAGTCTCCTGTCCACTTGGGCATTAGAGTCTAACCCTACGGGTCGTTGGGGTTGTTCTGGGAAACTTAGCGTTGCTCACACAGGGTGATGACGTCGAATGGCCACCTGGCAGCCACGTGTTGCTATGTGTTGGCCCTTTGGGTTAAAACTTTGACAAACAATGAATCTTTCATAATGTACTTATCAACCCGTGTTTATATTCAAAAAGGTTATAAAACCTTATTCAAATGAGAACTTTGAAGACTGAAGTGGGGAAAGGTTCCATGTGAACAGCAATTGGACATGGGTTAGTCGATCCTAAGAGATGGGGCAGTCCTGTGTCAACTTATGTAACATATTAATGTCATTGTTTGTTTCCAACCATAAACATTCATAAACTTTACTTTACTATCTAATATTGTTTAACAACTTATAAAATAGTTTTATCCATGTCTATATAGTCTCTTACATATGCATTAGCTAAAAGTTCAAGTTCAATATGTGTAATTTGGACGTCCACAAAGTGCTTCAAAGCCATGTTTAACCTTTGTTAAATTGGTTGGCCATTTTTATAAAATTATCCATGTGTTCTACCTAATGAATTTTTGATAATACTTAACTACAGTAGACTTTGCAACACTTGTATGTCTCCATTGTTGAGGTTACCATGTCACATATGAATTTGATTTGTTCTTTATTAACTCGAAATAATTTCTTGTACTTATCACTTTCATTCTCATCAATTACAAAATTTAAATATTTTCATCAATGTAAAGAACAAAACCAAATGTAAAATTCACCTTTCTTAAGCAAATGGAACTTATAATAATGTAGTATAGTAGATGTTTGTAATTAAATGTGTAAGAGAGTCATTTTATCTGCATCTTGTAAGAATATGAAAGGCATTGTCAGCAGCCTGCACAAAAAACAGATGGCCCTGTTGAGAGTTCAGGTTCAATGGAGGGATCAAAGGGTATAATTGTTGTCATTGGTGACCTCATCTTTGTGTCGAGGATGGTGCTTGTTAAAAGGTCATGTGTTTGAACCACATCCTTTGTGCTAAACATGTGCTTGCCAGAAAGTCATGAGTTGAACCTCATCCTATGTGCCAAAAATGTGCTTGCTAGAAGGTTGTGAGTTGAAACTGCACCAAGGATGGTGCTTACCAAAAGGTTGCAAGTTTGAACCGAGGATGAGGCAAGCACCATGCTCGACACATAGGATGAGGCAAGTGTCACGACCCAATACAGAATATAAGATTTAGGATACGGGAGACATGATACGGGTTATAGGATATTCCTATAAGATACGGGCTATAGGATATGCCTACAGGATATTCCTATAGGATATACTTACAAGATATGCTTACAGGATATACCTACATGATAAGGATAGCTCATGAATAAATTAGGCTCATGACCAGATTAGCTCTTGGAGTTGTGAGCATAAAAGCTCTGACTTAATTGTTGTACAATCAGTTA
This sequence comes from Selaginella tamariscina, assembly GCA_003024785.1. NCBI lineage: Eukaryota > Viridiplantae > Streptophyta > Lycopodiopsida > Selaginellales > Selaginellaceae > Selaginella > Selaginella tamariscina. Next base: position 488,105 of record PUQB01000044.1, read on the forward strand.
TTATCAACACCAGTCATTTATAATCATTCTTGTTCCTCGTTCTTGTCTTTTCTTGTCTTGCTCCTTGCCTCCTGCTCTTGTCTTGTTCCTAGTTCTTGTCCTGCTCCAATTCATGTCCTGCTCCTTGTCTTGCTCCTGAGTCAAGCTTCCTTGTTCTCGGAATTCTACTCTCTTTCTTGTTCTTGGATCGTGGCTTGACAGTTTGATAGTAACTCCTTTCATAACTCCCCGATTTTCAGTTACTTTCTTTTCCTTAACTTTCCTCCCTTATTTTTTTTTTCTTTCTTTCACGAATCATGATAGATTTTGAGCAATTTCAACGCGAGCACCAAATATTACTTCATGAGCTAGCCACTTTGCGCCAAGTGGTCATAGATCTACAAGGTTCCACCAACGCGGCGCATGCAGCTGCTGATGCATCCTCCAAAGCTGTTGTGCAAGCTCTCTCTCAAGCATCCGTGGTTTCCTCTCCATCGAACTCTTCTTCAGAACCAAAGATCAGCATGCTAAAGAAGTTCAGTGGCAATCGCACCAATTTTTAAGGTTTCCTGAATCAAATCAGGCTTTTGATCCGCATGTAACCACGCCGCTACTCGACTAATGCGCAAAAGGTTGGCCTTTTGGCATCCTTACTAGTTGAATCTCCACGAGCTTGGGTTTCCCTTTTGCTAGAGTGTGACGACCGATTGATGTAAGACTTTAAAGGATTCATGCCTGCCTTCAAAGCCTACTTTGGAGATCCCGATAAGTACAATTCTGCATGCACAAAGTTATGGAAGCTCACATAAGGATTCCGACCAACTTCCGTTTATGCATCCGAATTTCAGCAACTTTGTACGGACATTCCATGGGACGAGACTGCATTGATTAAACACTTCCGTTTTGGGTTGAGGGATGATGTGAAGGACCTTCTCCTTACGTTACCGGATGCCCAAATGTTAGCGGAGATTATGCAACATGCTGTTCACTGTGATAACCGTTTGTTCGAGCGTCGTCAAGAAAAATCCCGTCATCAGTTCTTACCAGCCAATCCTGTAGCTGTAGCACATGTTCCTACGATACCTTCTGAAATAGTTCCTATGGAGGTTAACAAATCCAAGCGTGGCCCACTTTCAGTTACTGAGAAACAACATCGTCACGATGAGAACTTATGCTTGTATTGTGGTGAAGCAGAACACAAAGTGACAGAATGTCCTATTAAAGCCAGGAAGTTCAATACGCGTGAAGTTGAAGCTGAAGTTCAGTTGGAAAACTTCAATGTCCACTTCGTTTAAAAGCCGCGAAGTTGGACATAGGTGCAGGCTTTATTGGTGATGCTCATACCATTCCATCACTTAAGTTTCCTGTACACATTCGTCTCAATAACCGAGAGTTCAAGGAGTTTGCCCTATTAGACACTGGTGCAAATGCATGCTTCATGGATGACACTTTTGCAATGCAGCATGGCATTCTGGTGGTGAAGTTGAAGCGTGCAGTTCCTGTAGAGGTTGTAGATGGTCTTTTGATTACTTCTGGCGTAGTTACCCATGCTACCACACCTTTTTCTTATAGTCATGGCGCATTCAAATGTTCGATTTTCTTCAACTTGATCAAGACTCGGTCGACTCCATCGTTTTGGGCATGCCATGGTTCGTGGTTGCAAAACCTCAAATCGATTGGAGGTTTAAGACGCTCATGTTTTCCTCTTTGACAGCCAGGATCAATCTTGTACTTTCCTGCGTGCAGGATACGTCCTTAGTGTCTAAGGCAGTACAAGCTACAGAATTAATCGTGCTTGTTCCTATATCAGTGTTGAAGATTCCTCCTCGATAGGATTTACCTCCTATCAGTTCGTTAACACATCCGCAGGTTCTCTCCACTCTTGTAAGTTCACGGATTCCTGTACAGGGTTCTTCCAATCCTGTATCAGTATCGAAGGTTCCTCCTCAAAGGATCCACCTCATGTTGGTTTGTCAGCACACTCGCAGGCTCTCCTCACTCCTGTGCATCCAGAGACTTCTGTACAGGATTCTTCTAATCCTGTACACTTGTCAACATCCGCATAGGTTTTTCCTAATCCTGCCTCTTTTCATTACTCTACTTCTGTTCCACCCCCTAAGATCCTTCCTCTTTTTTAGTCACAGCTCCCTCCTTCTCCTCTCTAAGTTCTTACCATTATTATGCATAAACTTGCCACTGATCTTGCTCCTTTTCATCTTTTTGTTTTCCAAGTAACTCCTACATCCTCTTCTACATTTCCTGTATAACTCTCCTGTTTTTCAATCTCCTTCTCATGCTCCTTCTCCTTCTCTCCTTCTTCTCCTTCTCCTACTTATTCCCTGCCATCCAAGTATCACTCCTTTCAGGACGTTTTTGACAATCACAAGGCTGCAGTTCTTCCTGTTCACAAGTCCTACAATTGTCTTATCGATCTTGCAGAAGGGAAGACTCCACCATTCGGACCGATTTATGCACTGTCACCTACAAAATTGAAGGTTCTTCGCTAGTACATCGAGAACAACTTGGCATCCAGCTTCATTCATCACTCAAAATCCCCTGCAGGAGCACCTATCTTCTTTGTCAAGAAGAAAGATGGGAGTTTGCGATTAGTTGTGGACTACAGGGGTTTAAATCAAGTCACCATTCAAAACCGGTACCCATTGCCATTGATCCTGGAACTTCTCGATCAGCTACGAGGAGCAAAGATATTCATAAAGATCAACTTACGAAGGGCCTACAATCTTGTACGGATTCGTTTAGGCAATGAGTGGAAGAATGCCTTTCGTACAAGGTATGAACACTTCGAGTACACGGTGATGCCTTTCGGACTACCAATGCCCAGCCATATTCCAACACATGGTGAACGACATCTTTCGCGACTTCTTGAACCAGTTTGTGGTGATCTACCTTGATGCATTTTGATTTTCTCCAAGGACCACGCAGCACATGACAAACATGTATGACTAGTTCTACAACGGCTTCGCGAGCATGGCTTGTATGTGAAGTTGCAGAAGTGTTTTTTCGACAGGGATTCTGTGGAGTTCTTGGGCTACATCGTCTCTCCTACTAGCGTTTCCATGGACATGCACAAGGTGAAGACTATCATGGAGTGGGAGAGGCCCAAGTCTGTACGAGACGTACAATGTTTCCTTGGCTTTGCAAACTTCTATAGGCGATTCATATAGAACTTCTCCAAGCGTGTACTTCCACTCATGGAACTCACCAAGCGCACAGGGGATTTCTCTTTGTCTGATAAGGTGAAACATGCATTCAAACACTCAAGGATGCCTTCACGATAGCCCCAATTTTAGCACATCCCGATCCTTCTCGACCCTTCTTTGTTGAAGCAAATACCTCGGATTTTGCAATAGGTTCTATCCTATCACAAGTTGGAGAAGACAAGTTACTCCATTCTGTAGCCTTTAACTTTTGTAAGTTCCTTTTGGCAAAGATCATTACATAATTCATGACAAGGAACTCAATGCCATTGTGGATTCGTTTGAGAAGTGATGGCACTTCCTGGAAGGTGCTGCGCATCCTGTACAAGTTCTTATAGATCACAAGAACCTAGAGTTTTTTCAAATAGCTTGAGTTCTCAGTCGGCGACATGCTAGGTGGGCGGAATTTCTATCACGTTTTGATTTTGTCATCATCTACATGCTCGGTTTTCAAAATGGCAAGGCGGACGCATTGTCTAGGCGCTCTTACCTTGCACCGACCCCGGGCAATCCTACATATGACTATCAAAAGCAAGTGTTGTTAGGTCCTGATCGATTTTGACTTGCAGCACTATAGGTTCATCAGGCTCCAGCAAATTCTACACTTCTACAGGACATCCGTTCGCAGTTGGCTACAAATGACTTGGCAAAGAATGTGTTCTCACACATTAGTCTTGACATCGTAAGCTCAGATTACAAGTTGTTCACCATACAAGACGGACTCATGTACCAGGAAGGTCTCCTGTACGTTCCTATTGGTGTTTACAGGACTCGTGTGGTATAGGATTGTCATGATACCCGGCTACAAGACATTTTGGTGTGGCCAAACAGTTGAATTGGTGACTCGTAACTATTGGTGGCCTGAGTTGCGAGGTTTGTAGAAAGGTTTGTACGGAGTTATGACACCTGCAACAGGTCGAAGATGCCTCGTCACGCACCCTTTCTTCTTCGTCCTCTTCCTGTTCCTTCTGCTCCTTGGAGATCATTTATGGATTTCCTCAAGATCTTCCTCCTCGTGGATTTGATGCAGTTCTTGGTGGTTGACCGTTTCACCAAACATGCTCATTTCCTACCATGTAACAAGAGGTACATAGCAGACAACTGCTGAGTTGGTGATCCGCGAAGTGTTCCGACATCATGGTCTTCCTGAGAGCATCGTTTTTATCGAGGCCACAGTTCATGTCCAAATTTTGGCAGAGCTTCTCCGGAGTTACAAGTTAAAGCGGATCTTTCTTCAGGATATCATCACAAACTGATGGGTAGTCAAACGCATGATTCAGACCTTGGAGTAATATCTTGCTGCTTCATCAGTTACCAACAGGACAACTGGTTGGACCTTCTTCCTATGGCGGAGTTTGCTTACAACAACTCCGTTCATGCATCTACAGGCCAGACACCTTTCTTTGCTCTTACAGGCTACCATCCACGTTTTGACTTTGCTCCTCTTGCTTCTCCTTTTTCCGCTCTTATAGTACAAGATCATCTTCAGCATCTTCGTTAGGTACATGATGATCTCCGGGTTCATCTTCAGCAGGCACAGGAACGGTACAAGCGTCATGCTGATGCTCATCATTAGCTAGCACTGCATACAAGATTGGTGATCTCGTGTGGCTTCTTCGTCGACATATTCGCACTAACATGCCTTCTTCTAAGTTAAATTTTCAACGATTAGGCCCTTACAGGATTGCGGCTGAGGTCAATCTTGTAGCTTTCCGACTAGAATTACCATCAATTGTGAAGCTTCATCCTGTGTTCCACACCTCTTTATTGGAACCATATCATCCTTCTTCTCTTCTGGTCGTGCTTCTTCTCCTCCCCTTATGTGTCATTGATGATGAACCTGAGTACGAAGTTGCAGCCATCCTTGATTCTCGTCTTCATTGTCGCCAACTTCAATACTTGGTGAATTGAAAAGGTTATTTGCCTACGATCGCACTTGGGAACCTACATCCAATTTACTCCATGCTTCTTCCAAAGTTGCTGCTTTTCATCAACGTTATCCTGCTAAACCAGGTTCCAGGACTCATGGAACTCGTCTTTGGGAAGGAGGTGTTATCACGATCCAATATAGGATACAGGATTCAAGATACGGGAGACATGATACGGGCTACAAGATATTCCTATAGGATATGCCTACAAGATATTCCTACAGGATATACCTACAGGATATGCTTACAGGATAAAGATCACCATTTTTAGCTCATGACTAGATTAGGCTCATGACCAGATTAGCTCTTAGAGTTGTGAGCATAAAAGCTCCGACCTAATTGTTGTACAATCAGTTACTATCAACACTAATTATTTATGATCATTCTTATTCCTCGTTCTTATCTTGCTCCTTGCCTCCTACTCTTGTCTTGTTCCTAGTTCTTTCCTGCTCCTGTTCCTAAGTCAAGCTTCCTTGTTCTCGGAATCCTACTCTTCCTTGTTCTTGGATCGTGGCTTGACAGCAAGCACCATCCTTGGCACATAGGATGAGGCATGCCTTACATGCAAAAGGTTGGGGTTCAAACCTCATCCTCAACCTTGAGGATGGTGCTTGTCAAAGGATGTGAATTTGAACCTCATCCTGGTTTCAAGTATGAGATTTGTAAGTTTGAATTTTTCTAACGCACAAGCACCATACTTTGAGGATGGTGTCGAGGACAAGGGATGCCTTACATGCAAAAGGCTAGGGTTCAAACCCCATCCTTGATGTCAAGGATGATGCTTGTCGAGTTTGAATCTCATCCTAGGCATCAAGGACTTTATGAGTTTGAACCTCATCCTAGGCTTCAATGATGAGGTTTGAGAGTTTGAATCGAGGTTTGCGAGTTCAAACCTTGCTAGGGCACAAGCACAAACTCCAAGGCATCAAGGATTTATGAGTTCGAACCTCATCCTGGGCTTCAATGATGAGGTTTGAGAGTTTGAATCAAGGTTTGCGAGTTCAAACCTTGCTAGGGCACAAGCACATACTCCAAGGATGATGTTGAGGATGGTGTCAAGGACAAAGGATGCCTTACATGCAAAAGGCTAGGGGTTCAAACCCCATCCTCGATGTTAAGGATGGTGCTTGCCAAGTTTGAATCTCATCCTAGGCATCAAGGATGAACTTTGCGAGTTCAAACCTCATCATGGGCTTCAATGATGAGGTTTGAGAGTTCGAATCGAGGTTTGCGAATTCAAACCTTGCTAGGGCACAGGCACTACTCCAAGGATGAGGTTGAGGATGGGCTTCACGAGTTCACATTGAGGATGGTGCTTGTCATCGCCCTAGGATGATGCTAAAGATGGGCTTCACAAGTTCACATCGAGGATGGTGCTTGTCATCGCCCTAGCACCATACTCCAAGGATGATGCTAAGGATGGTGCTTGTCATAGTTTTGATTATGAACTCTTTACTTTGGAGGTTAATTGTTATTACATATCGAACTATGTCGACAGAGAAAATAGGGTCGCTCAGTGGTATTTAGTTGACCAAGTGTCATTAAGTATTTTAAAAAAACTCTAAGCGAAGCTAGCACTTCCATTTAGAAAACTCTTCCCTCATTTTTGATGTTCCATTTAGTAAGTTCGATGTGTTGGATATGGCTAGAAACACCCCTAAACCCTTTGGGTTAGGGTTTAGGGGTAGGTAAATGGTTAGGTTAAAACTCACCAAGTTGTTTACCCTGAGAACAAGATTTTGTGCAAGCCCACTTAAGCAATTAGGAAAAGGGGGGAGGGGGGCTCCATCACATAAATTAAATAGAGTATATGTAACGAGAATTCATGGGTTTATAACTGAGTTTATTAGTCTTTTACGGCGCAAGCTTTAGCTTGTGTCATCAAGGCACAACCCTTTGTTGTGCCACCTCAATTTCCAGATGATGAGGGTACATTTCATCTTTAAAGTATCCTAAACTTATCATTGGCGAATTTGCGCTTGGGAGGTCTTATTAGAGTACATGTTGTAAGGCACGTTTGCAAATTATGAATGTCGAATCTGATTGACAAGTTCTCTTTACTAAGTTCCTAAGGGTTCACATAAGGATTTTAGAGTTGGCATTGACGAGCCATGTTCGTTTCACTAGATGAAACTTTTGAGTCTAAGGGGCTTTGGCGAAATAGCCTACATCATATGAAACAATGTTACATGTTCATGTAACACTAGGTTAAATGACACACAATACAATATTCTTAGGGTTGTGTTCATGAATTTAACGCCAAGGGGTTGAGATACTTTAGTAAACAAGCGTGTTTGTGCTCACATTAGGGTGTTAAACTTTAAGCATCTATCTGAGGGAGGTTAGGACTCGTAACAAATTTGGTTAAAGGTGTTCTCCTTAGGGGTGTGAACATGTCCAAGGGTTAAATAATCTAAGCTCATTAACAAAATCCCTTTTAGTGAAGCAATGTACTTAGGGTTTTTCAAACCTAGCCTTAAGGGTTTGCTTCGCACAACATTCATGTTTATCTAAGACACACACTCATGTTGGCACTATGTATGAACCATGGGACTAGGGTATAGCTTGGCTTCACCAACCCTTAGGGTTAGTCATGGTTAGAGTCCCCTTGTCTCCTTAAAAGGGTTACTTCCAAATGATGATGATTCTCAAGGAGTAAGTGATGATGCCTTAGCTTTATTACAAGAATATGTGTAAGACATGTCTCCTTAGTGAGGTTAGAGCATTATCTAAATCTCCTTGGGTAAGATCCTAAAGTCTACTCGAGTTATCCTTTGGGTTTTGAGAATGGTCACTTTAGGGATATCCTTTGATAGGACCTTAAATCTTGTGCCTATTTGGACATGTGAGTTAAACTCTCCGGGATGTCTTAGCATTGCTCACAAAATGTTAATGCTAAATGATATGCAAGTTATAATTAAGTGGGCATGGCTATATATCCCATTCATAATAATTAACAATTTTAGCTATTTAATCAGCATTTTCTAATATTAAAGGAATATTCTTTAGAATATATTTGAAAACAGAATATCTATTTTGTAATCGACCATTTAATAAATTATAGCATTCATTAAACAAAAATTAATAACATTAAAAAAGTAGAAGGTATTAAATTATATAATATATATTAAAATATTAATATTTAAATATAACATTATTAATTAAAAATTTAATAGTAATATATATAATATATACAAAATCCTATAATAATATAGTCAATCTTCCATATCGTTTTATAAATTTATATAGTTAAGTAAACAATTTAGTATTATTATTAAAGAATTTATAATAATTATGAATATTAAATATACAATGTCTCATCTTGACCTATAATTATAATACAGTAGTCTTTGTGGTCCATCATCACTCCTAAAGTCCTACCTCTTCAACTCAAGTTGCCTTGCCTTATTGAGTTTGACATTTCTGTTTACTTGATTAGTACTTCAACTTCATCACCTACACACATTTTGAGTATTAGAAAATTGAAATTAAGTACATTACAAATACTATTGAGGGTGTATGTAACAAAACAAGGCAAGGGATTCAAAGTCTTAAAAATAATTACCTTAAATCTTAGCAAAACTATAAAAATGAAAGTACATATAAAGATTTACAATAGATTGTTTAAAACACTGACACTAAAACAATATTTTACTCACAGAAGCAACCAGATCTAGGCAAACATACGCACAAGCAGTGGTAGAAGCAAATTATAGTGAAGAAGATTTACACCACATCATCCTATAGAGGTGATTGATGATTGCAAACGCCATGACTGCATGATCATTAGTGCCACTCCAGCTCTTAGGGTTTGAAGCACATAAAACAAGGCTAAAATGTATGAAGATGCTTCTGCTCTGTTGATTAAATGATTGTCCCCACATAACAATTGAGAACTTTCTCAATCTTTTGTTTCTTTAAGTAGTTTAGGGTTTCTTCATTATCATTAAGTTTTCCATATTCAAAATCATAATGTCCACTATGTTAATCACTTTTAAATGACTTTTAAAAGCCACTTGAGAATAATTGTCATAAGCCATAATAAAAACCATTTTTACTATAGTCATGGTGTTGTCCAACCATTCTTCAACTTTAATTTTGATGAAGCCAGTACAATAACCATTATGGAAGCCTGAAATACCTGAGAAACCATTACAATAGCCAGTACAGAAGCCAATAATACCTGCAAAGCCATTACGAAGCCATCACATTAAAAAAAAAAAGCCACAATTGAAACCCAGAAGCCACAATAAAAGCCAGGTATGTTCCATAATCGACTTTATTATAGTCATAATCCATTTTCCAGCCAAAAGGCCATGATATTTTCAAAAGCCACAGATTTTGATTTGTTGTGTGATCAGCCTGCGCTTGCTCCCCTGCACAAATGCCACCTTGTAGAACTCATCATAGGGCGCCATGATGTGATGTATAGTCCTCTGTGCAGATTTGTGAATTCATTCCCACAGCTCTGATTTATCTCTCTCCTGCAACTATTGTGCTGTTATTATTTCTGATTTGAAATCCAATTCTTAAAACAGAAATGTCATACTTCCTTTTCAGAGTGGCTAAGTTAAAGCAATAGTATTCTGCTAGTAAACCATAAAACTATCAGAAATCAATGTTCAAATAATAACCTGTGACATAAATATGCTTTTACGACATGTTCAGAAAGGAGGCTTTGACATGTTCAATACAGACGGGTCCATTATTCCCTTGCTCTTCCCTGCTAAAAGCTGTTCCTTTGTTAATGTGCATTTGCAGCTCAAACCACCCGACTCCCATGTAAGTCGCAAAATTGGGTGATGGTTCAGTAGACTCATAATCTGAAAATATGGACCATCTGATAGGAACCCTGCTTGCTTTGAGATCTGTGCTCAGATCCAAACGCTGATCCAATTGAATCAAACTGCATTTCATTTCCATGCAAATTTGAAATGCGAATGCACTAATTCTTTCAACTTGGAAGTTGTCACAGCTTTTTCTTTGAACATGACAATCTGCTCTACTATAAAGTGAGGGATTATGTTAATGAATGACAGCTGTATGTATCGCTGCGTAGGGTTTGCCATTTGTTTTGACTGCAGGGAGAAGTGCGAACATGGCTGCCTACCACCAACGCCACTGGGAGGAGGACCACACAGACAAACAGGTGAACTGGAGAAGAAGTGGATCCAGTTTTTCGAGCAGCCAGGCCTATGGTGGGACGTAAGGAAGGTGAGGAGTAACTGGGACCCTTGTTATGACCTTATTAACTATTGGATTTAGCAGTCGAATGCATTTTTCAGTTTTAGGCACACTGTTACCCATGAGATCTTGGTGCTGAGATCTCGCCCTTACTGAGACAATCAGGATCCAAGCGCACCGTGCTAACGGACACAAACGGAAAGCCCTAAATGTATATGTGGCGAGGTATGTCATGTAACACTCCCCCCCAAACCGAAGCCACTTACCAACCCAAATCTGTGGCGCAAGAGTTGAAACTGGTGTGGCCCCAATGGCTTGGTGAAAGGTCAGCTGGCATGTCCTTTGTCCCAAGATGTTGGACGGCCAGTGTGCCACCATCAACTAGCTCACGCACGTAGTGGAATTGGACTTCAATGTGCTTCGAGCGAGCATGGTGGACGGGGTTCTTGGACATGGCAATGCTGCTCAAGTTGTCGCACCAAGAAGGAGTGGGGCCAGCTTGTGGACATCCCAGCTCAGCAAGTAGCCCCGAGCCCAAACCACTTCCCTGCTACCAGTAGTGAGTGCAATGTACTCAGCTTCTGCACTAGAAAGTGCCACCACAGATTGTCGCTTAGAAGCCCACGCAATGGCACCTCCTGAGAAGGAAAGGCAAATGCCAGAAGTTGAGCGATGACCTTTGTTGTTGGCAAAGCTAGCATCTGTGTAGCATGTCAACGATGCATCACCTCCCGAATAAGCAATGCCACAATCCATAGTGCCCCGAAGGTATCTGACGATACGCTTGGCAGCTTGCCAATGCATGGTGGTTGGTGACGTGTTATACTGACTTAAGGCAATAGTCGCATATGCGATGTCGGGGCGAGTCATTAGGGACAAATATGTGAGACAACCGATGAGATGCCGATAAGGAGTCCCAGCAGGTAGAGGCTCACCGGGTTGCTCAATTGTGAGGTCAATGGCACCGACAACCATTGGGGTCTTGACAGGGTGGCAATCACGCATACCAAACCGATCCAGCAAGACTTCGACCTTACGTTGTTGGCTAAGCATGTAGCTACCAGACTTGGGATCATGTGTGACCTCAAAGCCAAGAAAGTAAGAAACTTGGCCAAGGTCCTTCATCTGGAATTGCTGGCTAAGAGAAACTTTTAGAGCAGCAATGGCATCAGTGTCATCACCCATGATGAGCAAATCATCAACATAGAGGGCCACGATGAGCATGCTCTTGGCATGGCCTTTCACATACACATTGGGATCAGCATGGCAGCGAGAAAAGCCTTGAGCACGTAAGGTAGCATCAAATTTTTGGTACCAAACACGGGAGCTTTGTTTTAAGCCATACAAAGCTTTCCGCAATTGCCATATAGTGCCACTAGAGGCAACATCATCCTCAAACCCAAGAGGTATATGCATGTAGATATCCTCTTGCAAATCCCCATTCAAGAAGGCTGTCTTGACATCCATATGGTGGACTTGCCATTTGCGAGCAGCCGCAAGTGCAAAAAGGGTACGGAGGCTGGCCATTTTTACAACTGGTGAGAAATGTTTCATCATAGTCAAGGCCATGGACTTGGCGAAATCCGCGAACAACTAACCGTGCCTTATAACGTACCACTTGACCATCTTTTCCATACTTTTTGGAAAAGATCCATTTTGGATCCAAAACACGTCGTCCCGGTGGTGCTGAATCCACTTGAACATAGGTGCCGTTAACCCGAATGGAAGCAACTTCTTCCGCAATGGCTTCCATCCAATATGGAGCCTCAGGCCCTGAGACGGCCTCATCATAGGTCATGGGGATGCCAACATCAACAAGACCACAAAAATCATCGAGCTCCGCAGCATCTACTTCAATATTTTCTCGGACTTTCAATGAAGGTCGACGTTCCCGGGGTTGATCAAGAATTGGCATCGGATCAGGCATGCCACGACGTCGACGAGGTGGTGGAGGTGTCGAAGGCCTATCCTCAATTTGAGCATCAACTGGTTCAGGCATGTCTAGAAGTGGAGGATTCCCCAGTGGAATCTCTAGTGGTAACTCATGAATAGGATCTAAAGGCGGAGGCAAGAGTGGACCATCTCCCATAAGTGGTATCAAAGGAACAAGTTGAGTCTCATCAATGAAAGAAGGATCTTGAAGAGCCTCTGTGCGCATGGGAAAGTCATCTTCGTTGAACATGACATCCGTGCTAACAAGAGCCTTATGAGATGCAAGATCCCACAACTTGTAAGCTTTTCTCCCGATGGTGTCATCTTGTGCATATCCTATGAAGATGAATTTTTTACTTTTGGGATCCAGTTTTTTCCGAAGTTGATCAGGGGTATGTGCGTATGCCGCACAAGAAGACTCGAAAGTGAGACACATCAGGAGTAGACCCTGTCCAAAATGCCTCAGGGGTTTTTCCATTCAAAGCAGCCGTAGCAAGGCGATTTTGGACATGCATTGCTGTGGCTATGGCCTCTTGCCAAAACGTCTTGTCAAGATGTCCATCAGCTAACAAAGCACGAGCAGCATTGACAAGAGTGCGATTCTTCCTTTCTGCAACACCATTTTGCTGGGGGGTGTAGCGAGCCGTGGCTTGCAGTCGTATGCCTACATCACGACAGATGCCCCGAAGCTCATTGTTGAGGTATTCACCACCACCGTCAACTCGAAGAGCTTTTATCTTTCGGCCAAGGAGATTTTCAACATAGGCCTTATATGTTTGAAACGCAACAACTGCATCGCTCTTGCGCATCAAGAAGTGAATGCATGTCCGACGGCTATAGTCATCAATGAATGTGATGAAATACTTCGCACCATCATGGCTTGGCACGTCCATGGGACCACAAAGATCAGAATGGATCAAGTCCAAAAGTCCAATCGCTCGATGCTTACTCGGCGAGAAATTTCGGCGGTGATGCTTGCCTAAAACACAAGCTTCACAAAACGTAGATGGGATACGTCGGAAATCCAATCCAGTAACTATGCCTTGTGATTTCATTCGTTGAAGAGATTGGTAATTCACATGACCGAGTCTCTTGTGCCAGAGCTCTGCACGAGAATCTGCCTCCACAATTTGAAAGGCCTGAACTGAGTCGGCAGCAGTAATCTCGTACAAGTCCCCAATGCGTTTCCCACGAAGCAACTGTGTACCAAGCATGTGAAAGTCGCTAGAGTCAACCAAGGAGACTCCCTTTGCATCAAAGACTACCACTGCACTTTGATCGCATATCTTGGCGATGGACATTAAATTACGTCGCAAGGTGGAGACGTGCATGGCACCATCAAATGTCATGGTCCGCCCATGATCAAGTGAGAGCCGAAATTGCCCGATGCCTTCCACAGGGATGGTGGTATTATCACCTAAATGAACAGCATGCTTTTCAATGTTCGGTTGGTAACACTCAAAAAGACTTTTCTTATTGCCCATAAGATTAGTACAACCAGAGTCTAGAAGCCACCTACTCGGTGCTACAACTGCCTCTGCGTTGTAGAGTTCCTCGTCAACCTCATTTGTTGTAGCAATCCCATTGCTCTCGAGTAGATTAGCTTTTGCCGTCATAGCAATTGGTCGTTTGACAGGCTTTGGAGCAGTGCAATCTTGAGCCCAATGGCCCATCTCCAAGCAACGAGCACACTGATTCTTAGCAAGTCTGGCCTTGGCACGCCCAAATGCCCTAGAATTTTGCCCTTTCTGGGCATTTGCTGCTACCCTGAAATTTTGCCCTTTCTGGGCATTTGCTACTGCCCCAGAATTTTGCCCTTTCTGGGCATTTGCTGCTGCATACGTTTTTGCCACTTTGGCATCACCAAGAGCCTGTGAAGCATACATAGCATGTGGCATTTCCGCCCTCTCACTTCGCATGGCTTCAATATTGCAAAGACTCCTCACGGCATCTGCCCAAGTCATCCCTGGTTGGAGAAGCAAGCTCTCAACTGCATTCTTCCAACTAGCCGGCAAGGACTTGTAGAGTCGCAGCCTCTGCTGCTCATCCGTGAGACAATGCTTCGCCCCAGCAGCCGCAAGCTGTGTGAAAAATCTCTGGAGCTTGGCAATGTGAGTCTGGATACTACCATTTTCCTCTAGCCTCAAGGAATCTAGCTGTGAATGGATGTTGAAGACATCCATTTCACTCTTGATGCCATAGGTGTCGCTCAACCATTTCCAAAGTGCTGCTGCAGTGGATTTGGGAATGGATGGAGCAGCAAATAATACATTCGAGGACAGGCACATTGCAATACTTCCTCTAGCCTTGGAATCCCGGAGATTCCAGTCACGTACCTCAGCAGCAGTAGAACCTGGAGCTGGCGACGGCTCTGTTCCATCTACAATCCCCAACAACCCATGAAATAAGAGAAAGGATTCAAGATGGATCTTGAATCTCTCAAATCCTTCTCCATCAAACTCGCGGATGGATGGCTTTCCTTCCATGGCGCTATCCGAGCTCTGATACCATGAGACAATCAGGATCCAAGCGCACCGTGCTAACGGACACAAACGGAAAGCCCTAAATGTATATGTGGCGAGGTATGTCATGTAACACTTACCATTTGCGAGAAAAGCTTAAGCTTTTGGAGTTTCCGTCAAGGGAACAAGCCACTTTGAGAGCTCGCTATAAAGAGGTGAAACATAACAAGGCAGAAATTTTGGCAGCTATTGAAGAATGCACCAAGCTGCAGGATGGGGAAAAGTGCAAGCAAATACATAGGCAAGCAATGGCTGTCAGACTTGACATAGATGATCGTATTGCTGTGGCTTTGATCAACATGTATAGCACCTGTGGCAACATGCAGCTTGCAGAGGCAGTGTTTCACAAATTAAACTATCCAAATCAATGGGCTTGGTGCTCACTGATCCAAGGGTATGTGAGAAATGGAGAGAGCTTCAGAGCTCTGGATGCTTGCTTTCACAGCAATGGAGTCTCAGGCAAAATCATTTACATCTAGAGCTGTGCTGATCGCTCTTAAAGAATTGTTTCATGACAAACCTAAACAGAGGATCAGTGGCTATATCCACCACCTGCATGGTGGATATATTAGCTTATTCTAATCATATGGAAGATGCATTATGATATGGATGACATTGTTGGCAGGTTGTAGAAATGGAAAAATATAAAAATAGGCAGACTGGCATTCAATCTATTAAAGGAGATGGAGAAATCTAATGCAGCTCCATATGTATACATGGAAAGTATTTATAAAAAGTTAGTTATGTGTAAGGAAGTGCAGATGATATCCAATACTAGACTACATCGAAGTGTATTAAGAAAACCTGGATTTAAAACTTTTTGGACTGATAATAGCTGTAAAATAATTGAATTTGGACCTGGAGATGTAATGGATGGTGTGGTTATGAATGAGAAAAATAAGTATTTAAAAACTTATACACCACCAGAGAAAGATGAGGATCCAGATTGTGATTACAGTGAGGTGAATGCTATAATATATGCTATTGTGTATAATAAGTTAGAGTCACCTCTATTAATAAGGAGAATTATAGAAATTTGTCTTAATTGTCATGAGTTTAGTAAATATGTTTCTACATTTCTCAGTGAAATGATAATTGTTGTGGATGGTAATATATGCCACTATATTAAATAATGGTGTCTGTACATGTAAAACTACAAATATTAAGGTTATAATAGGGAGCAAGTGTGGTAGTGGTTGTCTTTTACAACATCCTGGCTATCTATGAAAATTGTAAACACTGTGGAAGAGTGTAACATGAATAACACAAATATGAAACAATGGCTACTGTCTATAGAGATTGTACTTTCAATGGAGCAAGTGTAGTAGCATCCTTTCTTTTTTCTTCTCCGAAACCAGATTTATCTCTGCAAGCTTGCTCACACCTAGCTTTGGCTCTGACAAATCAGTTTAGGTAGGAAGAAACACTTCAGCATTCACATTCTACTTCTCAAATACAAACAGGAAATGCTAACTGAAGGCACTGGGGGCAGGTTATTCTAGTATTGATAGTGTAATGTTCAACGCTCCACAACCAACTGCAAGCAACCAAGCAAGTTATTATTTCTTGTGACCTCTCCATTAGTCTTATAGAAGGATAGGATGCCCCATAATCAGAAAGTATGTAGAACTGTGCATCATAATGAATGGATGGATACACACAGAGCCCTGTCTTGAGTAGCAGCTGAGTCTACGCATGAACTCTGGACTTGGAATCGACATTGTAATGTTCAATGACTGCAAGCAAACAAGCAAGTTATCATTCCTTAGGAAGCTTGAAACCGCTTCTAAGGGAGTTTGTGCATTTCACTTCCCTTGCAATCTGAAGGCGGCTAATCTGAACAAACTGGAAGCGCCAAGCCATGCAAGCAACAGCAAATACTAAGACTTCAACAAATTGACTAACAATTTGCAAACAGGCAGGCCCGTCTAGTCACGGCCATTTAGAGCATGAAATTAAAGTTGAAGGTGCTCTGTCCAAGCTAGTAAAGTAAGTTTCAAAATATATTCCAAGCTAGTAAAGTAAGTGTCAAAATATTGGAGAGTCCAAGTACAGAGAGTACCATTTCCAAGCTAGTAAAAGAAGGGGGCGAGTTCAAGTACCCCAGCATGCCAGTGTTGCAAAGAGCCTCTTCCAGCTCGCTGCCGGAGTAATGAACTTCAACACTGAATGGCAAAATGGTGTGGCTTGCCTGATGGCGAAGCCCCATCATGCAGATTGCGATCTTGTGGATACCAAGGCACACTAGTAGCTTAACTTCCGTCCAAAGATTGGAGTTGAGAAGAACTACTATTCCATGCCACAAGTGTTCGTTAGTGGTCGTCCAGCAATGTTGTGAAAAACTATTAAAGCACGAGCCAAGTCGAATATCAACTAACCTATGTTTTTATATTTCTAGATACTATTTTACAATTTTTTTTATAACTATATATGATAGTTCTTCATAAGTATATACGGCCTAAGCTATATATGGTCTAAACCATATATAACTATTCTTCTAGCTTGGACTTCACGCTAGATATCTCAACACTCCCACTCAGCCGTGAGAGTTCAAGATGGTCATTCGAGACCGGTGTTGCTGGAAACTATCCCTGCTCTAAGCCTTGGTCATAATATCTGCAACCATCTCGATATTAGACACATGCTTGAGCTTGATGTTTTCGGCTCGAACCTCTTGTCGGATGAAGTGGTACTTCACATCGACATGCTTGACTTTGTCATGATGTCTGGGGTTCTCTGAAGTAGCTATGGCACTGGTGCTGTCATAGTATACTGTGATCGGCTTTAGAAATGAAATCCCCATGTCCTTGAGCAACTTCATCAACCATGTTGCCTCCTTGGCCGCCTCTGTTGCTGAAATGTACTCGGCCTCCATCAAGGAGAGTGCAATCACTCGATGCAATTTGCTCATCCAACTGATAAGCCCATCATCCAGAAGAAACACATATCCTGAAGTGAACTTCCTAGTCTCCTTGTTTCCTGCCCAATCTGAATCTGTGAAACCCACTAGATCCATTACCATGTGAGCTCCCACTAGCTGAATATGTGAGACAAAACCCGACTGTGCCTCGCAAGTATCGTAAGATACGTTTGACTGCTGTCCAATGAGCCTCTCTTGGATTCTCTACAAACCTAGAAACCACTCCGACTACAAAAGCCAAGTCTAGTCGAGTGGAAATGGCTAGATATAACAAACAACCAACTATCTACCTATAAGGAACCTGTGCCATGACTCATCTCTCCTCCTCAGACATCGACTGATCTTTTCAAAGTTGTGTGTGTACGTCCATGGGGGTGCTGACGGGGTTGTTGTTGGCCATGTCATACTTCTAAAGTATCTCTTGCACATAGTGTGCTTGAGATAGATGAATCACCCGCAGCTCTATCCCGGAACACCTGAATGCCCAAACAATAACATAGGTCGCCGGCTGCAGAGATCTCAAACTGAGATCGAAACTGGTGTTCAAAGAATTGAACAAGCCGAAACTGGCTTGCGACCATGATGTTGTCATCAACGTATAATGCCAGGTATGCAAAGTCCACTCCCTATCGAAAGACATATACATTTCCATTGCAGTGGACTTCTGGAAACCGATGGAGGTGAGAAACCTATCTACATGATCATACCAGGCTCGTGGTGACTGCTTCAAGCCATACAGGGCCTTTCGAAGACGACAAACATTGTGTTCTTGTCCTTGTCCTTGTACCACGAATCCCTCAGGCTGTGTAGTGTAGACTTCCTCCTTCAGCTCTCCATACAGGAAAGCAGTCTTTACATCAAGCTGGTGAACCTCCAGATTCAAGCTAGTTACTATCCGAAGAATGAGACGAATGAAGCCATCTTCACCACTGGTGAATACGTCTCATAGAAGTCAACTCCAACGATTTGTGAAAATCCTCGTGCAACGAACCGAGCCTTGTATCAGAGTACTTCGCCATGTGCATCCAGCTTCTTCTTGAATAGCCACTTGGTACTTATAGTGTGGCGACCGTGGGGAAGAGTAACAAGCTCCCAAACCTGGTTTTTGAGGAGAGAAGCATATTCCTCCTCCATGGCAGCCCTCCATTTTGCTGCCTCTTGTGATTGCATCGCCTCATGCACTGTCTGCGGCTCCTGAGGATACCTGGAGGTGAAGAAGGAGGTTGAAGACTCATCAGCTTCTCTTGCCTTTCGTGACTTGTAGCTAATTCTCCCACTTCTCCTGATTGTGTTGATGGGTCGGGATGGATTAGGTACCTACAGAGGTGCTTACTGAAGTGGAGGAATCTCCTCCTCACTTTCGTGCTCCTCCTCACTCAGATCTGGATCTGCTGCAATCTGCAGTCTTGGACCTTCCCCAATCCACCCTGGATCAGGCCCATGTGCTAGTGGATCCTGTGGCTGCTCTTCCTCAAGAATATAAGCTGTTGGATTAACTTGAACTGTAAACCTATCCTTGTAAAGCATATCCTCATTAAACTTAACATCTCGGCTCACAATAATTTTCTGGTGAGTGGGATCGTAAAGCCTATATGCCTTGCTCTCATGGCAATATCCACCATGATATACATGTTACTTTTCTGCTCCAACTTACGACAGAGTTCGTCCGGAACATGTGCATATGCCAGGCACCCAAACACATGGAGGTGTTTCAAACTGACTCGCTTCTCAGTCCACCGAGTGAATGGAACTTCTCCACCAATGCTGCTTGCAGGAAGTCGATTCCGGATGTAGCTGGCTGTGCTTAAGGCATCTGCCCAATAATTGAGCGGTGTTCCTGTGAGTTTTGACCATAAACCCTAAAACTTCCCCATGAACCCTAAAACCTCCCAGAATGCGCTGGTGTTCTTCTTCTTCGCCAGATCAGCTCTCCTACTTTGCTTCGCTGCTGTGCGGCTGTAGGGATCTATCTCAGGGTAAGCACATTCACGATCAGATCGCCGCTGCCCTGCCGGGCGCGGATTGCTCGTCACATTTGGGAAATTTGATCATTGAAATGTATGGCAGATGCGGCAGCCTAAAAGATGCGCGGGAAGCCTTCCACAAGCTGGCGCACAAGAACGCCTTCACTTGGAGTCAGATGATTGCCACATATGCCCAGAATGGGGATTTCTCAGAGGCATTGCGCTGGTTCAAGCGGATGGATCTCGAAGGGTTGAAGCCAGACAGGATAACATTCATCCGAGCAATCGGGGCGTGCTGCATCAGCCGGACATTGCGGAGGCAGGAAAGTTCATTCACGGGCTGCGGAGACTGTCTCTGTTGTGAAAAGGCCTCGTTTGCATGTCCCAATCGTTGATGCCATCGTTGAAGAGTCGTGGAGAAGATCTTCTTCTTGGGTATCACCAATGTGGCATCTAGCCTATAGTTCCCAGCATGTCTTTGGCCACATGCTACTATGGTTCCTTGCTTGTCCGTGTAAGTGATCTTGTCCTTATCGATCTGACCTTTCCAACCGCATCTGCTATCTTCCCAATCGAGATAAGAGTTTCGCTGAGTGTGGGGACATAGTGAACCTGTCAAAGATTGACAATCTCACCATTCTGGAGTTGAATCTCTACTGTCCCGACTCCTGCAATGCTCAATGGTCGATGATCTCCCGTGTAGACTCCTTCTCCCACTGGGATTGCCTGATATGTCTTAAAAGCGGCAAATACTGGAGTACAATGAACATTGGCACAACAGGATATTTTCTTCCTCGAAAGGACTGAGGTTAGTGGTTACCATGAGGGCCATCTGCTGATTGCCCTTGTTCTTCAATTCGCTTGCTCGTGTGCTACTTTTTATGACCCTTGAACTACTGTTGTTCTTGGCTTGACACCATGTTGTGAAAAGGTGTTAAAACACGAGCCGAGCCGAATATCAACTAACCTATGTTTTTGTATTTTTGAACTTATTTATACAGTTTTCTTTATAACCATATATGGTAGTTCTCCGTAAGTATATACGGCATAAGATATATGGCCTAAACCATATATAACTGTTCTTCCAGCTTGGACTCCACGCTGGATATCTCAACAGTCTCTGCGACGAGCGACATCCTCGTGAGCGCTGCGATTGTGAACATGTATGGCAAGTGCGGGTATCTGGAGGATGCGCGGAGGATATTTGATCAGATGCCCCACAAGGATGGATTCTCCTGGACGGCGATTCTCAGGGCCTACTTGCAGCAGGGAAGGTATGAGCAGGCTCTAGAAATCTACAGGGAATCGCTGCTCGCAGGAATGCGTCGCAACGAGGTGACATTCTTGAGCATCCTCAGCGCCTGCTCCGGATTGGAATGCCTTCCTTCCGGTAAGTCGATTCACTCTCAGATTGTCGAATCCGGATTGGCCTCTAAAACTTTCATTGCAAGCCGGGTCATTCGATTCTACGCGAGCTGCAATCGGATTGACGAGGCAATCCGGGTGCTGGATACGATCATAGGGCTTCAATCTGCGAATGTTGTTCCGTGGAATGCGATGATAGCGGCATACGCAGGATTAGGCCGCAACAGAGAAGCGATCGAGCTCTATCACAGGAAATCTGGAAGGTCTGGATTCCGGATTGTTCACATTCATCAGTGCGATCGATGCGTGCGCAGGGCTCGGGGATCTCAAACTGGGCAGGGGCGCGAATTTGGACCAAGAAGCAAGAGATTTTACATTTATGAACTTCATGCCGCTTTGATCGGCCACATACTCCAGACATTTCTTTCCTTGAAGCTTCATACTGTAGAACTTGTCCATGTACTCGGCAGTGGTGCACGATCTGTAGCGTGGTGGATTGGAAGCATTCACAAGCTGCGATGAGTGCTACTTCCATGTACTCGGCAGTGGTGCACGATCTGTAGCGTGGTGGATTGGAAGCATTCACAAGCTGCGATGAGTGCTACTGAAGCACTCATCGCAGGACCAAAGAGGGTGGCAATTGAGAAGCGTTGTTTCTCACCGTTGGCTCGAACGCGATGCTCTGGACTTTTGTATTTCAAATTGGTGGCAGCAATTCACTACCTACAGTATTTTGTACATTTTTTACTTCACGATTACTGTAATGACAGTCTGATAATCAACTGCAAATTCTGTTTTAGTTAATTTAAACTTTATTACACTAATATACTACAGCAATATTCACTGATTTCAATATCTATTAGAAGGAAACTTTTCATTAGCAGAAGCAATAAAAAAAGGACACAGCAAGTTACCTGCATGATGTCCCGAAGGTTGATAACGAAAGCATTCCTGAGGGCTTGACTCCGATCCACTTGCCTTGATGCAAAATTTCTAAACCTGGGACCTCGGATTGCGCAAGCACGGTGAATGCGAGAGGGTCCGAGTGAGAGCTTAGCCCTGCTACCGCTTCTGGATTCGGACATGTTGAACAGCCCGTAGTGACGGGATTATCTCCGAACACGTCTTTCAAAGCCTGAGTGTTAATCCGAGGCTGAGAGAAATTATCTCTAGTAAGGTTGGGGATTTTTCCAGGTAATTTTCTTTGTAAATTGTAATTTTCCAATTTTGGTACTTATCTCGATAAACTGTCTTGCAGATCACGAATCATGGCGTGCCTGAATCGACCGTGTCTCAGATTTTCCAGGCGTTGTAAAGAATTTTTCGATCTAAGCTGAATTATGCTGTCAGTGCTGTCGGCGACAACTGGAAGGACGCTCAGGTTGATTCGTATGACGGAGTTACCTTCAAAGGAGCAGCATCGAAAGCTCTGGATTGGAGGACTGGATTTGAAGGGAATCTGGCACGTTGCGTTTCCGAAGAACCCACCTTCACTCAAGTAAGACTCGTTGTGAATCATCATCACAATCAGATGATTTATTTTATCTTATCTTGTGATGATCAGGAACGCAGTCAGTCAGTATGAAACCAACCTTGGGCAACCTGACTGACCACTAACTCCCGCTGCCTTGCTACCTGTTCTGAAAATTTTCAAATCGATCACAGTACCCCGTCACCCGCGTTGTCTTCTATGTTGCCAAATCGATACCTTCACTCAGAACATAGCCCGGAGGCAATTCACCCACACCAGAGTCGCTATTGCCAAATCTTCCAAACTGAAAATAGCCGCCATAACTTTTGGCTATCCACACCGTGAGCATATTGAAGTCTTTGAGGAAGTTTTAGTCAATAAGAACATTTTTCTGTAACTTTCTTTAAAATAAAATACCATCATGGAAAGGTTAATGATATTGTTGAAAAATAATAAAAAGTACTTTATATTTTCAAACAATGTAATATATATTGAATGAAAGCGCCTAATTAAGCATGATTGAACGATAATATTAGACACCAAATGTTTAATTGAGGCTGATCATGTGGTGTGCTCCCCCACTATCCCACTATTTGGAACCGAGTCAAAGTCTCTACTATTCTTGAAAGTGGAAGACTCCCTAATGTCACAGGGATGTTCTTAGGATTACAAAATTTTGTGTCTCCAACTCTAGAGTCTAGAGTCTTGGAAATTTTAAAATGCCCTGTTGCAAGTGTGGCATGGCAGATTTGCAAAACTCATAGTTAAATCTTAGTCAGAATGTGGAGGAGTTTGTTAGGAACATTTTGCATCATTCTGAACATTCTGAAAATATGAATAAAATATAAAATTATTTTTAAAATTTATTAATTATTTTATAGTAATTATCATGTTAAGCACACAACCCTGGCATCCATGATTTTGAAGCTAATCAAGTTGATAATTATATGTTTTCTGGAAGGCCCTGCATTCAAAAGATTTGTGCAATCCGGCTCACTCTTGCACCACAAAATAATTGGAATCCAGAAACTATTTCTATTAATATTACAAATTCAGCTGGACAAATAATCTCACAATTTGTAGGTATTTATGGACTTAGATTTGAAAATAATGCTAGAGCTGCATCTATCATTGTGCAACCATGTACTGAGTCTAAATTAAAAAAATAGGGACACTTGCAGAATGGGCCCCCCTGTTAGGACATACATCAAAAAATTGAGGGGAAATTAATATTTCCCTTAATTTAAAAGGTTTCCAACGGTTTTTTGGTATAATTTTTTTAATTTTTGAATTAACATGCACTAGAACCCATTCACATATACATTTAAATAAGAAAACATATTAATTCAAAAATGCATTAACCCTAAAGAAATTTACATTTTTAATTCACAAGGAAATTCACGTTTAATTTTTATTTTCTTTCCTATGTCATAGTAAGAATACATGTTAAATCCTTCCTAAAAAATATTGAAATTAAAGGCCCCATTGTGCAAACTAGCCAAAAATCAATAATGACACCATTAATATCATAAAGACAAAAGATCAATTCGTCCTTCTGTACCAATAATATCAGTATGAAATTGCATATTATAAGTGCAAGTCTATGAAAAAACAGAAAGTTAATGAATAAGCTAAAGCTTTTGTTATACTTACTATTTAAGCAAGAACAATACTTGTCTTCAATAGTGTTACAACAATTGCTAACCTTTTTTAGACTGAGACTTTAGATTACGAAGCGCTGATATCAGCGCTTTGTCTTGATCTTTCACCGAGAAAATCATTGTTCTAATCAGGGTGCACATTTTCCTCTTGGTCAACGATGGTCCAACTTTTCCAACAAGACTCCCGGACCGTAAACAGTAGTTGATGGATTGAATGGAATCCTATAGTGGTGGTCCATTACATTGCAAATAATGCAGCTGCTTTAAACGGCAGCAGGTACATGATACTTGTTTACAAGTGGGTCTCGAAAGAAAACTCGAGCTAGTAAGCGATGGGGTCTTCTCTTTCCATCTACAACAACACCCAAGACACCTACTATGTCAAAGTTGGTCCGGATATGGCAGCAGTGAACATAGCAACCATTGTTGCTTCAGTTTTGTCAGGCGTGGTTGGGGGTGTAAGGTTTCTATCATCTAAGCTTGTTGCCAAAGGGATTGTCCAAATCTTTGGTGTTACTACCAGTCGGATTGCTGCACTTACTAATGCGGCTGCAAAGATCGCGGGCGGAGCCATTCCAGCCACAGCAGCGGGATGGGCTATCGGGGTTTCTGTTTTCCTAGCCAAGCAACTTGAGGATCAAGGATACGTGAGGATTCCACCAGGTAATATATGCTCTTAAATCATATAGGTTTTTCAACAACTTTAGATAGATAGATAGACAGAGAAATATCATAAGAGTACTAACTAATCAAACCAGAGAAAAAACCCTCTTTTGCAGGTGAGAAGCATGTCTTTGGTCCGTACAGCTTGTCCCTGTGGCAGCAGGCAACTTGCCGACGGGTTCGAATCAACCCAGACAACAACAGCGAGGTTGTGACCGACATCGTTTACATGAGGCCAATCTTCAGCGGTGCAACGGCTAATTCAGTTCGAGAGCATGACATTCAGCACTGGATCGACAAATGGGGTCACGAAGAGAGATTCGTCATCCAATCCAATCCGACATGGTTAGACTGGACCTGTTTTCTTTCTTTTAGCTCGTTCTAAGCGCTGTTGTGTTGCACAGAAAAGTACATAGTGAAGGTTGCAAACTTCGGGACGTACACTTGCACCGGCACCTGCTTATTGGTCAGAATAGAAGAAGAAAAGGTTGTGTAAGAGTTTTATAGGCATGAGTTTGAACGTTATTGGGGCACAATCACCATCTCTCTACACACAAAAGGTTGCAAGTTTGAACTTCAACCTTGACATGATGAGGTTCAAACTCACAATGATGCTGAAGATGAGGACACACTATTTGCATATACTTTTGCTAACGACCCAATTCCACGAACAAGGTTGCTTTAATAGATTATAAAATCTAACTATGATGCAATTTCAATTTCAATACACATGTTATTACATAATGCACCATTTGTTATAATTTTTCTTTTTTTGAATGTATACGAGACATCTCATTGTTTCTCTAATTTCCTTTTAATTTGTACCTAAAAATCACAAAAGTTAATTTTAAAATAAATTAGTTTTATTAATTTAATTCAAGGAACATGAGATGCATATGTTTGAGGTACAAAAGGTGTTTGTAATGTAAAGCTTGTGTTTGCAATGTAAATCTTTTCAAATCCACCTCTTCCGATCGAGAACCCTAAATCCTAAATTATATTAAAGAATCTACCAAAATATTCTAATTAAATATCCTTTAACAGACTCGTTGACCAGCCAAAGAGTGGAATATACTAGGTATATTTATCTAATCGATAGAAGTTTTACTAACACGGCGACCATGTGTGCGTGCGTAAGACAAGCACCGTCCTCGGTATTGAGGATGAAGAAAGCCTTACATACAAAAGGTTGCTAGTTTGAACCTCATTCCTTGGCAGTAAGAATGGTGCTTGCTAGAAGGTCATAAGCTCGATCGGTGTTGAGGATGGTGCTTGTCAAAAGGTCACAAGTTCAAGCCCATCCTTGGCACTGAGGATGATGCTTGTTAGAAAGTCACAAGTTTGAATTTTATCCTTCATGCCGTGAGTCATGAGTTTGACATGGCACCATGATGGTGCTTGCTAGAAGGTTGCGAATTTAATCCCATCCTCTAGTGGAGTTCGAACCTCATCCTCTAATGTTTGTTAGAAAGTCATGAGTTCGAACCTGAACCTCGTCCTCGATGTGACCTACTAGAAAGTTATGCGTTCAAACTTCATCTTCAATGATGAGGATGGTACGCTTGTGAGATGTGGTTTGGAGATTAAAGCTCGAGACAGTATTCGAGCGAAAGACTAAACCCGTAAAGGTTTGAATCAATTACTTTCTTCTTCGGCAGGTTTAAGAGATGGAAATAAGAGTAGATTTATATAAAATCCGTTGGGATTTTAATGTACACTTGTATTTAACCTCGTGAATAAACTTTAAATATTACTTCAAACTTCATCTTCAATGATGAGGATGGTGTTTGCAAAGAAGGTTGCAAGTTCTAACCTCATCCTTGTATTGACGATGGTGCTTCTCAAAAGGTTGTAAGTTCAAACCTCATCCTTGGCACCGACGAATGATACTTGCCAAAAGGTTGCAAGTTAGACATAGGGTACCCGTACCACTTGAATAAGTATGAAATCAAATGTTTTGTAAGAGAAAAGGAATTCCGCATAGGAGCACATGTACCAAAGTATCTGTATGAAATCAAACCCTAAAAGGGAATTCCACATAGGAGTACATATACCAAAGCATCTTCTCAGAATCTTTAACAGGAACTAGAAATTTAGCTCTGAAACTTTCTAAGAATTCTAAAGAAATTAGTATAGGAAATACAAAAACCAGTTTTCCTGTAGAACGAAATTATTTCCAAACCAATCTTTTAAGTACAGGATTCTGCACATGGTTGCTACTGACGTCTTACCAGGGGACAAACTAAGCCGTCCGATCAGTGCTGTTTATGTTAAAAGTTATTTCTTTTTAAAAAATAAGTTTTATGGCAATTGTCGAAGGCTATAAATTTATGATGTCTAATATATTTAAATTATTAATTATATATTATTGTTTCGGGTGGTTTTTAGCACCAGTTTATAATTTATATAAACTTTAGAGAATAATGTTACATATATAGCTATATTAACATCAATTGCAAACTTAGGTGTATACTTTATGTAGACTTCATACACCAGGACACACTCTTTTAGTATGAAAAAAAATAAGACTCGAGCAGACACATAAAAACACGCGTATGCTTGCATGTTTACTACGTATAGATGTATATGGAAGTTTACTTTTTAATAAATTTAAAAATTGGAATGCTCGAAAAGACTCCTTGCCACTTTTAGTTAGGATTGCAGTATTTATTCTATAATTCATGTTTATATTGGATATATTTTATTTAATGTTTTGAAGTATCCATGCGTACTTAACTACAGGTATATACGATACATTAGGTTGACAAGTGTGTGTTAGGAATAGTAAGAATACTTTAATATTCTTATTTTGAAGTGTGCAGCAATGGCGGGAGCTGGTTTAGGGTTTAGGGTTTGGAAGCTTTGAAACTCTTGACATAGGCCTCCTGAGTCGTGCGTCCGTGCGCGTGTAGTGTGTAGGTTACACATATGTACATATTATATATTACGTACGGAGTGTGCTATAAAGACATTTCACATACATATGCACATATGCACACATATATGTGCATATCTACGCGAACATTTGTATGTCTGTACTTATATACAAACATGCACATGCACACCTCTCTCTCTAGCATTTGTATATCACTAATATGTGTGTGTGTGTGTGTGCGTGCGTGAAAGATACTGCTATATGGGAATTGGAGGTGTGTGTAAGTACACACATTCTATATATTTACGACAGCTATGTCTCTCTTTATATATATATATATATATATATAAGTTTGGACTTAAGAAATTACATACTATTATTAAATTATGAATATAACACGCACGCACGCACGCACGCACACATATATACACTTTTTACGTCTTGCGGCGCCCCTACAACGCACAAGGCATAAAACGACAAGGCACATACGTAAATTACTATTGTTATGCCAAATTCACACTGAGAACCTTAATTAAATTTAAACACAATTATTATATTAACACTATAACTATAAGGTTAGAGAGAGCTGATAGGGGGGCATTGCTTGTGTTTTACACGATCGTTTACTATGTATATGTTTATGGTTAACATAGCCTTCTTTATATATTGAATCATGCCCTCTTATTACACACAGACACACACACACACACACACACACACACACACCACACATATATATATCATAGGCACATATATATGAAAAATATATGGATTCGTTCCAATATAATCGAAGGTAATCTAATCCTCTGAGAATTCTCCCCAGTGTTTTGAAGAGTTTTCCCTGGTATTTGCACTTGCACCAAGACTTTGCATTTCAATCCCGTCATGGACAGTCGGTGGAGAATAAGACAAGTCCATGTCTCGAAGCAAACCGCGTGAACCTGCGGGTCTTCTCTTGGGCCTCTTCAAGGGACTTGGAAACCCTTGTGCTAAATGAACTTGGTACATCTCTTGAAACCTCTGTGCTTGGTACATCTCCTTCATCTAGCGGACCTTCTCTGTTCAATGAACACGGTGAATCTGCCGCTTTGTTTGTGTTCGATGAACTCGCTGCATTTGCTGGAAGGTCCTCCTCAGTTCCTGACGTAAGTGTACATAGTTATATATACATACACACACGTAAGATTTTACCACCTGCAGCTCCAACATGCTCGTCTGGGGGAAAAAAGGGACAGTCTGCAATCTGGGACCAGAGTAACCTTGTATCTCCAGCAACATAGCGTTGCTGGCGGCTTTTCTGGTAGGCTTGAATTGATGGGTACCATCTTTCTTCTAATATATAAAACCCCTTGCTTGACCTGTTAGTAGTCATCAGAAGATGATTAAGAAAAGCTACAAAAGGATGTGCATGTGTGTCATATATGTGTGTGTGTGTGTGTGTGTGTTGGTTGTAGATAGAAAGTCCAACTAGAAAATGAAATTAAAAGTTAATCATATTTAATTAACAGCATTACATTATAGGTGGTTATAACTTCAAAGCCTTCTTCGATTGGTCACTACTGGGGTTTCCAAATAAATGAACTGCAGTTAAAAGAGTTTATTTTTCAGTGCCCATCGTTAGAGATCCTGGATGTTACAGTGGTAACCTGTGGTACAATTTACCAGGTTGCATCAAACACACTTCTGCAACTCAGCTTGCAAGCAGTTGTTGGTGAACCTCCTCGCTGGGGTTCACTTAACCATAACTGGGTAGAAAGTATGGAAGTTTTGATTTGTTTTTTAGTTTTACATTTCATGTTTTACTATTATATTATATAATTATTTAATCAAACTGTATTATTCTTTTTCAGCAAATATCTGTTAAGTTGATGAAGTGTTATTTTTTTTATTTTTACCTCAATCTATTAGTGTCGTTATCTTTCAAGACGATATCAATTATACAATGACATTGATATGTAAGGGAAGGTTTTAGGCTATTTTATATGTATTAAAGAATATAAATGAAAAAAACCCTTCAAAGTTAATGCATTTCATTTATGTATAAGATTTGGTATATGTGAATTTTCTTAAACACATTTCTTCTCCTGATTTTTAATATTTATTAATTAATTAAGTTTTACCACTAATACATAAGGGGTTGTATAACATAATCAGTCTCCATATATAATATTATTGTACATTAAAATACTAATTAATTACATCGGAAACGATTTTAAAAAAAATTTGAAGTATTAGTACTTTGGTAAATTAAGTAGTCAATATTTTTTTCTATATATAAACAAGGGAAAATCACTTACGAAAATTATGTTTTTTCTGTCACGCTTTCAGTACCGTGCTTTCATTATTGCTGATATAAGGATGGTGAAATATTTGATTTATTTTAAGTTCTATTATTAATACAGCCTTGGGGCCCCATAATGTGATGTGCTTAGCCATTTTGGTGTAAAGTATTTTACAATTTTTATCGATGACTTTAGCCGCAAGACATGTGTCTTTTTCACGAGGAGTAAAGATAAACTTATAGAGGCCTTCAAACATTTAAGGCCTTCATAGAGATCCAACTGGGCCAAAAGATCAAGGCACTAAGAAATGATGTAGCAAGGAATATTTTTAATAATGTCTTTCAAGATGTTTGTTGCACCTATGGGATCCAACATAAAGTGACAATATGTTACACTCCACAGTAGAATGGAGTTACCAAACGAAAGAATCGAACATTAATAAATGCAACATAAAGCCTTTTATTTGGTGCAAAGTTGAATAAGTAGTTTTGACAATAGGTAATTGTTGTGGAGTTGCATGTGCAAAATTGACTTCCTAATGTTGTATTAAAGAGGAAAACGTTTAAGGAAATGTGATTTGGAAGAAGGCCAGATGTGTCTCATCTTTGTGTATTTAGTTGTGTGGCATTTGATCACATCCCTAATCAATTGCAGAAGAAACTTAATCCAAAGAGTAAGAAGTTTATGTTTGTTAGCTATGCAAGTGATGGGAATGCAACTACAAAGGGTATAAACTTTGAGATCCACTTGTCAAAGTCACCCTTGTTAACACCAATGTCATCTTTACTGAGAACGACTTCACCTATGAGGTGGTGAAACCAACATTTACAAGTTTTATAAATGAGGATCTTTTAGTACCTATTATTCTGAGATCTTGATTGTAATGGTGTATTGAGAGTGATGATGTTAGGCTTGGGCACCCCCCTCATCATGAGAATGATGATGGTGGTGTTAATGTGGATGATGAGGTTGAGCATCCACTAGAAGATGCCCAACTCACCGATGAGGCTTTATAACTTGAAGAAATAATGGTTGTCAACCTTGTCCATCACTGTCGGGGCATGCTTGACCTTGTCAAAAATATTAAATGGCCCTTGTTTATACAAGCCATCATTCAAGGTTTTAGAAAATGCTATTTCCATGCTTAATCAAGATGAAGCCAAATTATGCATGTTTATGAACAAGACCATCCCTTAAACGTATGATGAAGCAACCCATGGGGCTGATTCCCAATTTTGGTGTGCCGCCATTCAAGACGAGATATATTCTTTCAAACGCACTCATGACAACATGACTAACTAACATCACTATAAGGCTCGTCTTATGACTAAAGACTTTACGCAAGTGAAAGGCATCAATTATGATGAGACCTTTTCACCTATAGTCAAGATGATGAGTGTGCAGGTGATTTTGAATCTTGTCAATGCCAGAAAATGGAAAGTCCATCAAATGGATATTAAGACAACCTTCCTTTATGGAGAGTTAGGTGAAAAGATCTTTATGTGTCAAGCAGTCCTTGTATGGTATCACAAGTTTGATGAGGCACTTCGTCAACATGGTTTTTAATGTGCTACTGCAAATTCCAATGTCTATATGAAAAATGATGGCGAAGACATGCTCATCGTCGCTCTCTATGTTGATGACTTGCTGGTCACTAAAGGAGATGAGGCTACCATTTGTAACCTCAAGACCAAGCTTGTTAAGACCTTCTAGATAAAGGACTTGGGTGAAGTTTGCACCTTCTTGGGTGTTCAAGTGGAATGAGATACCAAGACTGCTATGATGAAATTCCAATATGTGAAGCTACTCTTGACTCATTTTGGTATGGTGATTGCCACCCTACATGGATACCTATAGTCATTGGTGCATTCACACATGAAAATGCTAAGGAGAAACTTGTTAAAGAGGTCCCCTATTGGAGTTTAATTGGCTGTTTGATGTGCTTGGCACTCTCAACAAGGTCAAAAATATGTTATACCACCATTTGTTTGAGCCAATTTAACACACAACCATGCACTAGCCATTGGAAAGTTACTAAGCATATTTTGCACTATCTCAAGGGGACAATAGATCATGGTTTGTACTATTCCATGAGTGACAAGGCATTGGTATACTACATCGATGCCAGTTGAGCCACCGAAAAGGGATGCCACTCCATCATAGGTTTAATTATGCACTTGTGCAAAGTCGTCATCAGTTGGGCCAACAAACACCAAAGTGTTGTGGCACTCTCATCCACTGAGGTTGAATACATTACATTCATGATGGGCTGCAAGGAACTTATATGGCTCAAGAGTTTGATAGAAGATCTTGGGAGTCCTCAACTAGGCCCCATCACTGGATGGTGTGACAACCAAAGTAGCATTGCCATGTCTCAGGACCCTTCCACGTTCATAGCAAACATATCCTTGTCCAATTTCACTATGTGCAAGAGCAAGTGAAAACTGGACTCATATGCATCCATTACATACCTCCAGGGGATTTGCTGATAAATATCTTCACCAAGCCTCTAGGCCCTGACAAATTCTTCTTATTCATGACTAAGCATTGATGTTTGGATTACTGGGGAGTGTTGAAACCAAAACATATATCAGTGGGGAGGCATGGCGTGGTTAACAAGTTGTAGGTTTGATATGCATCTCAAGGTTCCGTGGGATTCGACTTGCTTTTACAAGTCTGAGAACAAGCTCATACTTGCAAGCTAAGGCGAAGACTATATCATGGAACAACACAAGGGATTGGGGAACTTGCTGCAATATAGAGACATTCAGAATTGGGCAGAGGCTGTTAGGCTGGACTGTATAGTGATCAGAGGGAGAAATCCTGCCAGTGTAGTCTGGTATTTTATTATTTATATTCAAACACGCATAAAGCATTTACACACACACATATGCCCACGTAACACATTATGAAATTGTATTCATACTTAAATTTGTTTCTAACACGTCTGCTATTAGTATATACAGATCAGTAATGTAATTAACATGTTGGGGAAATCTGTGAGTAAGTTGTAACCTGAAGAGGGCTGAGTTGCCATCGCAGCATTGTCTACAGCGTAGTACTCAAGATCCTCATAGACTACGGGCTGCACAAACGCTTCCCCATCTTCCTTTGTTTTCAGATGAAGCTCCTCTACCAGCTCAGCCTCTCCCGCCACTGCGACACATATGCGTGGAACACGTTCTGGCTTATCTGCATGGCATATGAACTCCCCTAGTTGTTTTCCCATCTCAGTTAGTCACCTTTCCTGTACTCCAGAGGTAAGCCTGAAAAAAGATAATTAAGATTTCTGTGGTGATATTAAATTTCGAGTTAAAAAGTATGAGAGAGGCAGGTTCCAAGTAGTCATATATATATATATATATATATATATATATATTTGTACCTGGGAATGTGACCCAAACTGGCTGGAGTAATTTGGTGAGTTGTTTGGGATGAAAGTCATTAGTCCAAGGGAACAAATACATGTGACTATTGTTGAAAGGGAGTTTGATTTTGGAAAGCAGCTTTCGAGTAGAGAGTTCATCCTCGCCTTACGAAGCATCTCAACTTTCAGAGGGATTCTGTGGATCTCATGGAATCATAACTCGATCTTGCGTGGTGATGGATACTGTTTATAAACACGGGCAAAAATAGTGGTCCTGCTAAGTTCTTGTCGCTCCTCTTCCACATCTAGATTGGCCACCTTGAATTGGAGCCTTTTCGGCGGGACTTGCCTCTCCTGAATCCTCCCCTCCATGGGCCCACGGAAGGAACCTCATCTTCAGTTAGGGTTTCTAACTTAGTGATTTGATGCATGTGTGTACTTTTAAACTTCAGACATGTTTTTGCTTGAAATTGAAATGCAAACCAACAGGACATCCAGGGATAAGATTATGAATAACTGTGTGTGTTTGTAAACTTTGTATACATTAGAGATATATACGTATGTACGTATGTGTACACATTCATCTGTAAAAGCATATTGCACTTTTTGTGCCCCAAACACAACAAAATGTGTGTATATGTATATATGTACATAAATTTCAAGTAGATTATTCTAATTATCTTACCAGCATCATATGTGGCCTTGCTGAATTTTAGAAAATTCCCATCATACAAGCAAGCTGTTCTACCTAAGAGGACAATAGAAAAACCCTAAGCAATGATACTGTAGAGAATAAAACAGAGCATCCCATAACATGGGTTGTTTCTTTCAGGTACACCTCACACATAAACACATACATACACGTATATTGTTCATGTGTGAGGCTGGAAAACTAAAATTTGAACTTGTGTGTGTACGCTAAAATTAATATTTTCTTTTCCCTTTATCTACATACAATAAGTTTATATGTTACATATATAATGTTATTGCACACACATATCAAAGTTTTGCACACACCCAAATAAATTTACACATATATACACGTACGTAGAAGCCACTCATATATACTAATACATTAGTAATTTTTGTTTATATGTATTAATGTAAGATATTACACATTGAATAAAATAATATCATATGTAAAAACTTCGGTAAAATATTTATTATTAGAAATGTTGAATCATAAACTTTCAACCAAAAAAAAAAAGTGTTACTAATAATACAGCCTATATATAGATGGTATAATATATCATATAAAAGATTTGCAAATGAACTAGGAGAAAAATTAAAAAATACAGCTGTTAATTTTATTAAAGAGTTTTCTATCATATAACTATAATTCAAATCAAATTATAAAATCTAAAAGGTTATAAATGTCTATTTATCTTAAATATAAGATATTATTAGTATATTTAATTTTTAAATTCTCAATAAAATAAAATTGAAGACTTTTTTTAAATATAGCTAAGATATTATAGTTTTTCACAATTAGAGCTGAAATCTTATCCTTACATTGTCCATTAAACATAAAATATTATATAAATTTTTAATAAAGTTAAAAATTATTATTAACATGTAGTACCTTATAGATATTATTGTTTTTATAAGGAATAAAATATGAATGATAATATATCATTTACATATTATAATAACTAAACTCACTTTTAGGATATTTGGTTTAATGATTAGATAGAGTTAAAAATTAGAAAGAAAGTTAATAAGCTTAATGTTTCATACATAGTTTAACTATATGTAGAGATATAATACTTTGAAAAGAAATTATTATTATTATATTTGATTTCTTAAGCAGAATTTATGTATATATACTATATGCAAATAGGAAAGCATAAGCCTAATTTCATTTTTTAAATATATGCACTTTTAATATATTTAAACATATTTTATATTTGCATTTTTTAATTTAAGTTTGTTATTAATTGAGAAATACTTTTAATTTCAGTTTTAAACCAATAATCTATACCATAATATAATTCAGTTGATTGGTTCATTTTATAAATTTACTAGATGTGTATGTACATGTGTGTTTATTTCAACTATGTGTTAAAGCTGCCTCAGTTGATGTCTCAATAACGAGCACTTCAAATACATACATATGTATATATATATTTAAACATATAAAATGTATGTGTTAAAATAAATGAGATTGTGTTTACTATTTAAAACTTTCATAACAATATACATATGCATGGTTAAATATCTTATATTCTATTTAAGAAATAATAATATATAAATCAGAATAATATATAAAGTATTATCTTATATATATATATAATATATATATATAATTAAGCTTGAATAAACTTTAAATTTTATTTAATCATTAAAACAAATATTAAGAAGGGCATAGCATATCATGGTAAATTTCATTTTAACCTTGAATTTTATTAAATATAATATTTCCTTTAGAATGTAACCTTTTTTTTAGGATAAATGTATGTATAATGCTATGGTATACTGTATGTTTAGCGTATGCAATGTTAATTATTTGGGGATAATTTAAAGAATCTAAATCAAAGACTAAGATTAAGATTGAATCTTTTCTTTTATTTTAAATAAATTAACAAAAATATTCAAAAAAATAAGTATATATAAATTGATAATATATTATTTCTTATTTTTTTTATATCATTTTGTTTCTTTTTTTAACCTTTTATTAATAAGTTTTAGTATATTTTCTTTCTTTTCACACACACAAGAGTGTCCTCAGTGTACTATAGTTTGTATAACATAACATTAAATTAAATTAAAATGCACTTTGACATATCTCCAAAGCCTCTTTAGCAACTTTGTTACCAGTATTAACATCTTCAAATCCATTACATGCCCCAAGTAAACAACTCCAATCAACGGCTCAGGAACGAAAGGCATATTATAAGCAAGCTCCTCCCCTTCCCGCAAATGCCCCGACCGGGCAAATACATCTATCATACAACTATAATGGTGCTTATTCGACCTTAGAAAATGATCAAAATTCATTGATATGAAGTATTTTAAACCAGCTTGAAGGTCACCAAGATGACTACAACTCAAGAAACGCACGTAAAAGAAGTCTCATTACACTGCAGGCCATCGAGTTGTAAGGACTTAAACAGCTCGAGTGTGTCATGGGTATGCCCATGCTGTGCATACGCAGTCATCATAGCATTATACCACTCTATATCATGTTGAGGTGCATAATTAAAGATCTTTCTAGCCTGAACAAGATGCCCAATATGGGCATTTGCTGATAAGTATGCTTTCCAGGAGATGATGTTGTGATAAGGTATGTGCGAGAACATATACTTTGCCTCATCAATATATCCATTTACTGAATATGCATTCATCATTGCCGTCCAACATACCATGTTGTGCTCCGGCATCGTTTTGAAGACTCTCTTAGCCATCCCAAGGTGCCGGTTCTCTGCGTATCCCGTCAGTAGTGAAGTCCATGTTACTAGATTGCTCTCTGGCATTTTATCAAACATGGATTTTGCATCTTCTAGTTTCTTCCTCTGTATGTAAATTATCTGCAATATCAATTATAGTATGCATATAGTTTTGCATGTTCATTGCTGTATATACTCTCTCCACCTAAAGAGGGATATTAAACAGGATGTATACGTGTGTATAGAAAGAGAATGTGCATTTTATGTCTCGTCTGTATAATAAGCATGAACACGTATCACAAGTGTACAATCTACATACTATATATGCATAATAGACATAATAGACACGCATATATTCGTGTGTGTCTGTATATGCTGTATATCCCAGTTCTCTCTCTCTCTCTCTACCACACACACAACACACACACACACATCTGGTCCCTCTTTACGTGGACAAGGTGCATTTAGTCTCGTCTGTACAAATAAGCATAAACACGTACACACACACACACACACATATATAAACAAGTGTGCTCTGGCTTACAATCTATGCGTATCAATAACTACATACTATATATACATAATAAACACACATATATACGTGTGTTCATGTGTTCATCTGTATATGCTGTATATCCCAGTTTCTCTCTCTACACGCGCACAAATGAATGAGACAAAGTTTACCATCGTTGAGTTCCATGAGACCAAGTTCTCTCTCTATACACACACACACACACACGTCTTGTTTAATATCCCTCTTGTACATTTTATGTTCTCGTCTGTACATATACACATGAACACGTACATACATCTCTCTCTCTCTCTTCTCTCTCTCTCTCTCTCTCTCTCTCTCTCTCTCTCTCTCTCTCTCTCTCTAATATATATATATATAATAGAGAGAGAGAGAGAGAGAGAGAGAGAGAGAGAGAGACAAGTGTGCTTTGACTTACAATCTATGCATATCAATAACTACATATTATATATACATAAAAGACACGCATATATATGTCTGTATATGTTGTCTCTCTCTCTATACACACGTACACACGCGCACAGATGAATGAGACGAAGTTACCATCATTGAGTTCCACGAGACCAAGTTCCACTCGGGTGCACTCCGAAACATAATCTCAGTCTCTTCAAAATGCCCATTCTGGGCATACGCAGCAAGCATAGCGGTTCTGGAGACAAACATGCATGGGCATCTCATCGAAGATACATTTTGCCTCCTCAACCCTCCCATTTTGACTAAGTGCAGTGAGCATGGCTGTGCACAAAACAAGGTCTCTTTCAGGTATCTCATCGAACAGGTCCTTGGCCACTTGAATATGCCCAAACTGGGCATATCCATTCAACATAGAAGTCCATGAAACAAGATTGTACATAGGCATTTCTAAGAGTAATTCTTAGCTTCTTCGATATACCCATTCTGGGAATACGCAATTAACATGGAATTACAAGAGAAGATGTTCTTATGTGGCATTGAATCAAAAACCTGCTTGGTTTCCTCGATATGCCCATTGTCGGCATATGCACGTATGAGCAGCACCCATGAGAAGGTGTTCTTTGTAGATATTGAGTCAAAAGACTTGCTTTGCTTCATATACACTCCCACATCTGCCATACATTTGCACCACTAAGTTATGAAGAAACGTGGATGTCTCTGTATATGGATTCTCTTGTATGTATGAAGAAACACTTGTATGGATGGCTCTAGCATCTTAAGTGTGTTACAACCTTATTAATGTTTCCATACAAAGGAAACGAATTTAAAAAACTATGTATCTTTTAAAGATGGTGCGAGGGTGTGTTATGTTTTATACATCATAATATATCATGTACTTTGTGGATAAAATGATATATAGCGGTGGTTTCTGTATAGAACATATATATATCTAGAAAAGATATACATTGATTATGAAACATAATTCAGTGTCTTCAAGTAACACACTCACCCACCTAATATTATATGTGTATTATATACACATATGTGTGTGTATCCGGCCGTGTTGTGTATACTCAGCTACATTACTAATGCACCAGCATCGCTTCAACTGGCTAGTTTCGTCTTAACACAATACGTTTTTATGTTCAAAGTTATTGTGTTAAACATATATCATTAAAATCTAAATCGTGGAGCATTTTCTCTCATGTGAAACAAGCTTTGAACATATAATTTAATTTTAAAAAGCATATACGCACATACATAAAACTCAAGTTATAAATGCCCATTTATCTTAAATATAAAATATTATTAGTATATTTTAAAATTTTCTATGCTTCTAATATTTTAAAAAAGTTTAAAACTAAAATTTAAGCTCTTTTTATTTTAAACATAAAATATTTAATTAATTATACTTAAATTAAATTAATAACATATATTACATTGTCCACATAAACACAGAATATTATTATTTTAAATTGAAATAAAATTTCAATGATGATATAACATATAGTATCTAAGTATATTATTAGGATATTTTAAATAATAATTAAATAAAATCCTTATTTAAGAAGCTTTAATTGTGAATATTTTAAATATGTATAACTTAAGAAATAACTTAAATTTTGATTAAAATTTTAGAATCATAAAAAAAGTTTTAAAATACTACTAATATCTACTGTTAATTGAATATGATTAATTTTACTTTAGTTGGACTTTCTACTCTATTTTTTATATTACACACATGCACGTATTACTAAGTTTCTCTCTTTCTTTTATTTTACTGTAGAACTACTAGATTTGTGGATGCTACTACAGCATATGTTAACACTAAAAATATTCTTTATAATATTTATATATATGTTTCCAAAGTTTCAATAAAAGAAGTAGGGATTAATATGTTTATTAGTATAAAAGAATAAGCTTGTTAAATTAATCAATGATAAGATTATGAAAGTAAAATTTAGTGTAACAAGTGGCCAAACTAATGCAACAAATTCAATTATTATAGCCTAAGTGTGTATGTGTGTGACATGTGTGCACATGGTGTGCATTATGTCTTTAGGCATATGTATTGTTTCTTTAAGTTCCAATTCATTACAACACCATAAAAACCTAATATTATATCGTTTAGAAAGTTCGATAATGCAAAGTCTTAGTTTTATGTACTTGGTTATTTAAATGAATCCCAATTATTACGTTGATAATTGTTCAAAAGTGAATTTAATTAAATTACTATTTATTAGTACTTCTTAAGCCTAGTTTACTTATACTTTTATTAAAGAAAGACTCATTATTGTTAGATAACTTTAAACTATTTATTTTAAAATTTAAACACTACTTTGGTTAAAACAATAATGTTCAAACGATAATTTTAAGATGCATAATAATGGTTTCTTATTGGTTTCTTATTTATGTATAATTAAAGGTGAAACCATTATTACAACATATGTGTTTTCTTAAATGGAACTATTGAAACCATTTTAGGGTGAAGTCATTACTATAGCATATTAAGTGTATTTTATTAAATGTGACTATTGAAATCATTTTGAATAACATTCAAATAAATAATTATTGCATTGTATGATACAATTAATAATATTGGAAAAACTTATTAAGTTCTTATGGAATATCAATATACTAAGTTTTTAAAATTGTTATAAAGCTGTTAATGAAATTAGTTAATTAAATCTTCATCATTTTATATATATTGCATGTCAAAAGGTAGAACTCTGATACATATGCTAAAATTGGACAATTATTTTATTAAAGTTGATCAATTTTATTAATTGTCTGGTGTTGTCAAAACAATATTTAAACTTTAAAATGAACAGTTTCAAGTTGTTTAAATAACCATAAGTCTTTTTTAAATAAAGACATAAACCAAACTTAAGTGATACTTGATGAATAGTAGTTCAACTAAACTTACATTTAAATGATTATCAATGTAGTGATTGGCTTCATTAAATAATTAAATGAACCTGGTTTATAACCCATGAAACAAAATATATCAGGAAAAATATATAAATATCAGATGCAAATATTAGGAAAAATACTTGAAATTACTCATTGTCTATGATTATATTGGAAGAACTGCATATTGCGTATGTATATATGCCTTTGTCAACTCATGATATATATATGTGTGTGTATGTGTGTGTGTGCTACATATCAATATGTTTGAACATATAATATGTTG
Source organism: Selaginella tamariscina (assembly GCA_003024785.1). Taxonomy (NCBI): domain Eukaryota; kingdom Viridiplantae; phylum Streptophyta; class Lycopodiopsida; order Selaginellales; family Selaginellaceae; genus Selaginella; species Selaginella tamariscina. The sequence goes on from PUQB01000044.1 coordinate 528,964, forward strand.
TATATAATTACTGTATATCATAATCAATTAAAATATTTTAAAGTTATTTATATGATATAAAGCTCTTGTGTTTTTAAGCTCTTTAATAAAGTTAACACTATATTTTAAAAAAAATTCTTTATATAATGTGGATATTTATATTAAACCATTTTAATAAGCGTTTCTTAAGAGTGTGAATGCTATATTTCAAATCTGTCAGTTTAAAAGACTAAGACGTAGTTCAAATGTTATCAAGTAAGCGATAAGTAAACAGGAATTTTTTAAATGATCATCTGTTGACCAGAGTTAACCATTATTTAATCAGCACTGACTATCGTCGGCTAGATTCATTGACTTGTTTTTGCCAACATAAGTTATTCATAACCATGTATACTAATTTAAATATTATTCACATTTTGATCGGCAACTCGTTTAACCTGTTCAAATCGGGGTTATTATTCACACACACACACATGCGCACATAACACATAATGAAACATTTACATATACATATATATCTATACACACACACAAATAATAAAGCATTTACACATGCACACACTCAGAATAAAACATTTATACACATGCACATTAAAACATTCATAAAACATATATTAATATTTATATATTCGCTGTGGAGAAAGTTTTAATAATAATTTTGAACTCGTCAATACTGATGCTATAATTGGTCATAAATCAATATTGCTTATATAAAATATGTAAATATTATACAATATATTTAATTTTCGCTTATTTATATATATTTTAACCTTGTGACTATTAAACATTAACATAATTTTAAAATTTATTTTTATAGTTATATTACATTTGCCTTTATGGCAGGATTTATGTTTACACAAATGTCATTGGTGTATATCATCTATATGCGCATGCATATATATATATATATATATATATATATATATATATATATAGTTTTCGTAGCGTTAATCTTAAGTATGTGACTATATATTTTAAATCTGTCAAATTAAAAGACTAAGAACATACGACGTGGTTCTAAACACGAATGTTATCTTGGAGTTCCATCTTGTTGCTCGTGCGGAAGACGATGGGCATCACAAGCTGCATCACCTTGTGTGTGAGACCATCTTTGACATGGCCTGTAAGAAGCGCCACTTTCCAGCAAATGACCAGAACTGTCTTCTTCTCCAATTTTGAAGGCTGTCTGCCAATGGGCATCTTATCAAACCACGAAAGGCATGAGTGGATGTCACCCAGCTTTTTGAAGAGAAGAGGCTCACTCAAAACTGCATCGACGTACTCCTAGGTCCAATCGTTGCCTTCTTCTTGGTCCTCACTATCCTCTTTTGTTGATGATGTCCGGCAAGCAGCGATGTACTTTTGCAAGTCCCCTTCAAGAGGCACTCTCCGTCACCTTTCCAGACATCACGTAAACTGTATCCGCCACTCCTTTGCACAGCCATTTCTTTACCACCTTCTGCTGCCAAGCTATGTGTGACTTCTTTTGTGCTTCTATTTTGAAACCGAAAGCAACAGGTCCAACCAGCACCCCTTCACTGAGCTCTTCAGCCTTGATTAGCTGCAGTAGCTCTGCTTCACGGCCATGCTCGTCGTAAGTTCTGCTGGAATTCCAGACCATCCCACAGCTTTCCCTGGTGCCTCACCACAGCGACAACAACCCCTCCAAATTCCAGCCTAGATTTCTCCCTTTGACCACTATATAGTCCAGCCTAACAGCCTCTGCCCAATTCTGAATGTCTCTATATTGCAGCAAGTTCTCCAATCCCTTGTGTTGTTCCATGACATAGTACTCCGCCTTAGCTCGCAAGTAAGGACTCACTTGTTCTCGGACTTGTAGAAGCAAGTCAAATCCAACGGAGCCTTGAGATGCATACGTCGAACACCAGAAGTCACGAATTTCACCACTGCTGCAATCTCCTCCTTGGTGGTGTGCAAAGAAACCAGCTGGTCATCTTCTAGCTTAGCTGCCGGAAGGCTCGACTGTGCAATCCATGTCTCTAGCTCGCTCTTTGTGTAAGGCCCATCGAACTCGAATGTTGGTGGGGGCTTATCACTCGTCGACCATACACATTGCTCTCGTGACGACACCTTAACAAGGATGTGGCGACAGGACACTGCCTTATACAGGGACTGATGAAAATTCTCAAGTTTATCCCAGTCGTCTACCACAAACAGCAGCATATCCTTCCTGTGAGCTCGACACCAGTTGATCAATTCATCGAGCTGGGTCAAGCTAGCCAAGTTGTGGTTGCCTCCCGTGGCGACCAAAGATGCACGACCAATGATACATCATCGCCCCTAACAAGTCCCCGGCTTTGGCCCTGCATATGTACCTGTATTCCTTTGATGAACATTCTTGTCTGTAAGTATCCTTTGGGATGCCTAAGCCTTTGGAACTTGCTCGTGTCCCACAAGAAATCTTCTGGCATATTGCCATACAGGGCCGCAAGCTCATCCGCAACCTCCCATGCCTCTGCAAGGAGCTCATAAGCCGCATTCCGCTTCCTTGCCGCCATGGTTTAGGGGGTGAAGCCACTAAAGACCAAATGCAAGCCATGAACCAGCCTGACATGGTAAGCTTATTGAACACTGAAGTATTGATCGGAATCTTACCAAGGATAGGACCTGTTACCATGCCTAAAGTTTGAGACAAAACTATGGGTCTCTATCCCGTGTTTCTATTATATATACATGTACTATAAGCGAATGATGTCTTTGAATGTTTTACCTTAAAACTTGGAAGAGATGTCTTAGCAAATATTCTAACTCTGTATACATGGTGAATATTACATATATGTATATTCCTTCCTAAATGACATCTACACACTAAGAGTTTAAAATGTCTTAATATACCTGAACTAAACACATCGTCAAAAGTTTGACAAGCAGACACTAGAACTTTCATGGTTGTCCTTATCTGTGTAGCCACGCAGGCTTAGTAAGGTGTACAGGACTTTGTTTTTGATGGTTGAGGATAATCAGCTGAGGAGAAGTATAGAGCATTTTAGCTTCATTGTGGACATGTTGGGTAGGGCAGGAAGAGTTGCAGAGGCTGAGTACTTCGCAAAGAGAGCAGCAGAAAACTGTGAGGTTTCATGGATGTCTTTGCTCGAGTGTTGCAGGAGGGATTGTGGAGAAGGATCCTGATAACCCAGCTGCATAACCTCTATGCAGCTTCAGCTTTAAAAATTGTAACTATCGGAAATAAGTAAATGCAGTTAAACCCTAATTTTAAATTCTTAGTGAGTGTAGATGTCATTAAGGAAGAAGTATGACATGAGTATACATATGTAATATTCACCATGTATACAGAGTTAAGAATATTTGCTAAGACACCTCTTCTAGGTTTTAAGGTAAAACATTCAAAGACATCGTTCGCTTATAGTACATTAGTTAACACGTGTTTGTATATACACACACATTTGTATTCATGTATATATTATAACAGAACAAGTTCATAAATTTTGGATACGGGATGGAGACTAATGGAGTTATTAAAAAGCAATTCAAAAATATCTTTAATGACCTTGAATCATAATTAAGAAATCACGTCATTTATGTGAGGATAATAAATACAATTGTATATTCATGTTAAAAAACATTAAAAACATTATAAGTCCATTACTGAGATATATACTTAAAATGGTCACACAATAGACTTCTCTTTTAATAGATATTTTCCAATATATATATATATAACTCAATATTTTAGAGCCTTTTAATCTTTTGGACTTCCTCTCATCCCTTAAAATTTCTTTTTTTAATAATATTTCTTTATTAAAATTTAGATTTAAATGTATACCAATGTCCTTATTCTTTAATAACATTTATGTATCGAGGTTCATATTTAAATTTATACTAGTGGTTCATGAATTCTAAATCCTAATATATAAGTGAGGCCACTGTTATAACATTAAATATCAATAAATATTTTATAAATTAAGTAATTAATATATCCCTTTCTTTTATTTTCCCTTAAAAGATTTGATTCTTCTCTCTTATAGGCTTTGGCCTTCACAATTGTTTCTAATTAATTCTTTTATATTGAATATTTATGTTAAATTTATATTTGATGATAAGTGCAACACATGGACTTTATTATATCACTTTATAAAGAAAAGCTAATTTAAATTAAATTAGTTATATAATCACCTTAGATAGTTGTCTCTTATTTTATTTTATTTTTATTTTGAATTTATTCTATAATCAACTTAAGTGAGTGTCTTAAATTCTTTTTATAAATATTTAACATAAAGTGCAATATATTCGCATGAACTTTATTGTATCAATTTTATAAAGCAAAGTTATAATTTTAATTAAATTAATTATATAATCACTTTAAGTGGTTGTCTCTAATTTCTTTTATGTTAAATTTCTTAAATATGGATATTTTGTATTAAGTGTAACATATGGATTTTTTATACAACTTTATGAGATTAAATTAATTATAAATTAATTATATAATCACGTTAGGTGGTTGTCTTTAAATCTTTTATATTAAGTTTCTTTATGTGTTTGCAAATTAAATATTAGCAATATAGAATGTTTAAAAATAATATATATAATTAAAACAATGACTTGTAATGCATGTCATGTCTATAAAATGGGTAAATAATTAATTAATAATATATATATAAAATATAAATGCACACACATCCACACACACTAAGGAGCGTGCAACTGATGAAGATGGCTATTTGCGGTTCCGTATTTGCTCTGTTATAGGGTTCTAGGGTCCAGTTCGTGCAGCCCTAAGTCTCACAAGGGAGACATGGCACCGCAGAAAGCTTTGTGCCGGTGGCCTCTTTGCGTTGTGAAATGCCCAGGAGGCTGCATTGTGGCAGAGAATACAATCAAGAACCATGCGCTGCTTGTTTCATAGACGAAGACTGAGGGTCCCAATGCCAAAGCGTCTCAAAGGTCCCACTATGATTTGTAAGTGTAGTCATTGCCATGTACTATCTTTTCGCAAACAGGAATCCCCTTCACTGCTAATGGGTATCGAAGGCACCTGATTAGGGGTAGATTATTGTCACAAAAATGTTGGGGCATTTGCGGAATCTCTAGACGATCTATATATATATATATATTAATATTTGTGTAGAGAGATGCATATAGTGTATGTTTTATGTATTCATCTCTTTTTCTCTATTTATGTAGATATGTATTGTGATATATATATATATATAGAGAGAGAGAAGAGAGAGAGAGAGAGATTTATATAATGCAGGAAGCGCCACAAGCCTCTTGGTTCAAAGTCCTTGCAAGTGGAAATACAGTTGACAGGTATACACATACACATGAGAATAGTAGGAGATATATGTAACCAACAGGATGGATTAACACGTCTCTCTCTCTCTCTCTCATATTGTTGTCCGTTAATGAACATTTCTTTGCAGTTTATGGATTGAAGATATTAGCTCTTGCGTCACTTGGTTAATTTTAAAGTGATGAATGCACATCATTCCTCTTTACACTTCCCTCTTCGTCAATTACAAACCCGCTTCAACTTTGGGACTGACAAAACCACTTGTTAATTGCCATTGCAACTTCTTCTGGAGCATCCTCCTATTAGATACCATGTGTGTGTGTGTGTGTGTGTTATGATAAACTTTAGACCTTCATAGTAAACTATACATATACGAGTGTAAATGTTATGCGTAATGATGTATTATTACCTGAGGCCATCTGCCATCAGAATGAAAAACAATAGAAGCCTCTGGCACAAGTCGGACACATATTATATACCCTCTTCGTCAATTACGAAAAAGAAATCTGATATCTCCTCTGTCTATGTGCATACACTTAAAGAACTATAATATATGTATTTCCATGTATATATATGTTCATAGACATACGAATCTGTTGCCAGGTATATACAAAGTAAACATATATATTCAGATAGAATTAGGGTAGGGTAGGGTATCGTGAATGGGAAAAAAAATCTTCAATGAACGACTGCATTCTAGTGTACGGGCATGTAGAATAAAGATCTTATGGGACTCAGGAACTTCATTTGACTGGATATCCAACAGTCTTGTGTGTGTCCTACTAGCCGCTGTTCACCACCGGTGAAGGTAGTCGGAATGGTCGCCATGCTCACTGTACGTCGGACTTGTACGGTGGAATATGGGATTGGCAAGTTCAAGGACAAGAGAGTTTTCTAATTGGTGATACAGGGGATGACCATATGATATTGGGAATGCCTTGGTTTCATCAATACAGTCCGAGTATCAACTTTGCCACCCGCAACATCACCTTGGATCGCTACTCTTTTCAGTATCCATTGGGCCGCATCCACAAGCACCCACGACAAGGTTGTTATGGGAAGTTCTACAAGTCCCTGAGCAGTCTGTATTTGAACTTAATGGATCAGTTTTCTGTAGTTGACAATAAACAGATTCCTGTGTTTACTACTAGTAACATCATCTGGGACACGGGTATCGATGATTTTGTGAGCCGAGGTGTTGTTGATAAGCTGGGCCTAAGGGGTTTCAAGTCTAAATTTCTTTACCATTTCAGTGCCTTTCAAGTCTAAATTCACTGTAAAACACAATAACAATGAAAATATAGATTGGGGCTGTAGCCCTAGAAAATATCATTTTAAACCTAGATGAATTTTGAATATATCCTGGAGGTTCTTCAATACTCACTTCTTTAATTCAAATGACTAGTGTAGTGAGACAGCTACTTACTTTGTGAATAAGTTGATTCATAAATAAAAATAAATTCCACTTCATCATTCAACATTAATAAACATTTATTTTATGAACTAACTCTCCCACCAAATAAGATGGTTCTTCACTCCTTAAACCTATAGGGTCATAATGCATGATAAATATTTTGCATAGCATAATGTCCATACATTCATACATTATGCATATGCATAAGTACCATACATGCATATATCATACTATAGATGTAGATATTGCATTTACATAATGACTCAACACTTCTTCAAAATGCATTGTACATAAAAATTATAACAATATGTTTTACATTTCGTTCTTTAGTCTTTTCTTTCAAATCTACATTATTATAATTCATTCACATCTACAATATCTATAACTTCTCACACTCATGACAATTTGAAATGTGTTAAATATTTGTAATTGTTATATGTTGTTGTTTCAAAAAGGCAATTATAAATACATGCTCAAGAGAGAGACATGTTGGACAATGCATAATGCTTTTTTATGGTGTTGTGAATAAGGAATTACTTATATCTTTGACATATATTTTTTTGTTATATATATATACATTGTTATATGTGTGTAATCATCTTATTGATAATTATATAAATCGTTATGGAAGAATAAACACACTTGAATTATTTTTTGCTCCATATGTATTAATTCTTTTTTTTTTTTTTTTTTTTTTTAAATTATGAAGTGAAAAAACATACTAACATATTCTTTTTGTTTATAGTGTTTATCTTACATCATATTAATTATTACAAAAAATAATTTAATAAATGACATCAATCTTACTCACTTAAACTATTATTTTAATATGTAATTAGGGTTTAATCTAGTAGCAAAAATAATTTAAATGATGTAAAGTTCAAATCAATGGTTGAATATTTAATTTATTTATCATGTGTTTTTATGTGTTAGGCATATCTTTTAAAAAAAATATATAAGAGATTGTTTAGTAGGCTTACATACTAAGACATATTTAGCTTATTTTTGTTCACTAAAAAATAATTATATTTTATTAAAAATGTGTGCATCCTTGTCTTCTTTATTAGACTTTATAAATGAGGAGAGACTATAAATTATTACTCTTGTAATGTTATATGGAGATGTTGAAAAATGGCAAAAAAAAAAAGAATTAATCACTATTTATTTTCTATTATAAATAAAGAAAATTTATTTTTCATAAAAATGTTAAATTAAATATTCTGTGTTTAAATGTGCATATTGCCTATTAACCTTTACTTTTTAAATTAGAGAAAAATTTATTAAAATTATACATGTAATATGAAAGTATGTTTAATAATTGAAATAAGTCTAATTAATCAAGTAAATATTGGATGATATATAGGTAGAAATTATTATTTATAAGTACTATAAAATAATGAAGATTAATAAAAAAGATACAAAGAATTAATTATGTAAATGAATTTATAAATGAAAGTAATAATATTCATAAATACAATGGCTTAGTTTCAAATTATAACTGGGTTCTGTAACATGTTTAACCTTTACAACTAAATTAAAAAAAAAATTAAATAAATATGTTTATGTGTTTTATCTTGAAAATGAAATATGTTATGAGATTGTATTAATAATGAATCTTACCATTTATCACACAATAAGTTATTTTTAACTTACTTTTAATATAGTAATATTAATTTAAATATATATTATGATCATTTTTAATTTTTTTGAATTATCATTAGTGCTTTGCAAAATAGAAAGATATCACTTAAAACATGAATAAATGCATGTTGTTTTTATTTAATTTTTCAAATGCAATTGTTTATAATTTGATAAATAAAAGAATAATATTAAAGAAAATTTCATATATACCTTGAAATTATCATATTTGTATTATACTTTTAGAAATTTTTAAATTTACATATTTACCTTATTTACATTTATAACATTTGAAAATTTGAATTCTTGTGTTTTAATTTTTAAATAACATATAAAATATGTATTTAACTTATAAACTATTTAAAATAAAATAAAATAAAGCTTATAATTGTTAAATATTAAAAATGTTATAATAACAAATGTAAGAAATGGCATATGTTTTTACATAATTACGTATATTGTAATATAAATATTTCATTAATTCCATTTTGAAACTAAATATAATAATATAAATTAATCGTAAAATGTAATTTCAGAGATTATATATGTAAATATAATAAATTTCAGGAATATATATGAAATTTCCCTAAAATATTAAACTAAATTTTAATTTTTTTTAAATCAAGAAAATTTATGATTAATTTTTTGCTATATTTAATTTCAAAATGCAATCAATTAAACATATATATTGCAACATAATATAATTATTTTGAAAAATATGTTATTTCTTAGCATTTGTTATTATGATATTTTTATCATATGCGCGTTATAACTAAATGGGCATGATACATGAAATGGAAATAAATTACTAATTAATACTTAAGTTTTTAATTCAAATCATTAGAGTTTAATTAAGTTTAATTTTAATTAGACAAAATAATAAAGTTAACAAAAATATAAAATTGATATCCCTATATATAAAGATACATTACTACTGTACAAATGTCTCTTGATTAATCAATAATAATTCATTAACTCTTAATTAAGTTAACGTTTAACAATTAATAAGCTTTAATTTACTTCATTTTAGGTATGTTTACATAATTTTTACTAAGTATTAGTATTTAAAAATTAAAATACAAGAATTAGAATATTTCAAGAATATAAATGTAAATTTAAACTTTTATAAAGGTATATATATAAATCTAAAATTCCTAAGAATATATTTGTAAATATAATAAATTTTAGGATATATATGTAACTTTTCCTAATTTTAAGTTTTAATAATTAATACAATTCATAGTTGTTCTTTTTCTTTTAATAAAATCATAATGATAACAAATGAGCCATAATGATCTTATTCTCTTGCTAAAACTCTTATTACTTAACTTTTGTTACTTCAATATGTATATACTGGCAAACAAACTTCTTTGTAAAATACTCTTAATTATACAATATGCATTTTTGAGTTTTGCTTTAACCCCTTCTTAAATATGTTTATAGAAAAAACTCCTAGGTACCAAATTAATATTAAAATTAGAACAACAACATCAGTAGCAAATGAGCAAGAAGCGTCATGTCATAGTGATTATGTTGTTCACTAGTTTTTAATTCATGATGCAATGTTTATAAAATTTATATTTATTTATTTTTAAAAAAATTTACATATAAAGGTGGACCAAAAGGTTAAAAAATTTGAACAATAATAAAAAGGGTAAGACATTTGAACTTCCAAACATTTGATTATACATGTGAAGGAGTGAGAATACATATCTAAAAATCTATATATTTCAGATTAATCTCCAACTTGGCCAATACACACGATTTAAACCAATTTGCAATAAAGACCTGCAGTTGTACATGAAAATCTCCCTATATATATCAAAACTATGTTCTTCTTCAATCTTAACATTTCTTATATACTATAATTTAATTTATAAATCCTTGCATATACTAAGATCGAGCACATTTGATATACTAAAACTACAAATATTTTAGAATTTTTATAATATGTATGATCACTTATATACTACTGAAAAATCTTTAATTTAATTGACATGGAATCTTATAATATACTATGATTAGGAACAAAATTAATTCTAAGTTTCTTATTACGCTTACGTTTTAGTATTGTGAGTGTTATTATTTCCATTAAGTTTTTTCTTTTTCTTTTTTTTTAATTAATACAACTATTATTTTATGAAACCCGAAGAAAACAATAAGAGAAGTAATTACTATGATATAAATTATTCTAGAATTTCTCAAATACTTATATCAACAATAATGAAAGCAAAGTACTAACAAACATGATAAAAAAAAATATATTTCTCGTAAGTGATTTTCCCTTGTTTTGATAAAAAAAAAAAACATGGTTAATAGCAAAGAAAGAACCATATTAAAAATCTTATTTGAAAATCAGAAAAAGTAAATCGTTTCCCAATGTAAGTATATAATAATATTACATATCAATATCATTTTATAATTGATATCATCTTGAAAGATAAAGAAATTAATAGATTGAGGTATAAAGAAATAATACTTTTGTCAACTTATGCTGAAAAGGAATAATACCGTTTGACTAAATATCAATTAATTATATTAATATTTACATTTGTTCCACCTTAATTAAAGTATTACATGACAAATTAATGCATTACGTATTTGAAAATTAGACCTCGAATGAGAAAATAAATTTTTATAAGTTGTAATTAATAGAGTATAAAAAATAAATAAAATAAAATTTTGCTAATAAGCATTGTTAAGAGCCTTAACAATACAGCAGAAGTACCGGTTGGCATTCTTATATGATTTGTAAAACACTTAGCTTAATATATGTTAGAGCTAAAAGGGTCAAGTATATTTACTAAGGTATGTGTACACATATAATCCAACATTTCATTTTATAACTCTGCAAACACACCACGGAATCAATTCTCACGCATGCACACGTAAACAAATATAACCGACGTATCTTAAGTATATAATAGTATACAGCAAAACATGAAATGCAAAAAAAAAAACATTTCTACTCAGTTATGGTTAAGTGAACCTAGGATTAAGCTCTGCCAGGAGGTCCATCAACAACTGCTTGCAACTTCGGCTGCAGAAATCAGCATGCACTTCTTCAAGGACAGGTGATCTTTCCAACAAAAAACTGAACAAGCTCTCAATATAACGACTACTGGCACCCTGGAAACACAAGTGCAGCTTCTTCAGTTTTGTAAATCGGAGGCCACTCTCAGGGAATTCCACAAATATCTGTATATCATTTCGTGAGAACATGTGTGCATGAGTGTGTGTGTTTGTGTGTGCGGGTTATACTAACCTTCTTAAATCCCCGACCACCAAGCTCAAGGCATTCTACTTGTAGCAGCTTGGTGAAGAATTCATCAAATACTGGTGGCTCTTTCATGTCAAATGCAGCACACTTGACACGCCAATCACTTATTACTTGCAGTATGGGAGAAGTATAGCAAGGAAATCCAGTAAACCGCACCATCTGCAACACTGGGAAACGCTTGAAATGAATATTGGCCGAATCGTACAGCTCAAGCTCGATAATCTGTCTTCCATCAAAAACAACTTTGACAACACCGTTAACAGTTAAATGGGCAAGCTTGGGAGCATCAATGACAAGTTCAGCCACATCTTCACACCCCACGTCAGTACCAAATACCAGTCTCTTAAGTGTGCTTGATGAAACCTGGTAGGTGTGTACCACAAGTTTACGACTGCAACATCCAGGATCTCTAACGATGGGCATTGAAAAATAAACTCTTTAACTGCAGTTCATTTATTTGAAACCCCAGTAGTGAGCAATTCAAGAGGGCCTTGAAGTTATAACCACTTGCAAAGGAGCGGCTCCAGGGTGTATCATAAATATCAAAAGCTTAAGTTTGTTAAGTTGTGGGGATTTTTACATATTATACCCAGTGATTCCCAGGTGACAGGGCTATCCCTAGAGCACAATTGAAGTCCTTGAGGTTGGAAGTACAGGCAGAAGTAAGGTCATAAACACCAGCATCATCCTCTAAGTTGAGTCTTAGTTCTTTAATGCCTGTGCAACTCGTGATCATGCGTTGCAACCCTATATTCCAGTGCCCAGAATATTCTAGCATACTGACTCTCAGAGTGCAAAAGTTCCAACTCTTACAAACTGTAGCTGCTTTTGCCACAAGCTTGCATCTTTAAGCCTTGAAAGAATGGCACATAGGACGTCGTCCGGCAGCCAGTCGTTTCCAAACTCGTTAGTTCCCATGTTTTGGCATGATCAAACCTAATACACAACTTATTAAGTTTTGATATAATAATATTAAATATTAGTTTACAAGAATATATTTTCAGATTGGATGAGAAATAATGCACATTCAACCAAACAGGGGCAGGAACTTAATTTAATTATTTGATTTATATATTTGTCATGTGTATAATATCATGCAATCAATACTATAAAGAAATTTGGTGTGCATGCACACATATAACTTATATTAGACATTATTTGAACCAACATGAATTTTAATATGCACGCTAACTAAGCTTCATTACCTTTTCCGCTTGTAATTTAGGGCAATACTTGATGGTGCTAAATATGTTAACCTTTTTCAGATATTCCATGGAACCTAAAACCTGTTAATTAAGTATGGTACCCATCAATTCAAGCCTACCAAAAAGGCCCGCAACAACGCCATGCTGTTGGAGAGATAGGTCCCAATGCAGATTGTCCCTTTTTTGCTCTAGATTGTCACGACTCGACCCTTTACTTTGGACTTTGACTGTTGTTACCTATTATACTATATTAATGGACCCTAAATATAGTAAAAACAGGCTTGCTTAGTACACTTGGGTATTTGATGATTAGGTTTTTATACGAAACTCTAAGCGAAGCTAGAAACTTACCTTTTAAAAACCCACCCCCAATTTTGATGTCCCATTTAGGTTGATTGGTTAATGTAGATGAGTTCGGCGTGTTTAGTAGGGTTAGGAACACCCTTAGGGTTGACCTAACCCTAGCTTGGTAGGATTTTAAGGTTAGAGTTAGGCTAAGTTCATTAACTTAATAAGGGGCTTGCCAACCCACATACACATTCAAGAAGCTTCGTCACATAAATAAGGTAGAGTATGAGTAGGAGAGCTCCTGGGTTCATGACTGAGTTCGTTGCTCTTCTGCCGGTGTAAGCTTCATCTTGTGTCGTTAAGGAACCCTCTGTTGTTGCTGCCTTAACTTTCAGATGATAGGAGTACGTCCCACCTTCGGGGTAGCTCACCTTAACGTTAGCAAATCCATGCCTGAAAGGTCTTGTGTCAGAGTTTTTACCTGGTGCCACAAAGGCGGCTTGCCAGGTGCCAACCCTGGAATCCCCTCTCTTGGAAACCCCACGGAACCTGGTAAAGTAACCCGTATTAGGAACCCAAGCCTTAGGAAGTCAAACCCCTAGCTGACTAAGTCCACAAACGAGACTCACCTTGTGAATCAGGATACACGGACTAGCCGAGCTTTAGGTGTCGTTCCTAGCTTGGCGTGGTTGAGGCGGCCGGAGCAAGGCCTCAACCACTAGTTTTGCGGAACGTGAACTCGGGCAATGTCTTTGAGCTTGCGGCAGGTTTTCGGACCAAGGAATCTGACTAACTCCTTGGAAGTGACGTGCCCCTATCTCAAAGGCAAGATCCTGCCAACGATAAGGATAGTCTAACCCTAGGGTGGGTTGTACCCCTGTCGTGTGGAAGTTTGGGCGGCACAAGAGGGTTGCACCTTGACGACACAAGCTTAGCTTGCACCGGTAGGAGGTTAACGAGCTCTCTTTTGAACCCAGGAAGCCTCACTACATATACTCTACCTTATTTATGTGACGGACCCCCCCCCCCTGTTTACCTAAGTGAGTAAGTGGGCTGGCACGGAAATGCCAGCCCTTAGAGAAAATGGTTGTCCTAACCTAATCCTAAACCTAACCCCTAGGGGGGGGTTTAGGACGTGGGGTTAGGGCAACCCTAGGGTTAGGTCAACCCTAGGGGTGTCCCTAACCCTTATTTTGACAAGCTATAATTTGCGAAGAACCCTAACCTGGAACGTCAAAACGGGGGAGGGTTCTCTAAATGGAAGTGCTAGCTTCGCCTAGAGTTTCTTGCAAATACCTAACGACACCCGGCCGGACCATCACTAGATACCCAAGTGCACTATGCGGGCCTGTTTCTTCTACATCTAGGGTTCGTCACATAATCCAGTAGGTAACAACAGTCAAACCCCAAAGTAAAGGGTCGAGTCATAGTAAAAACTATGACACACTCCCCGCCTTTGAAAATGTCAACGTCCTCGTTGACGTCTAACTCCAAGACTAGACTAGGTTAGGAAAAATTAACTGAAAACTAACGCTAATCACTCTATGCGGAGTCAGCAAAAAGTTCACAAGTTTTATTACCCCCTTGCATTACGCGAAGCCAAATACTTCAGAACCGTCGTTCACTGAGTGAGAACTCAGCTGCCGGAGGTACCACCTGCGACAAGAAGTCATTTGGAGACCTTTTGCACGTCTGCAAAGTCTGTCACCCGACACAGACAACAAGTTAGTTAATTTCTTTTAGTTAACTAGAATTTATATCGGAGGCCTCTAGTTAATGTTGTCTGTCGGCCCCTAGGTTAAGAAGAAATAACTTTATTCCTTAATTAGTTTGAGACCTTGCCTCAAACTCATTCACCAACTCCATCGCGTTTTGTAGATTCTCCAATGGTTCCCATGTCGATTCGCACGCTGGATAGCCTTTCCATTTGACGAGATACTCAAACTTACGTTTTCGCGGTCCATAAACCTTCCTTTTGCCCAATATGGATTCGACTTCGTACTCCGTACCTTCATGAACCAGCTCAGGGGGCGGACGTAAGTTTTCATATCTTTGCGGATGTTTCTCATCTTTGTGGAATGGCTCGAGCAAATTGACATGAAACACATTGTGTATTGTTCCCAACTCTGGAGGAAGATCCAACTCATAAGCCACTTTCCCTACTTGCTTCACCACCTTGTATGGACCTATGTAGTGCGATAGAAACTTCCTCGAAAGAGTCTTGGAACCTTCAGGTTTTTGGTACTCAACAATACCATATCCCCAACCTGATACTCTACATCCCGCCGATGCTTATCGTACTGCTGACGATACCTTTCCTGTGCTGCAGCCATCGCTTGACGAGCAGCTTCCCATGTTCGATACAATTGTCCCGTGAACTCTGCTACAGATGGAACTCGATTGCTATCGTCTTTCGGTAACACCATACTCTGAGGAATACCACCCTTATTCCCAGTTAACACTTCCATCGGGCTACATCCGATTGCAGTGTGCATCGAGTTATTGTAACATATCTCAGCCATATCTAAGTGTTCAGCCCAATCAAGTTGATCACCTTGAACATAGCATCTGAGATAGTCCTCGACTTGTCGGTTCACCCTCTCCGTTTGACCATCAGTTTGCGGATGGTAGGCTGTACTGAACTTGAGCATTGTACCAAACTGCTTAAATAATGTTCCCCAAAACTTCCCTGTAAACCGAGGATCTCGATCTGAGATCATGGTTTCCGGTAGTCCGCGCACTCTTATGACTTCGTGGAAGAACAACTTCGCTGCTTGAATTGCATTCACTGTCTCTACAGTTGGAATGAAATGAGCAACCTTTGAAAACCGATCGACTACCACCATGAGCGCATTAAAAACCACAAGATTTTGGCAATCCCATGATAAAGTCCAAAGTAACACTTTTGAAAATGGCCGCTCTAGAACGGTATACACTACAACTTCCCAGCTCGTTTTTGCGATCGGCTCTTTACTTGTTGACATGTGGGGCATGTCTTGACATATTTGGCAACCTGCCAAAGGAACATCGTGATGCTCTCTTAATAGCCTCTCCCTCCATGTCCCTTCTGGAACATAGAGTCTCTTTTCTTTATAATAAAGAACTCCATCTCGTACCGCAAAATGCACCTGTTTGAGTGCATCTATTTGACTTTTTATTCCTGCTGGAATATTACCATCTCTTCGTAACTGATGAACTTGTTTCCTCTTTTCCACTAGGCTCAAAGCCTCTTTAGCAAATTTGTCATGAGGATACGCCGTCACAAATTCATCCACCAAAGTAGACATGGGTGCTGACATAATCCGAAGATGGCCTTTCCTACTGAGTGCATCAGCTACCATTGTCCTTTCCCGCTTTATGTTTGATTTCAAGCTGAAATCGTGCCAACTTTTGCTGCCATCTAGCATACTTCGGCGATAGCTTCGGCTACGTTTTAAAATACCTTAGAGTTACACTATCTGTCCAAACTACAGTGCCATGACTTGGAAGATAATGACGTCAATACTCAAAGGAAGCAACAATAGCATACATCTCCTTTTCGTGAGTAGGCCATCGAGTTTGTGTGGCATCTAACTTCTTCGAGAAGAAGGACACCAGATGTCCTTTTTGTTGCAATACACCACCAATTGCAAAGTCGGAAGAGTCACATTCTACTTCAAAGGGATCTTTAAAGATGGGCAACTGCAAAACTGGCTCAGAAGAGATAGCCTCTTTGAGTTTGATGAACGCACGTTGGCACTCTGGAGTCCAATGCCATGGAATGTTTTTCGTAAGATCTGTCAATGGGGCCGCTATTTTCGAGTAACCCTTTATGAATTTTCGGTAATACCCTGTTAGACCAAGAAATGATCTAACTTCATGCACATCTTTTAAAGTCATCCACTCAATAATAGCTTGAATTTTCTTTGGGTCCATGGCAACCTCCCCATCTGAGATCAAGTGTCTCAAGAAATCTATCTTGGTTTGACCAAATGCGCACTTGTCTTCTTTAACATACAATTGGTTCTCTCTCAATCTCTGAAACACTTTTTTTAAGTGTTCCACATGTTCAATTGTCGAACTGAAAAAATTAAAATGTCATCAATATACACCACTACGAACTTGTCTAGATAGTCTCTAAACACATCATCCATCATTGTGCAAAAAGTTGCTGGAGCATTGCATAAAGAATGGTAAGACTAGAAACTCAAACGATCCATAACGCGTTCAAAAAGCAGTCTTCAATGTCATTCTTTGCTACCCGAATCTGATGATACCCCGATCTCAAGTCTATTCTTGAAAAATACTTTGCTTTCGATAGCCTATCAAACCTTCTGAACCCAGACTTTGGAGGAAACTTCCTTGGTTTAGGTTTTGCTTCCTCCCCTTTGTACAAGTCTTCTAACGACATGCCATAAGCAACCTTTTGAGCTGCCTCTTGACATTCCCGATAGCTTGTTGGCTTGTACCTTAAGATTTCTCTTCGCGTCTTCTCATTCAAGCTAGCCATGAAGCAACTTCGAGCTTCATCATCACTCATATTTGGCACCAATCGCCGTACACTTTCGAATCGATAAACGTGGTCCATAGGACTTCCCCGAACTCCCTGTTGACAAAGTGCCAGGTCAGCACGCAATCGCAAACCGAGATCATCCGGCATATACTGCTTTTTGATCTCCTTTTTCATGTGCTTCCAGCTGTTTCGGTATCCACGTTCACCTTCAACAATTCGCCACCAAGTCTTAGCTTCTTCTTTAAGAAACTGCTTGGCACATGCAACCTTTTCTGTCTTTCTCACGGAAGCAGCCTCGAAATAGCTTTCCATATCATACAACCAGTCATCCAAAACCTTGTAATCCTTTGAACCCATGAAATTCGAAGGCTTTACCGGTTTGAATTTACTGGGACCTCCACCACCTACTTCCGTCGAAGAATCTGATTCAGAGGAACCTGACTCTGAGTCATGCTTCTTCTTCTTTTTCCGTGTGTCTGGTTGCGGAACATCTGGCACTGCAGTATTCGTCGGAATCCGAACGGCAACATTATCGATTCGGTCGTTCAACCCAAAACATCCCCTCGAAGTTCGTTTAGGGCATCCATCATTATTTCTCGCCAACCAGGTCGTTGTCTAACTCTAGGGGGTCGACCTGGATCAGCCTCATCCATCTCCTCATTTTGAGCCTCTGCGACAGCCCTCTCTGCCTCAGGCTCTGGTTGCTTTCTCTTGCTCATCGTATTGAACCCTAGTGTCAACACTCGGAGAATATGCTTGGAATATTCCCAATGTGAATTGGAAACACCCTGCACAGGTTGTACACCCACACACATCAGCTTAAACTAGCATAAGACTTTCGGACATACCTAGAATCTCACGCCGACTCACTGAGCAAGTGTTCTCCGAAGTTTGACAACTCACAGGATCAAACTCTCTGCGCAGAATACAGACATGTCAACCGAAAGCAATAGAGTATATCAAGAATTTAGAGTTATCTAAACATTGAAACACCCTACGACTTAAGGCAGTCCTACTGACCGCAGAGAACTTGCTCCGATACCAATTGTCAGAGTTTTTACCTGGTGCCACAAAGGCGGCTTGCCAGGTGCCAACCCTGGAATCCCCTCTCTGGAAACCCCACGGAACTGGTAAAGTAACCCGTATTAGGAACCCAAGCCTTAGGAATCAAACCCCTAACTGACTAAGTCCACAACGAGACTCACCTTGTGAATCAGGATACACGGACTAGCCGAGCTTTAGGTGTCGTTCCTAGCTTGGCGTGGTTGAGGCGGCCGGAGCAAGGCCTCAACCACTAGTTTTGCGGAACGTGAACTCGGGCAATGTCTTTGAGCTTGCGGCAGGTTTTCGGACCAAGGAATCTGACTAACTCCTTGGAAGTGACGTGCCCCTATCTCAAAGGCAAGATCCTGCCAACGATAAGGATAGTCTAACCCTAGGGTGGGTTGTACCCCTGTCGTGTGGAAGTTTGGGCGGCACAACGGAGGGTTGCACCTTGACGACACAAGCTTAGCTTGCACCGGTAGGAGGTTAACGAGCTCTCTTTTGAACCCAGGAAGCCTCACTACATATACTCTACCTTATTTATGTGACGGACCCCCCCCCCCCTGTTTACCTAAATGAGTAAGTGGGCTGGCACGGAAATGCCAGCCCTTAGAGAAAATGGTTGTCCTAACCTAACCTAAACCTAACCCCTAGGGGGGGGTTTAGGACGTGGGGTTAGGGCAACCCTAGGGTTAGGTCAACCCTAGGGTGTCCCTAACCCTTATTTTGACAAGCTATAATTTGCAAAGAACCCTAACCTGGAACGTCAAAACGGGGGAGGGTTCTCTAAATGGAAGTGCTAGCTTCGCCTAGAGTTTCTTGCAAATACCTAACGACACCCGGCCGGACCATCACTAGATACCCAAGTGCACTATGCGGGCCTGTTTCTTCTACATCTAGGGTTCGTCACATAATCGTAGGTAACAACAGTCAAACCCCAAAGTAAAGGGTCGAGTCATAGTAAAAACTATGACATCTTGTCAAAATGTATATTCTAAGAGGTAGAGGTTGAGGCTTGTCTCCAGCCTCCTCCTCCTCCATGTCAAGCTAAGTGTAGCACTCATGACTAAACAAGGCACATTCGTGTCCTTGTCTAATCGTGGGTGTGGAATCTTGTTTGACGGGTTCACATTACCAATTCCTAAGGGTTCACTAAGGGGTTCTAGAGTTGGCATTTAAGAGCCACATTTGTGGCACTTGGTGCAACTCTTGAATCTAAGGGCTATGGCATGATAGCCCACATCGGGGAAGGCAGTGTCACATGGAGATGTAACATTGGGCTAAACATCACACGATACACGAGGCATGCCTTTTAGGGTTATGTTATGGGCTTGTCGCCAAGGGGTTGGATACTTTGACAAATAGGCATGCTTGTGCTCATGCTAGGGTGTTAAGCCTTGGGCATTTGCTCAAGGGAGGTTAGGCCTCGTAACTAGGTGTGCTTATGCACACTTGGCTAGGGAGTGTTCTCCTTGGAATCCAGGGTTGAACAACCTAAGCTTGTTAGCAGGAGCCTTTTTCGTGAAGCACTCGCAAGGTCATGTACTTAGGGTTTTTCAAACCTAGCCTTAGGGAGATTGTTTAGTAGAACACTCGTGTCTGCTTATGGCACACACTCGTGTCCTCACTAAGTACTAGCCCTAGGTCTAGAGTATGACTTGGCCACCTAAAGTTAGTCGTGGTTCAAGGTACCCCTTGTCGCCCTAAAGGGGTTGTATTCCTGGATGAGGGTGATTTCTCAAGTGTGAGACACATCTCCTTTATGGGGTTAGGGCATGAGCTTATCTAGGTCTACTAGGACAGGATCTTAAAGTTTACTCGGTGGGTTCAGGAGATGGTCATTCTAGGGAACGTAGGGTAAGACTCTAAGTCTTTTGCCTAATTGAGCCCCAGAGTTAAACTCTTAAGGTTATCTTGAAAGACTTAACATTACTCACACAAGGTGATGATGCCGAATGGCCACTTGGCAGCCACGTGTTGCCAGATGTTGGCCCTTTGGGTTAAAACTCTAAATTGGTATCGGAGCTATTCTTTACGATTAGTGGGACTGCCTAAAGTGTGGTGTGTTTTAGGGTTTAGCTAGTTTTAAATTCTTGAAATACTTTATCATTTTCGGCTAATGTTTGAATTCTGCGTGGAGAGTTGATCATGAGATCTATAACTCTTCAGAGTACACCTATTTCATAAATGGGTGTGAGTTATATACTTGAATGTCAAAGGTAACCACTTGGAAGTTAACTTCCAAGTTGTATGCTAGGTTATTTTACCTTGTGGTTGTTTAGGTTACTTTACCATATACTTCTACAAGACATGGTATGTTAGTTTGTTCTGGCTTACAATGAGGTGGGTCTTGTGATATCTTAAGTCTACACATTAATGAAAATTTTTCTTTTTCTTTAAAGGTGTTTGAATTTGAGATAACACATGATTTAGAAACAGACAGTGTCCATTGAGTTTTGGTTTAGGTCAAGATTCAATATTGGATCCAACAATAGTGTTCAAACGGGGAAAGGCTTATGTTAAATGTGCATCTTTGACTTTGGGAGAAGGGGCATATTCAAACATAAGAGTGAACATTGCATTTTGACATAAAATGTAAAATAAGCTCTCATTATAATGCATGTTTCCGAGAATGTAATTCTAGAAGCAGACTATGGTGTCAAACTTGTAATACAACGGAATGTCGAATATTAATATATGATGAATATGTTACAAGTAATATTAAGTGAAATAGTTTATTAAGTTCAAGTTACTTAATTTGAACAAAGTACAACTTGAAACCTTAATTGGTTGTAAGCGCGCACTTTGTATTCAAGTTAGTTTAGCTCGACTAACTATGTTGCATTCCTATCAATGCAGCTTTTTGGATGGATGGCACAATCTATCACAAAGAGTAATGTTGGAAACATACGTTTATATTTTTAATTTACTGAGTAATAAAGGACTTGCATAGTGAAGTCGTTCGGGTGCAGTTTGTGCATTTTCATTATTAACTCTTTAATTTTACAATCTGTAACATTGTTTGCATGTGGGGATGAACTCTTGAATAAAAGGGTGATTTCTTAGTTAAGAAGAGCATGATTTGGGATTCTCCACTTTGTTTATCAACTAAGTAAGAAAAACTTGTTAAGTTTAATAACTTATGTTAAGAATTACCAATGAGCTAGTAACAGTCAGATTTCCATTGGAAATTTAAATGCATGTACTTCTTCAGAGAGTCGTTATAATTTGAAGTTGATATTGGTTTTCATATTGATTCATTTAAAATTAAATACGATTATTCAAAAAACGGTTTCTTGACTTTGCATCATGGTTGAAAATGTGGGTACTCAGAAAATTTATCAAGTAAGTATTTTCAATTTTTTAATATTAAAAAATAAAACTATTCTTGACTCAAGATTTAATTATATTCCTTGAGTTAGTTATTAGTTCTATCTTGAAGTTTGATGGTGTTCCTTGAATTTGGTTTAATATCATCGACAATAAGATATCCAATGGTAAAATTAATTCAAGAAGATGATTTCCCTTCTTGATGATTATAATACAATGTCCATAATATTTGGTACAAAAATATAAAGTTTTCTATTATCTCATTCATTAAGATATTCATATCTTAGACTTTCAAAGTATTTATGACAGTTTTTTAAGATTGGTATCTCTTGAATATTAAGACTTGTTATAATCACATGAGATGGCCATAATTATGAAATATAAAAACTCAAGCGGATTTAAATTGACACTTTAGTAAGGCAGTACCTTAGTATAATAACTTGAAATGTGTTTTCAAATCAGTAAAAAATGAGGAGTTTCTCAGTACATTGCTTGAAGAGCAATGTGGTATGTTGATGATTGCTACAGTGGTTTATGTATGTGTACAGTACATAGATATAATGCATGATGACATGCACTAAACTCTACACACTCGGGCTCTTTGTAGAGATAAACACAGACGCATACATATATGTACTCGAAGCGTGAGTGTCGATGTATAGATACAAAAGGCCATGTGTTACACATTTGCATGATGTCATACGGTATACTGCAGTCACTAGCACGCACACACACACATACAATCTACACATACTCTACAAATAAGATATAGGCCACTATCGTATAGATATTATACACAGACACACACACACACACACACACACACACACATATAGAGGGAGAGATCAAAAACGAATATTTCTCAAAAACACAGGATTTACACGTATACCATAGTCTACAAACGGAATGTAAAAAAAAAAACAAAGCGAAATAAATATAAAAAATCAGAAAAGCAGGAGGAAAGAATACTCACAAAATGAGAAGGGACCTAGGCCGTCGATTTTGGCAGCTTGTACTGCCTCTTGACAAATTGCGAAGCGTCATCGTCCATGTGGCAAAGTACTCTTAGCAACGTGTCAGCATCTGATGCTGCTCTGACTCCCGTTGACCGTTGAACGTTGACCCCGCTTGCCTTCGGTCACTCGCTTTCCGGAAATTGTCAATCACCACGTACGTCTATATACATTCAATTGTAAATTCATATTTACAACAGATATGCTATATGCTATATAATATAAATAGGAATCCGCATGGTGTATATACACTTCTACGTAGCATAAATGACAGAACTGTTCTATATCTTGCTCAAACATGTATACATCTCATAGCACAAATTAATGCGCATATATATCAGCTACGAGCACCACACACACACACACACAGAGAGAGAGAGAGGAGAGAGAACAGATACATATTGCTAGACACAAGTATATGTCATTCATATTGCACATTAATATGGCAGATAAACAATGTATATCTAACTACCAATGTACTGGTATCAACCACTATATATAGGTGCATCATACGCATGGGTATTACCACTAAATGCAAATGTATGTATCTACGCCAGTACAGGACTTTTATGGCACACATACACACACGCACGCAGCACCTCAAGTCGGTAAAGTTCAATAATCTGTTGAGCAGGTGCAGCAGCGTTTTCCACGACGCCTCTTTGAAGACCTTCCCCTTCGGCAATAAAGAATTCTGCCAAAGCAAGTAAATTAACTACATAGTAACATAGCTAGTGTGTGTGTGTGCGCGCATGTTACACATCGATAAAGTAAATGAATTTTTACATACCTTGAGCACTCTAAGATCATGTTCCAGCATATCAACATCATTACGAGAGAATGCACGAGATGGACCCCCGTCCAAAAGCACGCGAATTAGTCCTTCCTGCATAATCACAAAGCTTAGTACAGGTATTCACTATCATTTTTTCTTCACTACTATACAACATGTACGATATTATATAGCAACAAGCATTAAACAAGATACATATACATACAACAGAAGCTTACAATTGAAGCCTGTAGAAGACCCAGCACAACTCGGTCTCGTAACGCGTCGGCTATCATCTCGACAATCTGTCCCAGTATCTGAACACGAAACTAGTCAACTACTACAATCTAACACCACACACACACATTATAAATTACATTGATAGTTAGATATACACTATGTATGCATGCATATATACAAATACTGTGTATAGACAAGAATGGGCATAACAATCTTACAGGATCAAGACCACCGATAACTTGTTCCATACGCGATTCTGTAACACCTCCCTTATACAGTCCATCAATGAACAGCTCTCGCATATCCCAGAATATTAGTTTTGTTCCTAAAACAATCCCGGTTGTATTATTTGATTGAATATTTAATCTCCTACGAAATGAGTATGTATGTGCGTGTCTGTCTGTCTATATATATATTATATATATATATAGACACACACACACAATCTTTATTTACCCGTGAACTCGCATAGTTTATCGATTGCTGCATTGGCTGCCTTCCTAGAATTATCAAAGGTAGACGAGATTTCATCCAACGGCCTCGCTTTCACGTCCCCATTATGTTCTGAATAAGAGTTACCCAGATATTTTTGGACAATGTATCATCTCTCTCTCACACACACGCGCGCACGCACATACACAAAATGGAAAAAGTCAGCTTACTTGCTTCATTTTCAATTTTCTGTCCCCTTCTGGAACGCCATCTTTGTCGAATTGTCTTCCACATTGTCAACCTGGCTGAGTGTACTGCAAGGAAAATTAAATTTAGAATCACACATTCTCATACATACAAATGTATATGCACGTGTGCGTGTTCAAGGATAGGAACCCACTGATTGGCGATCATATAGACATATATGTATAAAATTACATTGACTGCATGAAGATTGGTGATCATCTAGACATATTTTGTATATATACACACGATGTGTATGAAGTGTATGCAGTAAGTTAAACTTACATAAAGCGAATTAAGGCGAACACACAGCCTAGAAGTGGTAAGGTTCCTGATCTCGTTTGCTCTTCTGTCCGTAGTCCAGGATCCGCGATTCTCTTTTTCGAAAACATCTTTAAAGAAGTATCCTTCCCATATCTTGTCAAACTGGGAGCGGGAGGTATTAAATCAGCTTTATTACCTGCAAATTATAAATGTATATAATAGTGCATATATAAACAGTACATGTACAAGCAGTCAGTACAACTGAATACAAGAATATTGAATATTAACATACTCTCTCTCTCTCTCTCACGCACACACACCTGGCCCCCTGCCTGCACGAGAGAGAGAGAGAGAGTTGGGTATTGTTACTATCAGTATCATCGGTGTTAGTGCTAGTATATGCATATGTAAATACATAAATCTATGTTTGTATATACAAATGTATGTATGTCTATATATAGATACCTAGTTGTGCAATTATCTTGTTGGAATAGAGTTGCAATGCATTGTCCAGGCCGTTCGTAAGCCCTTTTAAGAGAGAAATCTTCATTGGAGCTTCAAGTTGAAAAACTGCTCAACAATCTGCATAGATGCACGCGAAACTTGAGAGAGAGAGAGAGAGAGAGAGAGGAGAGAGAGAATTGATTAAGGTCTATGGACCGCTCATAGAATGCTGATTATGCTATTAAAGAGCTATCAGTTGAGGTTATATACAATTCCTACAGGCATATAGACTGGCTACATTTCATTTTAGATTTAATGTGTTGTATTATATGTTACTTTTAACATCATATAATGATAATAATAATCACAAAACCAACCTCTTCTATCATCCGAAAAACCTCCACAACGGATTCTCCGTGTCGCTTTTGCATGGATAGAGGCTCCCATTTCTAAAACGCAATCGTTAAATGTGCGTTAAAACTATGAATGTTAAATAACTATAACATACACTATGTCAGCACTCTCAAACAGAAAACGTTCAGAGCTCTAAAATCACAGTGATTGTAGTTTAATGTTGTATGAAACTTATATTATTTACTTAGATTTTATATTTCCCAAAACCAAAGTATGTCAACACAAAAAAACTCACAGACGTAAGTATATAACGCATGTACTTATAGAGTATGTATTATTGCAAACGCTGTATATAAGAATTTAAAAACTGAAATATTATTGCACTTCTATGCGTTTGAAAGTTGTTTACCTCCTGGCGAACAGAACGGTCGACCCATTCAGATAACCTGCTCACTTGAGCATTCACCCAACGCATAATCAGAGTACCCGACACGTTTTCCACCTGCATCCACAAACAAGACGATAGTAAATTATTAGCCTTGACATTGAGTTGTTAAACTTCAACTTCATATTTAGATTTATTAACAAATCTAACCTCGTAGGACGTCATTTGCTGCTGATACACATTAGCACCATCATCCACACTCGTGACAAGTTCATTCAAGTATCTATCCAAACTATCTGCTGCAGGAAGCACTGATGCAGCATCATCAGTCAAATGTGATACACCATCCATGAACGGTTTCTGTAAAATAAAAAATAAGGATACATGTATGTAAGTGCATGTCCTTATATGAAGTAAGCAAAACCTTCAAAGAAAGTTTGCGAAGTTCTTTACAGTTGAAGAAAATCTTCATAGAATGCAAGTATCTATTTATCTAAGTATCCAACGTGTCCAATAGTTTATAAAAGTGGAGTGGATCACATGAATAAACCCGGTAGCAATCTACGCATATATCTATATAAATACATATATAACTATAGCTACGTAAGGATGCATGTACGTAAATCTTGGTATATGGTGCAAATGACACAAAAACACACACCGCAGCATACGTAAATACCGTATGGTGTATGTATATATGCCTCTATATGTATGGTATATAGCTGGTCGTGCATGTGTTTGCTTACGAGCTCTTTGGAGTAAAGAGTATGGAGAAGCGATGCCGTGATAGCCTTTGCTTGAGGTTGCCAACGAGAGAGAATTGGTGCGAAAGTGGATGCATCCTTCTTTGCAAGAGCTTCCACGTCCTCAGCTAATAAGGCCAGAGGGTGATCGTTTTCTTCCTCAGATCTTGCATCCACGCTTTCCAAGGCCTATGAATATACTCGCAGGCTTTACTAAGAACAATACATATATGCATAATCTATATAACATATAGACACGTATTTTTGTATATATATAGCATATTGTAGTAGCAATGAGGTAGATGTATATGGTTATTTTATGTAAAACGCTACATGTAGATTCTTAGTATTTATGATGTACAATACTTAATATACATTTGACATGGTAATACGTGTCGTAGGTATATGAGCATTTGTGAATATGACTTACAAGAAATACCAGAATAGAATACACAAACACCCGCACACACACACACAAGTACATCACAGATTACTAAACATCAGACTTAGCCATATAGAGAGAGAGATAGGTGAAGACCTGAGCTGACATGCATGTATAGCAGTTAATCGTATAGATATAAACGCAACACAAGTGTGTGTGTGTGTGTGTGTGTGTGTGTGTGTGTGTTATGTAGAGAGAGAGAGAGTCGGTCAAAACATGTAGATAAGATGTAACTTACCCTTTCATAAGCACGCTTAATTGAGGAGAATATATACTCTTCTGCTTGCTTGGCTATGGCTGCCATGTCTGCTGTTGAGGTCATTCTAGTTATCTGTTTGAAAACACGTATTTGAATAAATACACGGACAGCGTTACATCTGCATTTTTACATGCATACAATATATAATGTATACAGTTATATAATAAATATTAGATGCATAGCTTACTCCGGTTTTATCATTTTCTTCTGCTATTAATCGACCAGCAATCATCACCAAAGTAACGAAATGCTCCATTTTACCCGGATCCTATGTAACAATCCATTGAACATCTCAGAAATAGAATAAACTTCGTGTGTGTGTGTCTCCATATGCAAAAGTTATACATATATCGTGTGTGTGTGTGTGGTCCATGGATTCTGCATATGCATCTACACCTCTGAAAAATGAAGATGATAATCGTTGAGGCGTTTTTCCACCCAAATCTTAATAGGTTCGACAATAGATCGAACAAATGAGATATCCTCTTTAGCCCCGTCCGTTTCCACAGTCGATCGGAGGCTCTTCATATACGTTCTCTCTTGTGCACTACGTTGGCTGTCTGATGCAATTCTCTTCATTTGATGTGCTGCATGTTGCAAAAGAGATAATTCACCAGTAACTACAAACTTAACACAAGAGAAAAGAAAAGTTAGTAATAGAAAGAGTCTTTTAAATTTGCAAGATAGTTAGTATACATATTTAACATGTATAAAATATTATAGCATCTATCCTCTTTCTAAACAACCTTACCTGGCGGAAAAGAACCCACGCATAGCAAGTGTCGTGCACAGTTTGAGTAATTCCCAGCATTTTCCAGGTTGATTTTAGAAGCTCAAGAATCTCTTCTACTTCCTGCAGTTGCAACAAGTAACATTAAATCATAGATGTATATATACAGAATTATTCATCTATATACCTCAACAAGCTGTCCTTCATCGAGAATGTCAAACGTACTGTTGAGCAATCTTTCGTAGATACGCACATTCAAATGGTATCCATCGGCCCAATGACAGACTTCTCCTGTTTGATCCCCTCTGCTAGCTCTTTCTGCAAGGGCTAATGAAACTGTCCTCAAAGCTTTCAAAGCCTCTGCATGTTGTGCTGGTCCTGCTGGAGATGGAAGCGTCTGCACAATAAACAGCAGTCACACACACGCATATGCACAGAGATATATGAGAGAGTACACTCAGAAAGTAATGGCCAGGCTGTTGATGCGTGTGCGTATATTTGCATTTATATAAATATATATGAAGGATACTTACAAATATAATACAAACGTATCTATAAAACGAAAATTTCTTTTCCTTAATACAAATTCTAAACAGTAATTACTAAAGTTCTCTAGTAGTATTGGAATCGTATATATATATCAATGTATGCTTAAAAAAACAAGCACCAGTTTTAACTAAACGAGACTAGTTTTTACTGTGTGAATACATCTAAATATGTACATGTACATATGTATCTACAAGTTCTCTAAACATCCATAGAAATATATATACATGCACAAGTACACACCCGTGCATACATGCAATATTGCAGTTTTGCTACCTCAGCTTCTTCGATTTTCGCAATTAGTGTTTTTAACTCGAGTGCTGAACGATCATTTTGCTCTAAACTTATGGCAGGATGATTGACAAGACCTTCCTCAAGGAGATTAAGCTGTAAAACAAGTAGAATTCTTCAAACAATCTAAAAAAATTCAATAATAAAGGCACGTACATAAATGTGTGCGTGCTAATCATATACCTGTCTTTTCTGCCATCGGAGATGAAGCTTCTTCTCTGAGAAATCTGCCTTAGATACACCACAAAGAAGCTCGAGAGGAATGAGCAAAGTGTCCATCCTTTTACCCACTCGTCCAGCAGATGCATGAATCAGTGCTTCCCTTGTCCTTCTATCAGAAGCCTCGGAAATCTAAAATTGCAAAGAGAGTTAGCGGCATAAACTTGTCTAATGTATATACTTATGATCTTTCACTAACTAAAGACACAAGTGCGTGAGCGTGAGCGTGTGCATGTGCTCGTTCGATCATGTATATATGTCTAAATATATGTATATTTTGCATATATGTGTATTTTAGTTTAACTGAATGTATATGTATAGTTTATATCTGGTAAACTAAACTTGAGATTATCCGTCTGTGCACACACACCTCCAATTGTGTACGCAACAAATCGAGCAAACCGGCAAGTCCTTCGGCTTTGGATGGTTGAGGTTTGTGCTTATCAGTTTTGCTCCTCGTAAACTTTCTCACCAGCTTATTCTTCTTCTCTTCCTTCTTTTCCTTTGGTGGTGCAATGAGACCTCTGAAAATGAAATTTCTTAGTATGTATACACACATACACACTATGGACATGTATCTATGTATGTGTGTGTCGTGCACGCGGGGGTTCTGTGAGAACATACCCTGTTGCACCAACTGAAGCAAGCAGAACTTCATATGCTGTCTCACGCAAGTCGTCCTCGGATAAACCTAAAAATAAAAATGAATTAAAAAATGATGATCATATCTGAAGAAAACCGCTAGATGTAAACATATCAAACCTGTTCCAAACGGTGGAAGTTTTAAAACAAGATCACTTGCATCGTTCAGTTTTCGCCTTGAAAGCTGTCCTGTTACTTCCGTCTCATCTTCAAAGTCATCTATTTCATCGTCAATCGAGAGTGGTGCTGATTGCAGCGATATAGACTTGGATAGCATCGGTTTAAGTCCTGTGTCACAATAAAAAACGTGTAAGTAGAAACTTATGAGAGACATCATGTGATATACAGATGCAAACCTGAAGCAGGAGTACCAGGTGCGGATACAGGTGCGGGTGCCGAGCGCATTGGAGGAGGACCTGAGAATTGTGGATCTGTAACGAGATAGAAGATGTCACCCTTTGAAGAATTTGCCTGTCAAGTTGCAAAACAGTGTATATAAAAATTGTGCAATATGATATGTGTATGTATTTATGTTATGTTGGATAGTTGAAGTTAGCTTTTACGGTATGATGTACATGAATGTCCTAGAGCTATATAACATTTACTTTCGGTATGTACCTATACAACTCATATAAATGAACGATATCATGCAAAGCAACCTACCACTGCTGGGATGTTGATATCATCATGAAACCTCTTAATTGCCTCCGAAAGCTCCAAAATCCCTCCTATTGACATATGCTTAATAAATACTTGTATTTTTGCTTACAGACAACCAACCGACAAACGCGCGCGCGGGAACACACACACACACACACACACATGTACACATAAGACAACGCACCTTTTCTCGCACAGTCTAGGATGTAATCGATACTAACTTGCTCCAGATCAATGTCGTCAAGCGTGACGGCACCTGGGGCATGACAACCTTCTTCAGAATGCTAGCCGATAGAAGAAATGTGAGCAGCTCCCTTCGGTCACGCCTATATCTTTGCAACAGCATATCTTGAGCTCTGAAAACACAAATGTTTCCACCTAGAGCACTTACAAATGTAAATGAATTATAGTAAAACCTCATATTATCCTTTGTTTTCTAATCACACACAAGATACGGATTTTCACTTCCGGCGCCTACTATAGATTTTCTAGATGAATCTAACACAGATTTCCGGGTTTTTTTTTAAGATCGTCTATTTACACAAAGCAAAGCCATTATTTTCTGTGTTAATGCGATTTCCTGAATGAATTTGCGGTCTAGAGTCTTTCCTGTCTTTCGATAGCATCTAATACAGATTCTCGAATTTCCTGAAAGAATCTAATGCAGATTTTCGCGATACCTTGAAGCTCATCGACCAAAGCCAAGGATTTTCGGCCAGATCCAGGAAGAAATCGACAATGCAAGATCCGAAACATAAGAATGTATGCACACATCTTTACCTGTCCATGGCGCCGTGCAGAGATTGAGCAGATTCAGCAAGCGCGAGTCGCAAGAACAGTCGCCGCGATTTCAATACCCTACCTACGAACAAGACGCCTTCGCATCTCGTGCTAAGCCTTCTCCTTCCATGCCCCACTGTCGAAGAGGAGAGGTCTTCGCTGCTGACGCTAGCACATTACGTGGATTAAAACTCTGTTTGTCATTTAGGGTTTATGTGGATTTGTGTCCACGCCAGCATGCATTTGAATAGTGTTGATCAAGGTACTGTTTTATTAGTTTAATCATAAGTTTAATAAAGACTGAATTATAGAATAATGTTGTAGATGAGAAAAAACATATATTGAAGTGCAATATTTTAGAGCAAATCCGACACACAATTAACTCCAGGTTTACGTTTGTTTAGTCTTCATTCATAAACAGCACACACTTAATGCAGGTTCCCGTAGATAACAGCTCAATTCCTTCTTGTACCTTTGATAATGGTATTCTGTGAGTTATATATCCATCTAGATTGATCTCCTGAAATCATTCATAGTTTCTAGTTAGTACACACACACACACAACACACACACAACACACGCACGCACACACACACACCTGATTTATACACATGTCAACTAGTTTTTGAGTGTCGGATTTGCCTTTATATCCACCATAGAAACCCGACTTCAACTGAAGGCCACCCAACATCATCACCGGTGGAAATGTGAGCGTATCATCCCCTTTAGCGACACCAACAATCACGGAAGTACCATACTGCAAACAATTTATATATATACACATATATGTGCGTGCGTGTGTGTGTGTGCGCATTATATAACACACACACAAACTCGTTTGTTACCCGGGCACAACACTTCAAAGCATCCGCCATTAGTTCAGGTTTGCCAACACACTCGAAACTGTAATCTACCCCTCCATTGAGACTCTGTACGTTTAGCAAATCCTTGACTACCTGTTTAGTTAAACAAACCATTACATTATGTGTGTAAAAACACACGCACACACACACACACACACACGCCCGCACCTTGTCGAGTGGGGTGTCATAGTCTTTCGGATTCAGGCAGTCAGTAGCACCAAACTTCTTCGCTGTAAAAGTAACTTACTAGTTAATATAAAACCAGCATTTATAGTCTTGCCTGCTTCAAACTTTCTTGCATCCACATCAATAGCAATTATTCTCGACGCACCAGCTATCTTTGAACCTTCAATGACCTGCGTGTGCGTGCGTGCGTGCGTGTGCGTTATCATCAATATTATTATCAGTATTTATAAACAAAATGCTTACTGCTAACCCCACAGTTCCAAGTCCAATGACTGCAACTGTAGACCCGCTCTCAACCTCCGCAATTTTTAACGCAGATCCTAAACCTACGATAATAATAATATATATATTTAATGTCCAATAAATCCATCAGACATCTCTTGACAAAATAATCTACTATACCCTTCATATACATATGTGTGTATACAGATAAATACACACATGTATGTATATGCATATACAACTGACCTGTAGCAACTCCACAGCTCAAAAGGCAAGCTTTTTCCAAATGGATCTTGGGGCCTACCTTAGAGACTGATGCCTCAGTCATAACAGTATACTCCGTGAAAGTAGAACAATTAAGATAATGGTGTATTGGACTTCCATCCAATGCATAAAATCTTGTTTTATTGTCCGCGGGCATGACATTGCTGATTGCAGTCGCAGTGCTGGTCTCACATAAGTTTGTTTTCTTTAGCTCGCACAGTTTGCATTTCTTGCACTCCCCTTGAAACACCGTCATTACGTGGTCTCCTGGATGTATTTCAGTCACTCCTTCACCAACACTCTCCACAATCCTAGTAAACATTTCAGTTCTCTCTCTCTCTCTCTCTCTCTCTCACACACACACACACACACACACACATATTACATGTATAGAGGTGCTAAAGTAAAACTTACCCGGATCCTTCATGGCCAAGTATAATGGGAAGCTTGAAGAACGTCTGCAGAAAAATAAATACATAAGTTATAAAAACACATAAAAATTAAGTATATACCGGGTACTTCCAATTACTGAGATCCGAATGACATATGGATGAATATACGATTTTGATGCGGATCTCTCCAGCCTGAGGAGGTGCTACATTGATCTCTTCTATGTTAAATTCTCCTCCCCAGCTTCTTAGCACGGCCGCTGTGTGTGCGTGCGTTGTATTAAGAACATTATAAGAAATATGTTACCTCTACATTGGATTGTCTTCCCAACTGTATTAGCAGCCATTTTTTCCTCAAAGCCAAGCAAAAGAGGGCTTTGCTGTTCTCTATTGGTGAGCCTGACATTGGAACTGATAGTTTTATAGTCATAATTCTTTAATTTAAAAACATGCAGTGGTATAAATTAAATAAAAACATTTATTATACGTATGTACCTGTTTCTGATCTAATTACTAATTTTTCTGATTATGTTCTTATGTAAAATATATAATGTTTAATCTGCATTTCAACAACCCCACCTCATTTCAACAAACCCACCTAAGTTCTCATATTTCAAGGGAAATTCAAAGATACTTCAGGAAAATATGATATTAGGGTTTAATCAAATTTAGGATTATTTTTATGAAATCAAATTTAAACGTTATTTTTAAATTTAGGGCAGCATTACTGGTGAGTTGGATCGACTGGTGGCGCTACGCGTCTTAATGCAATCTTTAAGTGCTTCTCACAATATAAATGTCTAGATTTACACGCGCGCACGCACACACACACACATTATATATATATATATATACATAAAATACTTGTGATCCCACACAACACACAGTTATGTGTATATAAATTTTATATATGTTATTTATTAATCTATTACCACGTTTGTACTTCTTATATATGTATAAAGTATTAAAACTTAACTGCTTTATCCCACTGCATCTATAAAACTCCCCCTCTCTCCTCTCTCTCTCTCTCTCTCTCTCTCTCACTCACACACACACACACACACAAATGACTTTCTTATTTCTGAAATATCATTAAGTAATAGATTTTGCTGGCTGAACAGTCAGAACAGTGTGCTTCCCTTAAATTGGTTATAAATTGATGCTTGAAACAACTATACCCTTGCAATAGTATATATTTTCTATATAGTGCTTTGTATATATTCGTCTTGTGGTACTTGAAAAATAACATATTCTGCAGTTCCTTATTCCCTTCTAAATTAAACTGATATATGAGTCTTTGTTGTTTTTCGTATATGGTAGAATATGCTATTTTTTCTTCTTAGGTGGTTCAGGTTTCGGTGGCTCAGATACATGCTGCAATTTCTGGAATAACGCCTGCTCGTGCTCGGTAAGCTCCTCTTCACTTCCTCCATCTTCTCTCTCACTACAACTCTACTGCTTCCTCAAGTGTCTGTGGCTTCCTCTTCCTCTCTTCTTCCAGTCTCAATGCCTCTGCTGCTGCCAGTGCATCTGCCTCTGTCTTTGCTGCTGCTTCCTTCCTTGCCTTCTCCTCTGCCTCTGCTTGTTCCACTGTGCTTTCTTCTCTGCCTGTAACATCGATAATATATATATATAATATATATAGAGAGAGAGAGAGAGAGAGAGAGAGAGAGAGAGAGAGAGAATACACACGCGTGTGTATGCTTCAACTTCACATGAATATGCTTTAATTAGCATATTCTCTCTCTATCTACCTATATATGTGTGTGCGTATGTACGCATGGATGGATAGAGAGAGAGATTCTAGTAGTATTTAAACTTACTTTGGCGGCTTCATATTCTTCTGTAATCAAAGCCTCTGAAAGTGGGATAACAACTGCGGTTTCAATCTTTAGTGTGTCCGAGGTGGTCACATGGCAGTGCTCTTTGGTATAACAGTAGCAGTAGAGTGAGTAATGCTGAAACAATCTGGAAATATGTAAAGGTTAAGTTATATTACATTTAAACACACACACATATACACACATACACATATATATATTGATGTAGATATATACTAACTTGGAATGATGAGTGAATGCCTTTGCATGCTCACGTTGATGTGAAATAATCAGTTGCTTTTTGAACATCCAGGTACGAGGTAAAGGGTGGATTCTCATTTCCACATTCTTTGCAGCTCAAATACATCATCTTTTCCTGAAAGGCTGCCTCTGCTTCCTCAAAAGAACCATCTCCTGTAAGATGAGCATATATTAAACACTAAAGATTATAATGTAGTAATATTAAACTAATGTTTGTCTACTCACTCTTTACAATGTCTAACAAGTCCAGACCAAGGGAGTACAGGTGAAGAGTTTGATCCAAGGTGAATCCAGCCTCTTGTGCGAACCTGTATATATTAAGAAATGTATATATATTACTTAACATTTATATTATATGACATGGTACACACACACTTTAACTGAGAGGACTTACATTATAATCCCAAGACAGTAATCCAAAACAAAAGCATTCCTGGGAATGATCTTGTAATTCTCTAGCATAAGGATTGTGGCAAGGCATCTGCAAAATATGTGTGCTTGTTATATCTCTTGAACACACACAACACACACATGTGTGTTGTGTGTATTCAGAGAGATATAACAAGCAAACACACACACACACACTTGTGTGTGTTGTGTGTGTGTGAGAGAAAGAGAGTTTCTACTTTGCAGCCTCTTCGACGCTTGTAGCTGCAAATTGAAGAACTTCCTTAAGCTGGTCGAGTGAAAAATCTCTTGAAAATGATCCTTCTTCTCTCTGTTGTGTCCCTTCCTCCATATGCAACTGAATATGTCAACTGATTCTTGTTAATGGTCCCGTGTTCGAATCACTTTAAATACAAAAATAACAATAAAAAGGTGTAAAGCATTAAATATTAAATTATAAATATTTAAAGTATTAAATTTAAAAAAATAAATTCAAATGAATCGATCGTATTATTAAAATGTTCCTATATATACTTAAGATAACTAAACAATCGTCTTGAATGTGAGGAAATCTTTGAGTACCTTACTAAATGCGAGGTGTTGCGTCATGGGTAGTCCGAAAGGGATGACTTGACCATTTAGGGTTCCTCGTTTCAAGTGTGAGCCGCAGGGAAAGAAGACCAGGTATGGCTTCTTCTCCTGTAGATGCTGCTTCAAGAATATGGTGGATTTCGATCTCTTTTCTTATATCCGATGCTCATCTCTGCCAATCTGTGTGCGATATTGCCCAGCATTGACTTGTTGGTGAGCATTCTTCCGATATCTTCAGAGAATCCGCTATGGCGTTTCTCGGTCCTCCAAAATCATCAAAACAGGTATAGGAAGTCTCAGGCGATGGTAAATTCCGATCTTCCTGCAGCCAAAGTCCATCTCTGGATCCATCCAGAAGCGCTGAAGCGACCATCAAAGAAGGTTCTTTATAGCGGTTCTCTCTTGACAAATGCTCATTGTAAACAGAAATGAGTTCCTTCCATTGACTTGTATTAGTTACGTGGTGAGCATTGTTTCTTCTTTTTTTTATTCTTCAAGGCGACTTGGCTCGGTCGTGACTTATTTATTGTTTATTCCAGGGAGATTAGGGATCTGCTATGGAGAATGGTACTCTGCTCGTGAACATCGCACTCGGCATCAGGATGCTGATCCCGATGTGTGAGAGCGTCAAGTCCCAGAATGGCAATTGCCTTGTCCTGGCATCTCATCTGCGACAATTCAAGCTGTTGTTCGACGAGCTCCGGCAGTCAAAGTTCCCACTCTCGGACAAGACTGTTTCTGCCTTTGAGCTACTGCAGGGAGCGCTTCACAAGGCCAGGGAGATCGTTTCCAGATGCAACAATCCAAGCAAAATCTACTCTGTAAGTACGACTCTCTTTGTTTGTTTATATCTTCTGAGAGGGGAAATGAACAGGTGCTACGGAGTCCCGAACTTCTTTCCCAGTTGCAAGAGCTGAGTCGAGAGATGGAGCACATCCTCTCCTCGTCGAATCTCGTGCTGCCTAGAGTTTCGAGACAAAGCCAAGTGCTGGTGGGTATCTTTTATTCTACTATATATACAGTGCTTAAGATAAGAACTTAAACGTGTATGTTCGTTTTGTGGCACTCCCTGGCCCCCATATTACCTTATTCTTCTGTTGTCTATTATATACTGTTAATATATGTTTCTCGATGAAGCCCTTCCACCAAACAGAATGCATATATATCTTTACTTTCAGGCGGAGAAATGCATTCAGCTGCTACGGAGTGCAAACTTTACAAGAGATAGCATCGAGGATCAACTCAGGCAGGAAATAGAGACTCTTCTCGTGGAGCACAGGGGCGGGAGGAAAGCCAGCCATGAGAAACTGAAGCAACTAGCAGGGTACGTTGGGATAAACACGAAAGAGGAAATATCTGAAGAGCTCAGTGCATTAGAGAGAGCGAGGAGTGAAGCAAGGGATAGCAAACACAAGACAGAGGAGGACTACATTGACCAGGTGATATCTCTGTTCATGCAACTAGCAGAGGATGATTTTGATAGTGCTGGTGGAGAAACAAAGCCGGAACACAACAATGTACAAATACTGACAGACTTCAGGTGTCCACTGTCCCTCGAGCTCATGTACGATCCGGTTATTGTCGCCACAGGTCAGACATATGAACGGGCATATATACAGCACTGGCTGGACCAAGGGAACAAGCGGTGTCCGAAGACTGGTAAGCTGCTTGCACACACCAATCTCATACCCAACTTCACCGTCAAAGCGCTCATTGCGAGCTGGTGCCAGACAAATGGTGTTCCACTGCCCAAGGTTGACGCTGTTAAGTCAGAGAATTGGTTGCCACCAACTTTCCCAGAAGCTCAGGAATCACAAGAAAGCCTCGGTACCATACATTATTAACATACATAGAAGTTCTATACTGTAACTGTATATCGTACATAAAACGCTTATTCTATGTTTTATGAATATACCATGTGTGTGTGTGTGTGTGTGTGTTAATTTCTTTTTGTGCAGGAGAGGACATTCTTCCTCCAACAAAGTTGGAAGGTCATAAAGAAGACGAGAGTTCAGAACATCAGCATGTGGAGAAGACTCGGCCCTCAGTTCCAGCTATGAGACCCAGATCTTCGAGCACATTCAGTGGGGATCTTTCTGGTGAGCTCGAGGCACTTGGTTTGTCACCATCCAGGAACAGCGTTGACCGGTTTCCCATATTTACAAGACAGACTCCAAGCAAGCAGCAGAGGTAACACATACATACACACACGCATGCACGTGGAACTGTCACTATATGCTGATTGAAACATACAAGATTATAAATCTTTGAGAATACACACTTGTTTCTTTTACGAACAGAAAGTCGTTCAAGGAAGTGAACATAGGCACTGACGAGGTAGCAGAAGCCAGCATCGAGCGGTTAATACAGGAACTGCAATCTCCCGATCCTGATGTTCAACGTGATGCTGCCGGTGAATTGAGGCTCATAGGTATGTACATACTCACATTCATATATTGATGAGACTGGTGCATATAGACACGTACATACTTTTTTCTTTCATATTCATATTATAATGGTTATATTTTTTAATTTTATTATGTTTTACCAGCGAAGAACAAGGAACAGGATCGAATACGGATAGTTCACGCAGGAGGAACTAAGTACCTTGTGGATTTACTCGACTCGACAGATCCCAAGACGCAGGAAAACGCAGTAACTGCCTTGTTAAACTTGTCATTACACAACAACACCAAGGCGTATATTGCAGAATCGGGTGCCATAGAACCTTTGATTAAAGTTCTCTTTTGTGGTACCACCGAAGCCAGGGAAAATGCTGCTGCCACACTGGTTAGTCTTTCTGTTAAGGGTGACTATAAGGAGGCTATTGCTGCTCATGGGGCTATTCCTCCCTTGTTGAGTTGCTACGAACAGGTAAGCACTTGTGTGTGTGTGTGTCCTCGATATACAAAGAATTATATAATGCAGGTACTCCTCGTGGGAAAAAAGATGCTGCAACTGCAATATAATCTATCCTTGCATAGTGATAAAAGCCGAAGAATTATAGAGGCGGGAGCAGTAAGGCCATTAATAGATCTTATATGCGAGCCGAGAATGGGGATAGTAGACAGGGCAGTAGTCGTGTTAGCAACCCTCTCTACGATTCCTGAAGGAAGGGAGGCCATTGGTGATGGAGAAGGTATCCCTCCTCTTGTAGAAGTTGTGGAGGCAG
Organism: Selaginella tamariscina; assembly: GCA_003024785.1. Lineage (NCBI taxonomy): Eukaryota > Viridiplantae > Streptophyta > Lycopodiopsida > Selaginellales > Selaginellaceae > Selaginella > Selaginella tamariscina. Next base: position 568,520 of record PUQB01000044.1, read on the forward strand.
GTCCGTGCTATTGTATACTTATGTATGTGTATCTATCTATATTTATATGTGCATGTATGCATTCATATGAATAGGTTGTCTGTTGCTTCAAGTCATTCAAGGTTGATACATGCATCTATACATTTATATGTATGTACATATCGTTGTTGTTTGTTTGTTTGTGTGTGTGTGTGTGTGTGAGAGAGAGAGAGAGAGAGATGTGTTGAATGTTTAAGTATAACAGGTTCTTCATTTGCGAAAGAGAATGCAGCAGCTGTTCTTTATCAACTTTGTACACATCACGCTAGGTACAGACATGCCACGCTACAAGAAGGTGTTGTTCCTCCCCTGTATATGCTTTCTCAAACGGGACATCCAGGGCCAAAGAGAAGGTATATCTTTCATAGTTTGTATATAAATGTATTTGACACACACCTGTTCAATGCAGGCTGCAGGTATACTACGACTTTTCCGTGAGCAACGGCAGGCAAGCATGAGCCGGCATCATGGTAATAGGCATATGTAGTGATGACCATTTTTTGACAAAGGTACATATGTATTAACTGCCTTTTCTAATTGACATAACATTTTAAGCATTTCAAATTTGGTAATGCTGGTTCTGTTTATAGTCCCCAGATTTCTCCTCTACACATACTTGAGTCAAGTATATATACATATGAACCCTAGTACTAAACTTGTTTACATATGTATGTACACACATGACATGTGTGTGTATGTACATACATATGACATGTATGCATTAAATATACACTTCTTTCTTGTCCTTCTTATATATAGGGAATAGTGTATATATCACTGGTTTCATGTTGTACGATCAGTCTCCACCGAGGAAAATAATTAAAATATCATTTTAAATAGTATTAAGTAGTCCTAATAACAATAATAATAAGGGAGAAGTTTATATATATACCTGTGATGGAAAAGGAGAGATGGATCTGTAAGTTTATTGAAAATTAAATTTAAGCTTTGTTAAATTTGCAAGAGAAATTAAAACTTAAGCCTATGTGTTTATTAATGTTTTTATACTAAAAGTTTAAATATTTTTAATTTATAATGAAGTTTTAAATTAGTTTAGCTGTCTTCACTCATTGTGCTGCATTAAAAGCATTATTTAAATAATATATGCTGTTTATATTTAAATGAAATATTTATTTAAATTCATTAATTTAAAAGAATATATAATGGAAGATTCTAGATATTCTTTATTCATTCCAACTTTTTGATATACAAGAGATTCCTTACCATGTGGCACTGACGCATGGAAGATCACCACCCATGTGTCCACTACGTATGTACTTATTTATATGGTATATATACATATAATACATATTTTACGCTCTTTTCATGTAAAATTTAATGGTTCTTAAAAAGATGGTTTTGTATCACTATCACTGGATGTATTAACTATAAACGAAATCACATAAACAATATCTTTTTAGTGAGCCTACTAATTATATTTAGTATGCTTTTTGAAACACCTAGTAAGGACCTAATCACTTACTTAATTTGTTATTAACCTCGGCTAAATCATTCTTAAAAAGCATTATAATATAAATCACTATTTGTATATATTAATGCTAAGCATTATAAAAAAAACTGCATAATGTCACTTCTTTTTATAAAAGAGTTTGTTAAATATCTTGTTATGTTTAGGTCTAATCAACAATCTCACGTATGACATCCTTACCACATAATAAAATCTATAGTATTAGTATTTTCACATAGAAGGCCTTTAATATAGAAATATCAATAGAGTTCTCAATGTTTATCACACATGCAAACGTTACACATGACTTATATTAATTTTAATTATTATGCCTAAAATTTACATATCTGAAGATTATACATTAAAAGTCTAATTCAGTCATTTTATAATGATATAAAGAGGTAAATAATAATTTAATATTTAATTAAGTATATAAAACCCTTAATAATTTTATTATGAAAATTAAATGATTATTTAAAAAGAGTACACACTTTTTAAGTTTTAATTATAAACTAACTTCTTAAAATCATGTAGAACTTATTACACATCATGTAAATAATTCTCTTACTAATCACATTTATGAATTAAAACATCATCGATCAAATCGGTAATAATATCTAATATATTATATAAGAATTTCATTTATCATAGTTGAAAAAAAGCTAAAACCAAAGTCAACCTAAATGCATGATTATAAATTTATAAAGATTAAAATAATGTACAAAATGTAATCTTTAAAATATATTCATTAACTATTGAAATTTGTCAATACTCAAAAGTTAAACTTAATAAATCACTAAATAATATAATAAATTAGCAATATTGAAAAGTGACATAGTTAGGTAATAGGTACTCTATGCAAAAACATAAGAATGTATCAAATTTGGGCACCAAATCTAATTCATATACTCATGAATTTTTATAATAAATAACAAACATATTTATTATTCATGTTAAAAATAATAACTTACATTATTATTATTAATTATTAACATGTGCTCTATAAGATAAATCAAACTTGAATAAATTCTTATAGTTATACTTAAATTACTCCATGCATTATTTACATACTTTAGTAATGAATCAGATACTTGAACTTATTAAAATAAACACTACATAATAATTAAATTAGTGGTGTAGTATATATGAAATAAGTAGTATTAAAAAATTTTAAATGTATATAAATAAATTATAAAAAAATTGTTTTCAATCACAAAAAATGTAGTAATGAAAAATGAGTTTAATGATTAAGAAATTATCATAACGTAAATAATATCAAGCTTTTGTGAAAGAAAAGTAATTAAAAGTAAACTTAAAATTATCACATTGTTAATGTTATATATTGAAACATTACACTAGATTCTTAAAGATCGTTTTCCACATGTGTTAAAGGCATATTTAATTAAATATTAATTTTTAAAGACATATTAAAATTGGTATTAACCAACATAGTTACGAAACTTTATATATTTATGCAACAAAGATAAAAGCTAAATGATTAAGTGAAATTTACAGTTATTTTAAAAGAAACATAAAAATAAAATCTTTATTACACAAAATTTCTTTATGTTTATCTGATTACTCATTTTTTACAATATATCCTCTTAAAATTAAGGTGTTATCATTAACACCTTTGTTATCAAAGATCATTGCAATTATAAAAATAATATATACTTACTAACTTAAATGTAATAATTATTAATTTAAATAAATATCATAGATGTGTTATGTATGTCTTTTGTTATGGTTTTTACCTAACGAAACTATCAGAGTTTTCACCCAAAGGGCCAACACGTGGCTGTCAGGTGGCCATTCGGTGTCATCACCCTGTGTGAGCAATGTTAAGTTTCCCAGAACAACCCCAATGACCCCTAGGGTTAGACTCTAATGCCCAAGTGGACATGAGACTTAGGGTTTAGCCTAAGTCTCCCTAGAATGTCTGCCCCCAGAACCCTTGAGGGATAACCCTAGTTGACTTAAGGTTTAGCCTAAGTCTCCCTAGAGTGTCTACCCCAAAAAACCCTTGAGGGATAACCCTAGTTGACTTAGGGTCTTGCCTTAAAAGACCTAGACAGGCTCATGCCCTAACCCCCATCAAGGAGATGTGTGTTCCACACATACCCCTGGACAGAGCTAAGGCATCATCACTTACCCCTTGAGGAATCACCCTCATTCGGGAGTACAACCCCTTTAGGGTGACAAGGGGTACCCTAAACCACAACTAACCCCTAAGGGTTTGAGTGGCCAAGTTATACCCTAGACCTAGGGCTAGTACTTAGTGAGGACTCGAGTGTGCGCCATAGGCGAACACGAGTGTTCTGCTAAACAAACTCCCTAAGGCTAGGTTTGGGATAACCCTAAGCACATGACCTTGCGAGTGCCTCACGAAAGGGCTCCTATTAACACGCTTAGGTTGTTCAACCCTTGAATTCCAAGGAGAACACTCCCCTAGCCAAGTGTGCCAATCACACCTAGTTATGAGACCTAACCTCCCTTGAGCGGATGCCCAAGGTTTAGCACCCTAGTGCAAGCACAAGCATATCTGTTTGCTAAAGTATCCAGCCCCTTGGCGACAAGCCTATGACATAACCCAAAGGGCGTGCCTCGGGCGTTGTACCATGTGACGTTTAGCCCAGTGTCACATCTCCATATGACACTGCCTTTCCCGATGTGGGCTATCATGCCATAGCCCTTAGATTCAAGAGTTGCACCAAGTGCCACAAACGTGGCTCCTAAATGCCAACTTTAGAACCCCTTAGTGAACCCTCAGGAACTGGTAATGTGAACCTGTCAAACAAGATCTCATGCCTATAGTTGAACAAGGACATGGATGTGCTTTACTTGGCCATGAATACTACACCTAGCTTGACATGGAGGAGGAGGCTGGAGACAAGCCTCTACCTTTGCCTCTTGGAACGTGCATTCTCACAAGACCTCCCAGACATGGATTCGCCAACGTTAAGGGTAAGCTACCCCGAAGGTGGGACATACCCCTGGGATGCGGTACAACAGAGGGTTGTGCCTTGACGACACAAGCTAGAGCTTGCACCGGGAGAAGAGTAACGAGCTCAGTCATGAACCCAGGAACCCTCACTCCTATATACTACTTTATTTATGTGACAGAGCCCCCCCCCCTTGTTTTCCTGTTTACATAAGTGGGCTAGCACTGAAATCTCATTCCCAGAGGGAACATACTTAGTGAGTTATTCATCGACCCCTAAACCCTAACCTGTCAAACCTAGGGGTATTTCTAGGCATATCTGACACGCCGAACTCACCGGAACTAACCATTAACCCAACCGGGACACGGAAAACAAGGGTAAGAGTTTTTTAGAAGGTAAGTGCTACCTTCGCTTAGAGTTTCTCGCGATATCTAAGGACAGCTGGCCGGGCTACCCCTAACACCTAAGTGCACTAAGCGGGGTTGTTTCTCACTACATCTAGGGCTTGTCAACATAGTACAGTAGGTAACAATAATTAACATCCAAAGTAAAGAGGAGTCATAGTAAAACCTATGACACACTCCCCGCCTTTGAAAATGTCAACGTCCTCGTTGACGTCCAACTCCAAGACTAAATAATGTTAGAGAAAATTAACCAAAACTAACATATCACTCTATGCAGAGTCAGCCAAAAGTTCACATAAGTTTTATTACCCCCTTGCATTACACGAAACCAAGTACTTCAGAACCGTCGTTCACTAAGTCATAAACCTAGCTGCCGGAGGCACCACCTGCGACATGAAGTCACTTGGAGACCTTTTGCATGTCTGCAAAGTCTGTCACCCGACGCACACAACACAATGGTTAATTTCTTTACTTAACTAGAATTTATATTGGAGGCCTCTAGTTAGTGTTGTTGCCGGCCCCTTGGTTAACAAGAAATAAAGACTTGCTTTAGAAGTAAGAAAGTGAAGACAGATATTATATTTAATTTTTGTGATAGTAATTGTTTTTCTTTACTCTCTGAAATTCCTTAATATTAAATGCTATTGACAACCTCTATCGTCTAACACACAACAAGCACTTCTCAAATGCTTGACCAAACACCTTCGCATTTTTTTGATTTTCCAATGGTCCCACATCTGCACATGTTACGATATTATAGCTTACATCTCTGCATCCCTCGGTGCTTCTCATTACCCCTTTTCATAAGGGTCTGCTACTATACCTATCTCTCATTAGTATATAGCTACGCCAGACTAAGTATGAGACTTTTATCGGAATCAAGCTCTTTTCCGATAGTACAAGCCCTGTTCTTTGTAAACATGTCAATCTGGCCAGAGGCGATCACAGAGGCGCATGGCTGTACACATGTATACAACAAGGTCTTGCCAATCTACCAACTGCCATTCACTTGGTGTGTTATTAACATAAATTTATTCCGATAGGAATCAAATTCAGTCAAATCCGCAACCAAGTGTGATAGCACTACCATTTGTCTTTCGCAACCAACTTTGTACTCTTTCATAACACCGACCAGTTCAGGGACCAGATAAGCTAACATACCTTTCTTACAAACTAATGTGGAAACCAGGAAATTCAACCCATCTCTAGTGCCTCAATCGACAATTTAATAACACGTCTCTTAATTGTCACTCTCATTGTACTCATTCCCCAAAGAGCACATCATACTAGATGCCGTTCAATACTTCCTAACTCTTTATCTCACTAAGTTCAAAATACCAAATTTTAAGACTTAGTTTCCACGATAAGAGTCTCTCTGAATTCAGAATACTGCACGCCTCCATAACATTATATTTATTTCCAACTCTTAAACTGATTTCGTAAATGTTTCTCAACACTATACCGAAGTATAGCATTTTCACTAATTGAAGCAACTAGTGTTTTGATAAACATCTTTTAAAACTAATCCTTATTTATAAATAGTGCAATTTCGATATTGATACTCTCGAATGGATAATGATCGTTTTAACGTTCAAATCCTAAGTTTATCAACTAGTTGTTATACTAGTGGATATAAACTTACAATCATATCAATTTATCGAAATGCTACAACTAATTATAGATATGGTCTTAGTTTACATGAACCGAACTTCAATTTTGAGATGGAATATAATGTTATGACAGTATTCGAGGAACTTGTTCAGAGACTAAGAGGAATCATGAACTAGTGTCTGGTTCATCTAATTGATTTAGTAAGATATCAACCTCCACATAAATGTTATCATAACACTGAAGTGTTATATCAACTTCATGTTTAGTCATACCTTATAATTCAATAGATCTCCCCAAACATGAATAAATATCTAGTTCAGTACATTGAACTAAGATACATTATTCATTCTAGACACCTAGCAATCCAGAAAGTATACATTGCCCCTCAAGCAATGTATTGAGAAATGTCTCATTTCTCAACTAACTTGAAAACACGTTTCAAGTTATAACACTAAGGTAGTGCCTTACCAAAGTGTCAACTCAAATCCACTTGAGTCTTTATATTTATGATTATGGCCACCTCATGTGATCATAACCAAGTTTGATATTGAGCGCTCCAAACTCAATATTAAGAGATATCATACTATACTTTGACAAGTCATTTATAATCAATCTTAAAAGATTGTCATAAATACTTTCAAAGTTTAAATATAAATATCTCAAGATGAGGTGATAGGAAACCTCATATTTGAACCGATATTGGACAACGTTATGGACTTGTACACAATCATCAAGAAGGGACACCATCTTCTTGAGCTAATCCCGCTACTTCACTTCAAGAATATTGAACCAACTCAAGGAACACCATCAAACCTTGAGATAGAACAAAACTAACCCAAGGAATACAATCAAACCTTGAGTCAAGAATAGTTCTATTTTTCAATATTCTAAAGATTGAAGATACTACTTTATGTTCTTTAAGTGCCCACATTTGCGACCATGATGCAAAGTCAAGAAACCGTCTTTTGAATAATCGTATTCGACTCTAAAATGAAATTTATTGAAAATCAATATCAACTTCTAATTCTCATCGAATACCGACTCTCTGAGGAGGTACATGCACTTAAACCTCCAATGGAAATCCGATTTACTAGCTCATTGGTAATTCTCAACATAAGTTATCAAACTTAGCAAGTTTCCTTACTTAGTGATAAACAAAGTGAGAATCCCAAATCATTAACCAAGGAATCACCCTTGTTCAAGAGCTTATCCCACATTGCAAACAACGTTACAGATTTCAAGATTAAAGAGTTAACAATGAAAATGCACAAGTGTGCGCCGAACGCCTTCACTATGCAAGTCCTTCATTACTCAGTAAACTGAAAATGTAAACGTATGTTTCCAACATTACTCTTTCTGATAGATCATGCCATCTATCCAAAAGTTGCATTGATAGGGATGCAACATTAAATCGTCTACTAAAATCTATTATTCTATCTCATTCTTATGATCCCATATGAGATAACTTCATAATCAAGTTAGTCGAGCTAGCTAACTTGAATACAGAGTGCGCGCTTACAACTAACTAAGGTTTCAAGTTGTACTTTGTTCAAATAGGTAACTTGAACTTAGTAAACTATTTCACCTAATGTTACTTGCAGCTAGCGTCATCAAAATATTGCGAACATCAGACAATACTTTGATTACATTGGATCTTCGAACCAACTGCTTAACATATTCATCATATGTTAATATTTGACATTTGTTGTATTATAAGTTCATCACCATAGTCTGCTTCTAGAGTTACACTCTCGGAAACATGCACTATAATGAGAGCTTATTTTACACTTTATGTCAAAATGTAGTGTTCACTCTTATGTTTGAATATGCCCCTTCTCCGAAGTCAAAGACGCACTTTCGAACATAAGTCTTTCCCCGTTTGAACACTATTGCTAAACGATATTGAATCTTGACTAAGCCAAAACTCAATGGACACTGTCTGTTTCAAATCATGTGTTATCCCAAATTCAAACACCTTAAAGAAAAAGAAAAATTTTCAATAATGTAGACTTAGGATATCACAAGACCACTTCACAAGACTTAGTTTGTAAGCCAGAACAAACTAACACGCCACGTCTTGTGGAAGTATATGGTAAAGTAACCAAACATCATAAGGTAAAGTAACCTGGCATACAACTTGGAAGTTGCCTTCCAAGTGCTTCACATTGGAGTCCATAACCCACACCCACTTATAAGTAGTGTTCTTGAAGAGTTATAGATCTCAGGACCAACTCTCGCAGAATTCAGACGTTAGCCGAAAGTGATAAGTACTTCAAAATTTAGAACTAACTAAACCCTGAAACACACTAACTTTAGGTAGTCCTACTGACCGTAGAGAATAGGCTGATACCAATTGTCAGAGTTTTAACCCAAAGGGCCAACACGTGGCAACACGTGGCTGCCAGGTGGCCATTCGGCGTCATCACCCTGTGTGAGCAACGCTAAGTTTCCCAGAACAACCCCAAACCCCTAGGGTTAGACTCTAATGCCCAAGTGGACAGGAGACTTAGGGTTTAGCCTAAGTCTCCCTAGAATGTCTGCCCCCAAACCCTTGAGGGATAACCCTAGTTGACTTAGGGTTTAGCCTAAGTCTCCCTAGAGTGTCTACCCCCAAAACCCTTGAGGGATAACCCTAGTTGACTTAGGGTCTTGCCCTAGAAGACCTAGACAGGCTCATGCCCTAACCCCCATCAAGGAGATGTGTTCCACATACCCCTGGACAGAGCTAAGGCATCATCACTTACCCCTTGAGGAATCACCCTCATCCGGGAGTACAACCCCTTTAGGGCGACAAGGGGTACCCTGAACCACGACTAACCCCTAAGGGTTTGAGTGGCCAAGTTATACCCTAGACCTAGGGCTAGTACTTAGTGAGGACGAGTGTGCACCGTAGGCGAACACGAGTGTTCTGCTAAGCAAACTCCCTAAGGCTAGGTTTGGGATAACCCTAAGCACATGACCTTGCGAGTGCCTCACGAAAGGGCTCCTATTAACACGCTTAGGTTGTTCAACCCTTGAATTCCAAGGAGAACACTCCCCTAGCCAAGTGTGCCAATCACACCTAGTTATGAGACCTAACCTCCCTTGAGCGGATGCCCAAGGCTTAGCACCCTAGTGCAAGCACAAGCATGTCTGTTTGCTAAAGTATCCACCCCTTGGCGACAAGCCTATGACATAACCCCAAAGGGCGTGCCTCAGGCGTTGTACCATGTGATATTTAGCCCAGTGTCACATCTCCATGTGACACTGCCTTCCCGATGTGGGCTATCATGCCATAGCCCTTAGATTCAAGAGTTGCACCAAGTGCCACAAACGTGGCTCCTAAATGCCAACTCTAGAACCCCTTAGTGAACCCTCAGGAACTGGTAATGTGAACCTGTCAAACAAGATCCCACGCCCACAGTTGGACAAGGACACAGATGTGCCTTGCTTGGCCATGAATGCTACACCTAGCTTGACATGGAGGAGGAGGCTGGAGACAAGCCTCTACCTTTGCCTCTTGGAACGTGCATTCTCACAAGACCTCCCAGACATGGATTCGCCAACGTTAAGGGTAAGCTACCCCGAAGGTGGGATGTACCCCTAGCATCTGGAACAACAGAGGGTTGTGCCTTGACAACACAAGCTAGAACCCAGGAACCTTCACTCCTATATACTACTTTATTTATGTGACAGAGGCCCCCCCCCTGTTTTCCTGTTTACATAAGTGGGCTAGCACTGAAATCTCATTCCCAAAGGGAACATACTTGGTGAGTTATTCATCGACCCCTAAACCCTAACCTGTCAAACCTAGGGGTATTTCTAGGCATATCCGACACGCCGAACTCACCGGAACTAACCATTAGCCCAACTGGGACACGAAAAACGAGGGTAAGAGTTTTCTAAAAGGTAAGTGCTACCTTCACTTAGAGTTTCTCGCGATATCTAAGGACAGCCGGCCGGACTACCCCTAAACACCTAAGTGCACTAAGCGGGGCTGTTTCTCACTACATCTAGGGCTTGTTAACATAGTACAGTAAGTAACAACAGTTAACGTCCAAAGTAAAGAGGAGTCATAGTAAAAACTATGATAGCTCCAATAAATCATATATTGCTCAATTAAATAATATAATAACTTTTCTTATAATACTAATTGGCCTTTTGGTTTTATAAAAGAGGGAGAGAGATAATATTTTTACATCTTGAGGCTCAACATGTTCAATAATGAATTTAATTAAATCAACTTGCATTTTTTAATTAACTCTATAATAATTTTGCTAATTTCTATATTTAAAAGTAAGAGTCAAAAAATTGCACAAAGATTTTTAAAATGAGTTAACTAATAACAAAATTATATAGAAACGATCTAACAATAATAAACATTATTTTCTAAATCATCTTGAAATTTTTGGCAATGAATATTAAATTTATAACAAATGACACATAAGATAAAAATCAAGAAAACAACCAGTAATTAACAAGGGTTTATATCAAAAAGTTTAGTTTTTATATCCACGCCGAAATATGCTTTTATATATCTACTACCAGCAGAAAAACAAAAGTAAAAAAAAATAAATGAAACATAAAATACAAAGAAACTGTCAAGACATGAAAAACTAATTTCATATTTATTGCCATTACCAGAAAAAATAATTAAAAAATATGAAATATAAAAAAAGAAATAATAAAGAAAACTGTGTCTTATATAATAAAATATTCAAGATATTCTTTATTCGTTCGTACCTTGTATGTTTATATTACACGCCATGTGAATGTGGTGGCACTGACAAATAGAAGCAGATCACCACCGTGTGTCACTCATTACACATGTATATATTATATATGTAATACATACTTTATAACATTAATTTAAAGTAATGAAGATTAATTTCTAATTCAGTTAAAAAAACATTAGTTATTCATTTAGATTTATTTAATTCATTAATTTGATTTAAAACATTTTTGATAATTTAATTTAATTTTAACTACATTAAATTTTGATCCAAGGGTTAATTAAGAACGGTCAATTATGGAATCTTGCGACGATATACACTATTGCTGGTTCTAATGTAGGGATATTTTGTGTATATAATGGCTGAGAATCCCAAAATTGTGGCTATTCCCTTCCCATTGCAAGGTCATATCAATCCTATGCTTCAATTATGCTATCAATTGATTAATTATGGTATTGATATTATTTTGTTAATTCTTTTCAAAATCATGAAAAGCTCTTTGGATCTGCATCCTCTGTATCCCAGGTATGTATGTATACTCTAATATACACACAAATACATCGTGTGTGGCATAATCTTTAGAAATATACTATACATATACAAATATGCAGACAAATGTACTCGTATTGACTATATATCATCTTGTATAGATGCACATGCATTTCATACACACACACGCTCAACATACCATGCATTTACATGAGGTGTATATGCATAGGCTGGTTCAGCAGGCACGATTACGTTTGTGGGTATTGCTTGCAAACCAGTTCCCGAGAGTTGTGACGGAACACAAAATGAGTTTCTCAATGCCTGCATCAGCGCTGTTAATGAAATGGCAGGTCCATTGGAGGAGCTGATTACCAAATTCAACGACATCAGGTGCTTAATATCAGACGGCTATCTTGGTTGGTCTCATGATGTGGCAACCAAGTTTGGTATTCCAAGAGTTGCACTTTGGACATCTAATGTGGCATACCATCTTGCGAATCATCATCTTCCGCTTCTCGTTCAGAAAGGTTATGCTGCCCGAAAGGTTGGAGTGTGCGTGTGTTATTATTGTTAGCATATTAACAAACGCGATGTGTAGAGAATGCCGTTCAATTCGACGAGGATGAGCTTGTGACATGTATTCCTGGAGTGAAGCCGCTGCACCCGAGAGATCTTCCAACTGTTTTACATCACGACTCTGATGCTGATCCTGGGTTTGCCAAAAGAATAGACACAGTACACAAAATGAAGCAAGCGTCATGGATCCTTGAAAACTCTCTTGAAGAGATTGAGATGGACGAGGTCGTGGCAATGAGAAATGAACTTGGGAAACCCCAGGAATACATCACAGTAGGACGCTCTTGGTTGAAGATAGAGCCAGCAGAAAGAGCTTATGGAAGGAAGATGAGACGTGCTTCAGGTGGCTTGACGCGCAAGAGCCTAAGTCAGTTCTCTACATTTCATTTGGAAGTATAGTTACAATCTCTGTGGAGCAGATACAATATATTATACAAGCACTCCAAGACACCAGGCAGCCATTTATATGGGCTGCAAGATCGAATCTGTTCAGCTCTAAGTCGGATTGTTTTGATGAGTTTGTGAAACGGACAAGGGAAGATGGACAAGGGATTGTTGTGCAATGGGCACCACAGATGGAGGTTTTAAAACACAGCTCGATAGGTGGCCACTTGTCGCACTGTGGTTGGAAACTCGGTTATGGAGAGCTGATTGCAGGGGTTCCAATCCTGGGTTGGCCATTTATTTGCTGAGCAAAATATGAATTCCAAGAGGATTACAAATGACTGGGGGATTGGTCTAAGCTTTAAAAGGGATAATGGTGACTTGGTGAGTGCTGTGGAAGTTAGTAGAGTTATAAGAAAATTGTTTCATGAAGAAGGTCTGATGATTAGACAACGGGTTGAACAACTTACGAGTGTAGTTCAAGGTGCTACTCAGCCAGAGGGATCTTCTCAACGTAACCTGGACAAATTTGTTAATGCTGTTAAACATATGTAAGTTTGTAGTGTGTAAGTAAATTACACATTTTTAATAAACATGAAATATCTTCTCTGTCCAAAGTAAACAGACCTGGATTTACCTGACGAGAGTCTTGATTACAATCCTTCATTTAAATACACATTCAAGACAAACGTATTTAAAATATGTTCATATAAAATGTGTGGTGTTTCACCTAGTATAAATTTGTTATAATATATAAAATTTATGCTAAATATGTCCAACAAACTTATTATAATTATTTAAACTACATATTAACTTGACTGTGATCTGATTACATAATATTTAACTAACAGTAGATAATACCTCAAAAGTAAGTATATTCTCGTTTTGTTGCTTGTCACTACACATTTTAAAAATTTGATAAGATACTTAAGGTACACATACATTTTGACATTTATGCACGTCTCCATGGCAACAGTGCAATCCAAGATATAATAACAGACTGAAACAAGTTAGAGACATATAAAATATAGTATTCATTTAAGATTTACATAAAATATTTATTTATTATTTAATGTTCACTTTATTTAATAAGCTTACTAATTTATTATACCTCATAATAAAATCTCTACATAAGCATAAATATTTAATATAGAATTAAATTAGAAATTTAATTTTATTAAATAATTTATTTAATTAATTTATCAAACTAAACTAATAAAGAAATAAATATGATAACAAGTGTATGTATTTGAGGTATGTCTGTAAGTAGATTAAACGTGACTCAAACTGCTTGTTCTGTGCAGATTGGATTCTCTAATTGTAGATAAATTTCCTTATTACTCTTATAGCATGAGGGCAATTCCACCGTTGCCAATGCACCCTATTGCGAGAGACCCCTACTCGTTTTAGAAGATGCCAGTGCTAGCGCTGGAGATGGTACAAATGAGACACCTTCATTGCCGGTCCTGGAGCTGAAACTCTTCTTCTCGGTGGTGCAGTCTGATCCAATTCCTTTTCTTGTGCTGGAGCAAACTCAACTCTTCTTGGTGCAGGTGCTGGAGCTATTTGAAATCTCTCTGGAATTATTGAAGGTCGTTAAATTGAATATATTACACAAATCGAAATATATACAAAACAGGGGCTAAAATTGACCAGTAATTATTATATTTCTTTTATTTTCTATTTAAACACTAATAAAAAACATTTATTATCCGTATGACATGCATTGTCAAATCATTATGCCTGTTAGAAAAAAATAAATAAATTAATAGTTGTAAAACTAATAACTTCTTTATACAATTAGTCGTACATATTTATGCATATCTTTAACTTAGGTTTGGCCTGGCACCAGATAAAATGCACACGAGGAAGCTGATGGTCAATTTGCTATTGTTGTCAATGCTATCGTCAATTAAACAAGTAAAGAAAAAAAGAAACATAATAATAGATTCTTATTTTGATTTGGTTAACATTTTGTTTCACCATACTCCTCAATCTCATCCATTTTAATAATAATAAGGGCCAACTTCACTTACTTATGAAATTAAGTTATTGAAAATTAATCAATCCCTGAGCTAAGTTTGTAATGGACATTACTATAAAATATTACATTTTCTTTACATGTCAAGAGATTACTTATTTATAATTTGACTAGTTCTCATGCATTTTATAAAGTGTTCTTACTGTAAAGAGGCTCGAAAACAAAATCATTATATAAGATAAGGAACACTAATTTTCAACTTTTAATCTTAATGTAAATTGTTCATCATGAAGCCAATTCACCAAGAGCAAATGGAACAACAAAAAGTCTCATGGATATGCTTGTGAATATAAGTTAATTAATAAGATAAGAGGATACTTCAAGTGATAAAACTCATTTCTAATATGGCAATTATATAAATTTTTTATTTAACATTGTAGCTTTATAAATTCAAAATAAGATTTAAGAAGGGGCTCCAAACTTTTTAAAGAACAATGTTTATTCTACTTATTTGACACCACATGAATTTTTAATATAATAAAAAATGTGATATAAAAAACTTGTTACTAACATATAAGCTAACATTTTTTCTCACTTTGGTGAATAAGAGTATATATCATAATGTGAGTAATATCTAATTGTTTACATCACATATTTAATAGTGAGAGAGTTTTTTGTCATTTTATCAAGTTTTTATATTGAGAAAATATTAGATTTGTCTCTTCAGAGTGTTTACTAAAGTTAAACTTGAATGTAATTAAGTTGATAACTTTTCTTTTAAATGGAGCATTAAAACATGGTGCGTTATAATATAGGTGTTCTTTCAAAATTAAAAATTAACGAGGGTGGCATGTGTGTGTATTAAGTTTCTCTTCTAGAAAGGCTCTACACTCTACCTTAGTGTGTGTGTTTTGTATGTATAACAATATTAGAATGCTTTCTATATATAAATATATTATGCTTACTTTAAAGTATTCATTTTCTTGTAAAATCAGATGGATTAAACACCATTCTTTCAAGATGTTCATTCCATTCTTTATTAATGTCAATAGGTTTTTAATAATTATTATTTGGTAGCAAGGACCTCAAGTACTCACCATCCGACTCCAAAGAGAAAAGAAAAGAATCGTACTCTTCTTGACTAATATTTATTGTGCAACACATTAAGAAGCTTTTGCAATCAATGATGATTCTAACAAATTAACTTATCTTCAACACTATTGATAAGTTTGCTCAAAGTTTTAATTTGGAAAAAAAAATTGTGACATAAAGAGCTGAAAAACTTCTACAATTATATAAGTTGAACGAATTACAAATGCTTTTTATTCATAATGTTTATTTGTTTTAAAAGAAAAAATAATCAAAGACTTATTATTAATGCCTTTGCTTAAACAATAAAAAGCTACAAATAAAGTTCAGTATTTTAAATTACGATTTTTAAAATTTAATTTTTTATACATTTATTAACACATTATCCTGGTGAGTTTAAGAAACTCAATGTTCTTTTCCAAATAGAGATACATATTGCTTAGAGATTGTTGACTTCTTAACATGACAATTGAAACTTTTAAAAAAATGTTATTTATAATAGTAGGTTTAAAAGTAAATAAATTTCGACAATAAGTATAGATGGAGAAACTTTCTATGTAAAGAAAGGAGTTTAGGTTGTGACAAGTTACATTACACAACAATAAGAATAAAAGCAAAACTAAAGTAATGTTTTTCATATGGAGTTCAATTTGATTAGTTCTCTTTTAATTTTAGATATCCCACGTGTTAGCCTTTATGTTAAAACTCTAACACTTGCATGTATACATGTGCGGACACACACATAAGTTCTTTCAAGAATTATAAAATTCAAGGATTGTAAAATTAAAGAACAGGCTTATGTGTAAGCCACAATAGATGGTTTGGTGGATCAGATAATTGATTTTCAAATATTAATTTTTTTAACAATTTCAAATTGTTTAGTTAATCATTTTATCCCAAGAACTTCAAAGAGCAATTGGACAAAATAAAAATGTGACTTGAGTGATTGTTACAAATAATCAACATAGATTCAACTTTAGTGGATCAAATTGTTGTGTCTTGAACATTACAACTTTCTGCGAGGAAGCAGAAATCTTGAGACAATTCACTATTTCATATACTTCAGAGATGAACAAGGTTGTAAAGCGATATAACAGGATGTTAGCTGAGCTGGCCCAAACAATGATATTTGATGTAGGGCTCCTTCCAATGTTCTTGGACTATGCTGTTGAAACAATAATGTTTGTGAGGAATAGGATGTTGACTTTAACTCTTCCTAGAGTAACTTCATGGATTGGGTTATGACCAAGGATGTCAATTTTTAATTATTTGGACTCCAACAAACGTTTTCATTCAATCTCATGAGCTAGTGAGAAGGGTGATATCTAAGGGCAAGTGAGAGTTCACTTTGAAATGTGGACAATGCTGTTAACCAAGGCACCTTTGCCCAAGGGAGAAAAATAAGAAGCTAGAGGCACGTTCCTCAAACACTTCTTAAAAATTCTTTACTAGAGCTTATCATTGAGATAAAGATGGTGATGAGGATGGTGTAGCTTTAGCATTTGGATTGGCTTGGATGACTTGTGTAGTTAATGTAAAGGTTGATGCCATAATGAATAGAAGCAAAATATTTGGCGATGACATTAATAGTTCAAGAAGCAATTTGGCTTTGACAACTTGTAGCAGGGCTATAGCTTCGACAATAAATTCCGACAATAATATATTTTGACAATCAATCTGTGATTGCTCTATCACAGAATTTAAAGTTTTATCAAGTCAAAGTATCATTTCATTTGAAAGCAAGTTACTGAAGGAATATTGATACTTAAATATGTGAAGACAAAGGAGCAGATTGCAAATATCTTTACAAAGCCATTACCGCCAACATTGTTTTGCTACACTCGACATTTGTGACATGTCAAATGAGATAGAAACGAGAGAAGAGAAGAAACCGTTTGTATTCTTTTGCAAAACTGTACAGTTACATCTCTTGTTCAACTGCTTATATAACCCTGCAGGGTGAATCTCCTGCAATCCCAACGGTCTGACACCCAGGGATCGTATCGCATCCTATTGTATCTCGTAGTGCTCGATACTTGATTCCTAACACTCCCTCCTCAAGCTGAAATTCCTAACGAGGATCTCAACTTGAAGAAAACATTCTCCGACAGTGGTTTGGTGAAGATATCAGCCAACTGTCTAGAGGAGGGAATGTATTCGAGCACTATCTCCCCATCCGCCACCTTCTCCCGTATGAAGTGATGGCGGATCTCTATATGTTTGCTCCGCGCGTGAAGAACTGGATTTCTCGTCATCGCAATTGTGCTTTTGTTGTCACAGCGCAGAATGGTGGGATCGTGTTGCTGATGACGAAGTTCTGTGAGCATACGTCTCAGCCAGATGATTTCTTTGGCAGCTGTTGATGCGGCTACATACTCAGCTTCAGCACTTGAAAGTGCCACAGAAGTCTGTTTCTGGCTCAGCCACGAGACAGGTGCTCCGCTTAGCAAGCAACACACGCCAGTGGTGGAAACGCGTGAGTCTGGATCGCCAGCCCAGTCGCATCAGTAAAAGCTTGAAGCACCATGGAACTTCTGGTGTTCTTGGAGTACAGCAAACCGAAGTGACGAGTTCCTTGTAAATACCTGAGGACTCTTTTGGCAGTGCCAATGATCTTGGAGAGGCCCTGAGTTGAAGCGGCTGAGAACTCCCACAGCAAACGAGATGTCAGGTCGGGTGGTGTTCGCTAAGTGGAGAAGCCCGCCTACCAAGGACCGATACAAACTTGGATTCTCAAACACATGCGTGCCTTCACGTACCAGCTTCCGGCCTGTGACCATCGGAGTTGGAGCAGGCCGACAGTTGAGCATGTTGAAATGCTCTAGCAGTTCATTGACGTATTGAGGTTGGCTGAGCTTCACTGTTCCAGCAGTTTCATTTCGTTCTACTTGAATGCCAACGATCTTCTCCACTGGTCCAAGGTCTGAGAGCTGATACCGTTGACTCATAAGCTCCTTGAAGCGCTGGAGAAGGGCCTGGCTGCTGCTAACGAGCAAACAGTCGTCGACGTATACAGCAATGACCAGGAAGCCCTCGGAGGTCTCCTTTTGATAGAGGTTTCCATCAGAGTCGAGTTTGGTAAAGCCATGCTCATGTAGAAAGCTGTCGATACACCTATACCACTCTCTCGACGCCTGCTTGAGACGTATACTGCTCGTTGGAGCTGACATATAAGCTTCTCCCCATTAGCTCCTGTCTGCTCAAAGCCTTCGGGTTGTGTCATGAAGAGCTTCTCCTTGAGAGGTGCATTCAAGAAGGCTGTCTTCACGTCGAGATGATGTGCAGCAAGCCCGAACTGTGCAGCGAAAGCCATGAGCACTCGAATGCTTGCGGATTTGACAGTGGGTGAGAAGGTCTCGTCAAAGTGCAGTCCCGGCACCTGGGAGAATCCTTTGGCAACGAAGCGAGCCTTGAATCGCTTGACTGTGCTGTCCGCGTTCAGTACCTTCTTGAAGACCCAGCGTCCTCCGATGACCTGTTGGTGTGGTTCTTCCGGAACAAGTGTGAAGGTTTGGTTGGCTCGATGAGAGTCAAGTTCGTCCTGCATGGCCTTCATCCACTCTGCAGCTTCAGGTGAGCTCTGTGCCTCGTGAAAGTTGTTCGGAGTTGACACCTTTGGTTGAGTGACCAATAATGCCTTGGGTTTGGGAATCCGAGTTGGTTTACCTGCATGGTTACGTCCAAGAGGTTGAAGATCAAAGGGAAGTCCCCGCGCCAAGCGATCAGCCTCTGGAGCTCGTCGTGTTGTAGGTTGTGCATTCAGTTCTAGCTGCTCGGCCTGCAAGTTAGGGATATTAACCTGAACTTGGTCGTCTACGGCAAACTCAGTCTCGGTTGTTGAATTGGCAGGTGCAGTGGGTGAAGTGTCAGGTAAACCTTCATTTTCAATGACATTCCTTTCCTCCTCGAACCGACCTGTCTTCCTCAGTAGGGTCATCCTCCCATAGCCAAGCATTCGGCTCCCATGCACGTGAAGCATCAGTTGGTGGTATTGGCGAGCTGGTGCGACAATCACGATAGACTATCCGTTCATCGAAGACTACATCATTACTAACCTGTATTCTGCCATTAGATGGATCATAAAGACAGTATCCCTTGATATGGTCTTCATAGCCAACCAAGAACGTTGGCTTACTGCGAGGCGCTAATTTTCCTCCTACGTCAGGACTTTGTCGTATGAAGGCGAGACACCCAAAGCGTCGCAATCTAGTCACCTTTTGCCTTCTGCCTGTCCATGTTTCTTCTGGAATGCGGTCAGGTTTTGCAGAGTGAGGGAGGAGATTCTGGACCTGAACTGCCGTTTTCACAGCTGTGGACCAGAGGTGCAGAGGAAGACCTGACGAGTGCAAGAAGCAACGGGCTGTGTTCATGATGCTCCGGTGCTTGCGTTCTGCTATGCCGTTTTTGTGATGTACCCGGGCATGTGCGTTGGTGAATTATCCCCTCCTGCGAGCAGAAGCTCTTGAAAGCTAGCGAGGTATACTCTCCTCCAGAGTCACTGCGTAGAACTTTAAGCCTTCTTCCAGTTTGATTCTGAGCCGTGCACAGGTAATCCCTAAAAGCATTAGGGCTTGGTCCTTGGAGCGCAAGAAGTACACCTGGCAGTGTCGGCTAAAGTCATCCACAAACGTCATGAAGTACTTTTTGCCAGAGTGACTTTCGACTCTCATGGGGCCACAAATGTCAGAGTGAACGAGCTGAAGTAGATCAGAGGAGCAGGATGTGGAAGCCGGATATTGAGAGCGAGTCTGTTTGCCAAGAACACATCCGTGGCATAGGTCAAGATTCTGGAGAGGTTCCGAGGAGAAGCCGTCTAGTAGATGCAGCTTTTGTACCTTTTGTAGAAGAGGAAGGTGAGCGTGGCCCAAACGCTCATGCCAAATTGCAGTTGATGTGCCGGCCGCCATGCAGTCAGCATGTTTCTCAGGAATCTCGTACAAATTCCCACTCCTAGGGATCTGCAGGACACTCTTGGCTCCTTTGAGGAGATCACACTGCCTTCGGGTGAAGAGGACGTTAAAGCCACTGTCTGTCAGCTTAGCAACGGAGACAAGATTTTTTACAAGTCGTGGGACGTGCCAGGCACTTGGAAGTTTCAAAGACTTTCTATTCCCAACTTGAATAGATACATTGCCCTTTCCGGCTACTTGCAGTAAGTTGCCATCTCCTACTCTCACCACTCTCCCTCCTCCCGGTTCAAGCCCTTGGAACACTCCTCGGTCTCGAATCAGGTGTTCTTCACATCCTGAATCAAGAGTTAGTGGTGAATGAGAGGTGGAACCAGGATTTACCCCATCCGACTGTGATCCCTGGGAATCCCCCTCCAGGGCATCTGCAGTCATTCCATCCGATGAGGAACTTGCTGAGGTGCTTGAGGAGAGGGCAATCTCGCTTGAAGTGGCCCTCCTGGCTACAAGCATGGCACCGGGAATGCTGCTGGCGACGTTTTGGTTGGTGTCTTCCTGAAGAATTCTTGGAAGCATCTCGGCCTGAGTTCTTGAATGAACTTGCTCCAGCACGGTTTGAGTTCTTGGAGCCAGCTGAGGAACTTGCCGCAAAGTTGGCTTCGGCAACAGCTGCGAGAGTTGCGTCGCGACGGTTCTTGAGATCCAACTTGATCAGATGTGCCTCCATCATTTCTTCAGCTTGCGTGAAAGTGTGAGCCGTGTTGAAGACCATGGATAGTCTCGTACTCTGGATCAAAAGAATCACAGAGCGCAAGGATCTTGCGACTCTCATTGTAGCTCTGAGCAGTGTCCTGGAGCTCGGCAAAACAGTTTTGCAGATTCTTGACAAGAGCAGGGAAGTCACCGGTGTAGCGCATGGACTGAACACGAGCCTCCAGTGCTTTGAGTCGAGCAGCAGATGGTTTTCCAAAGCGTGAGTGCAAGAATTCCCAGATCTCACGGGCGCTCATGCCATCAACCCGTAAGAGCAGTGCATCTCCCAGTTTGAACCAAAGGATCATCAAGGCACGATCTTCTCTAGCGTCAGCATCGTTATCTGCAAGGAAGGCTGATCCTGAGCTCGCTCCACTGTCTGAAGCAGCTCTTCCAGGAGAAACCACGGACCAAACTCCTTCCATGGTGAGGAGCCGGGTCATCTTCTTGACCCATGGAACGTATCCGTCCGCTCCTTCCAGGACGGAGATCCCTTGCAGTGCGACCAAGCCAAGCTTGCTGATGCTCGTCATTAGAGAAGAGAAACAAGAGGAAAAAAGAACAAGAAACGGCGTGAGCCAAAGTAAGCTCCGATACCAAGATAGAAAACGAGAGAAGAGAAGAGAACCGTTTGTATTCTTTTGCAAAACTGTACAGTTACATCTCTTGTTCAACTGCTTATATAACCCTGCAGGGTGAATCTCCTGCAATCCCAACGGTCTGACACCCAGGGATCGTATCGCATCCTATTGTATCTCGTAGTGCTCGATACTTGATTCCTAACAAAATGATGATCATGTTGGCAATTGTGTTGGAGCCCACCTAGCTCCACATGGCACAATGGGGCGTGTAGTTTTAAGTGTTGCTTCCCTAATTTCTTCTTTAAATTTTTTCTTTTTTGTTGAGCTAAGCATCTCAAAGATGTTTTGAGGTTATCTTTATAAATTCATATTAACTAGGCAATTTACATTGCTTTATCAAAAAAAAGAAAAAAGAAAATTTAAAGAAGAAATTAGGGAAATGACACTTAGGAACTACATTACCTCGTTGTACCATGTGGTGTTAGGTGGGCTCCAACATGAATTATTTGTAACAATGAGGTAGATGACTTTACAGGTTACTTAATAGAACATTGGAAACAAATCCATGCATGATGCATGGGCATACTGTAGTACAAACAAGCATTGTGGGACATGTTCCTAGGTATGATATTATTTATTTATTTATCTAAAAAAACACATCATTTATAATTTGTTATTCAGGTTTAATAAATTATTTCAACTTTACATAGTTGTTCCTACTAACACAACCTTGTGTGAAAGGGATTTTTGTTACAAAATGAAACTAAGAGTTACTTTTAATACTCTTGTGATTATTAAAGTAAATAATAAAGATTCAAATACCATGGATTGCCATGAAGTATTTCAGCTCACTTTATTAATACTAGATAATTTCTATATTTATATTCAAATAACTTTCTTTTGTAATAAGTTTATAGTTATGTGATTAATAATAATGATAATTAATATTAGTAAAAAATATCTAGTTAGATGCAAAATGGATAGAAGTGTGACTCTCATACTAACTACAATCACCACGTGTCCAGTCCACGCCACCCTATGTTGCCACCCCAATCAACTAACAAATCAACTATAATCACTTCTTTCACTTATTCGATAGTAGCTAAGGGAGAAGCACTTCAAGAAAGGAGTGATGCAGCTCAAATTTGGCCTAGAGAAGGTTTTATGGAAACATCTACTACCACTTTGGTAGGGCAATAATCAAACGAGAGTCAACATTGTTGAATAAACTCCTTATTTTGAAGTAGTGAATTTTGATCTGCTTAACATAAGCATGATAAAGGATTGCCTTCGTTAGAACCAAGGCACTCTCATTATTCAAATAGAGAAGGATAGGGCTTTCTTATGCATCAAGAAAATTCTCAGCCACACAACTTCTTTAATAGCATTAGTTATTGCAATAAACTCTATTTCAATAGACAATTGATTATCTATGACTGCACCAACTTACAGCAGTGACAAAGAGAATGAAAGTATGTTGAGCATTTAGTATTCAAATTGCTTGCATGATATGCATTGCATAACCCAAGCAAATGATAATTACCACCTCAATCACGTGTGCCCTAGAGGTAGAGAAAGATTCTCTTCACCACAATCTAGTGCTTAAGACCTAGATTCTTCAAAAATGTTGAAACGCTTCCAATAGCCTGAGCCAAATATGTTCTTTTGGCAACAATGAGATACACCAATCTCCCCACAATTTAATAATATGGAACATGGCACATCTCAACTTCTTTAACTTCAATAGAAGGGCAAAATTTAACAGTCATTTTGATGCCCAACTCTACAAGTGTTGATGTTGACTTGCAATCAACCATGTTAAAAGAATTTCTCTTATATAGTGGGCAAGTGAAAAAGAAATTATTCCAGCATTACGATCTTTAACCAAGGTAGAAATTGAGCTCCCCAAATTTGTCATCTCAAAAAGCAACAAAAGTTGAGCCTTAAGATCTACAAGCATGGCTAATGTCAAAATGCAATAATTTGCATAACGTGCCACAATCACAAATGGGTTGCCCATTGTGTAGAAATACATGTTGCCATCAACAACTCCTTTGATGTAGCTTAGAGACTAGAAAAAAGCATTTATCTTCTTGTATCATGTGTAGGGGCTTTGCTTGAGGCCATACAAGGCATATTTCAGTTGACAAACCAAGTGTGTAGTGCTCAAATCAATGAAGCCCTTTAGTTGAGTCACATACACTTCTTCCTTTATCTCTCTATTAAGAAAGGTTGTAGGCTGCTCAGCAGCCAAGAACATAATTATCTAAATTGAAGCTAACTTGACCATAATCAACTTTAGCAACTTGAGTAAATTCTCTTGCTACTCAACGTTCTTCATTGTCATGTCTAGATTGTAAGACTCAGTGAATGCCAATCAAGTGAGCACCATTAAAAAGAGTGGTCTACTGAAAAGTCCTTTCTAAATGTGAGATTGCATCTCATCGCTCATACTCCATTATTCTACATAAGAACCAAATAGAGCTTTTTTTTACTATATGTGGAATAGAAATTGAGTCAGTTAGAGCAGCTTGAGCAACAAATTTAGCAAAATCAACTTTATTTGAAGGTCTGTACTTGTGACATTGACAATTAAAGAAATCAAAAACTCTTAAAGATGGACGTCACACACTGTTAGAGGCTAAAAATATAGCATGTAGGAACTGCATACATAGGACTTTCTACGGTGGAGGAATAACTTGTAGGAAAGTAGTAGTAGGAAATATCCTGTGTACAGAAAAATCCTACAGCAACAGGATAAATCCTACAGGGTAGGAAGGATCCTACGGTTGCAGGAAGCAGACAGTTATGACGGTTGGAGGAGGACAGGATTCGGTTAGGGCAAGCTAGGGCAAGAAGGGAGAGAGACTATGAAGGCTATGAAGGTATGGAGAGCAATGCATGAGAGAGAGAGTATCTTTGGGAGAGAAGTAAGTCTCCACACTTGCTATCTCTTTGTATTCATATAGTAATGCAAGTGCATATTTATGGTGTATTGTGAATGCTTATACATGGCAATGGCCAAAGCAAAATCCTATCCTTGACCTTAGAGACGAGAAAGTACATATATAGAGCTCTCTATTGAAATCCCTACATTTAACTTGCAAAGCTTTTCCTGCGCTGTGAACAGTGTTTTTGCACACAGGAAAGTTTTGTATGTTAACACATGGCGACCACGGAGGGATTTCGCCATTGTTGTGGAGGAATTTGTTGAATTCCTAAGTGAGAAGTGACATAGCTCTGAGAGAAGTAGAGCTTAAGTGAAAAAGAAGTGTGTATATATATGATGATGATGGAGCCTTGGAGGCAACATAATCCTAACTCGTCTCTAGCAAGAGAGAGAGATAATAGGCAGGCCGAGAGAGAGGCTGCCCGAGCTGAGCAAATAGAGCTTGCTAATAGGCAAGAAGCTCTTATAAAACTCATTGATCAGATAGGAGAAAGTGCTGCTAAAGGTGTGGAGGATATACAATACGGTGACTATCAAACTGCAGGAGAAGAGGAGTTGGAAGGAACTCCTCGAGAACAGGATTTCCTATTAGACCAGGAGGAGTATCTCCTGGAAATTCCCCTCTTGGTGAGGAGGAAGGTGGTAGAGAAAACCCACCGAGAATGTCTAATATGACACTTTTCCCCGGAATGTTGGGAGGCACATTGATGTTCCCAATATTTTCCGCAGGAAAGAAGGAAAATCCTAAAAGACATTTATTGCAGTTTGAGGAAGTTGTAAAGTTGTATAAAGTAAGCAATGCAGATAAGTTGCTTATATTTCCTCACACATTAAAAGGAAATGCATCTGATTGGTATTATGAGTTGGAGAAGATGTGAGAGAAGATTATGAGAAAGTTACAGAAGCTTTTAAAGAATACTTTAAAAAGGAAGAGTTGCCTGAAGAGCACTTAGAGAAGCTCAGAAATATCCTACAAGGAAAAACTGAAATCTAGAGGAATATACACACCGTTTTAAAAAGCATGAAAAGAAATGCTCACTATATGTTAAGGAAGAAGCTTTGCTTCAATGGTATAAGCAAGGATTGCAGAAGCCATATAGGCATTATGCAATGACAATTGAGGAAGTAGACAGGAAAGATCTTGTAAAGCATCTTAAAGATTATGAGAAGAAGAGAGACAAATAGAAAATATAGCAGAAGGAAAGATAAAATCCTCAAGGAGAAAGGAGGATAGTTCAGATGATGAGGATGAACCTATTAAAGTTCGGGATTATAAGGCTGATGAGAGAATGTTATTACAGTAGTTAAGTCCTTGAAAGGTAATCCTGTATAAGGAATTAGATGCCAAAGTATGGTGTGCCAAGTGTAAAAATCCTGGACATACTAAGGATGAGTGTAGACTACAGTTGCCAAAATGTCAAATATGTGATAAAGAAGGACATTCGGCAAAAGACTGTAAGTATTTTATTAATCAAAATGTGGCACGTGTGGAAAAAGAAAGGAGAAAAGAAGGAAGAAAGAAGGCTGGTATAACAGGCCGTTTCCTGTGAGACAACCACCTGTTACCACATTCCCATCTCGAATAGGAAGCTCTATTATGAGGAACAGCCTGGGAGTTGGGAAGAAGGAAGAAGGAATCCTTTTGATAACAGAAGGAATGTTCCTTATACAGGAGGAGATGATAGGCTGTATGAGGGAATCAAACTAGATATGCTCCACCATATAAGCCTAATATGGGAAGGAAGGAGACGTCCTATAGAGGACCAGAAAGATATCCAAGAAAAGAAAGTTATGGAATCAAAATAACTATAGACAAAGACAAGTACAAGGAAGGAATTCTATTAATCTTACTTGTTATACATGTGGAGAGAAAGGACATATTTCTCCAAATTGTCCTAAGAATCAGCCTTCCACCTCAAACAATGCTCCTAAGAGAGAGCTTGGAGCTCGGTTCATTGATGTGGAGAATGAGCTAGAAAACCATCCTGCCGTGAGAGCAGTAATCTGTACAAAAAGAAATATATGTCAGAAACAGGAATACCTTCCAGCAGAAGAAGGAAATTCTGTATATCCATTGCGGGATAGTACGCAAACAATGGGAGAGATGACACTCATCTCCAAGAACGAGATCTCCCTGAGTATATCTCGGATGATGATACACAACCGACGGATATACCTAAAGATCTAAAAATAACTGATTCTATTTTAGGAATATTCAAGAGAAAAAAATATTCTATAAAACAGAGTAACCCTAGAAAACAGAGTTCCTGTTGAAACGGATTCAGGATGACGTGGCAGAATCAATGGCTCAAAGTGCATTGAGCCAAGAAATTACAATCACGTTGGGACAATTAATACATATTGCCCCATATATTAAAAATCAAATCTTGGAAATGTTGAACATTGTTCCAAAATCCTTACCTGCATATACAGGACATGAAATTCACCGAGTAGAAAAACATTATGAAAAAGAAGGTGATTATGATGGGTATGTGCCCAGCATTACTGTATATATTGGTAAAAACAAGATAAAAGAAGTCCTTATAGATGGAGGCTCAGGAGTTAATTTTATTGAGGAACATGCTTGTAAGAAAATGGGTTTAGGACCCATTGAGCCTGCTCCTTTTAATTTAAAAATGGCAGACCAGAGAAG
Organism: Selaginella tamariscina; assembly: GCA_003024785.1. NCBI lineage: Eukaryota > Viridiplantae > Streptophyta > Lycopodiopsida > Selaginellales > Selaginellaceae > Selaginella > Selaginella tamariscina. The sequence continues at coordinate 596,038 of PUQB01000044.1, forward strand.
TGTCAAGCCTACAGGTATAGTGAGAGGAGTGACTATATCTATAAAGGGTCTTAAATATAAAGTGTCCCTTATTGTCCTCCAAATGGAAGGAAAAGACACTGTATATACTATGTTATTAGGTAGGCCTTGGCTGAAAACTGCTAAAGTTATACAGGATTGGGGAACAGGAAAGATGACGCTGGGAGAAGAGAAGGAAAACCGGTGATATACAATCATACTAAAAGGTATGTTAAAAAGGAAAACAGACCCTTATTTTAGAAGGTATGACTGGTTTAATGGCTTAGACGATCAGGAAGAAGTAGAAATCCTGAAAGCATATCCTGACTTAAAAGTCCTGACAGATATAGACTTAAATGTAGTGCTGAAAGGAAAGAAAATTGTTCAGCAGAAGGAGAAGATAGGCCCGGATTGCAGGAAAAGTTCTATAAGGCAATCCCATATGAGATTGATTTACAGGAACAACCTGCAGAGTATACATATGTGTATACTACAGATCCTTTGCAGCAAGTGAATATAGGTACAAAAATGAACCTAAAAACCTATTCATTGCTCAGGAATTAGATAAAGAATTCCGGGAAAAAGGATTGAACTTGCTTCAAAAATATCAGGATGTTTTTGCTTGGACCTATAAAGATCTTAAAGGCATACCTCCTGAATTGTGTACACACACTATACAATTATTACTAGGAAGTGAGCCTGTGAAACAGAGAGCATATAGGATGAATCTTAATTATGCACAACTTGTTAAGGAGGAGATAGATCATCTATTAAATGAAGAGAAAACTATTCAGGAACAAGAAGGAAAAACTATTCAGGAACAGGAAGAAAAAGCAAATAGTGAACCTAAGGAACATCATGAAGAAACAACTCAAAGGTATCAATTTCCAACCAAGAACTAAAGGAAGAGAGGAACAACTTTCAAAAGCACAAAGAGGAGAATCTAGAGTATCATGAAGATCAACATCATAAGGAAGGAGTAGGATAGTTGCAGTGAGGACACTGCAAGGATTCAAGGTGGGGAATAGTGTTAGAGGCCAAAATTATAGCATGTAGGAATTGCATACATAGGACTTTCCTACGATGGAGAAATAACTTGTAGGAAAGTAGTAGTAGGAAATATCCTGTGTACAGGAAAAATCCTACAGCAACAGGATAAATCCTACAGGGTAGGAAGGATTCTACGGTTGCAGGAAGCAGACAGTTATGATGGTTGGAGGAGGACAGGATTTGGTTAGGGCAAGCTAGGGCAAGAAGGGAGAGAGACTATGAAGGCTATGAAGGTTATGGAGAGCAATGCATGAGAGAGAGAGTATCTTTGGGAGAGAAGTAAGTCTCCACACTTGCTATCTCTTTGTATTTATATAGTAATGCAAGTGCATATTTATGGTGTATTGTGAATGCTTATACATGGCAATGGCCAAAGCAAAATCCTATCCTTGACCTTAGAGACGAGAGAAGTACATATATAGAGCTATTCTAGGTACACTTTAACTTGCAAAGCTTTTCCTGCGCTGTGAATAGTGATTTCTGCACACAGGAAAGTTTTGTATATTAACACACACAATCAAAACGTCGCAAATGAAAATAAGATACCTTTTGTGGAGAAGTTCCCACTAAGATGAAGGAATAATTCTTATTGAACGAAGCTCCCATCAAAGATGAAGGAATAATTTTTATTAAACAGAAGCTTGAGCAAGTTCAACAACTTGGAATTCTTCATTTTCATCAAATAAAGAGGTCAAATCTTGTGTTTGGGAAGCATGTGAATGTTTATAAATATATAAAACAATTAATAAATTATATTATAACAGCTATATAAATTAATTAAAAAAATTTAAAAAACCTTATAATGATTACATATATACTGGAGATTCTAGATCAGAATGAACCTAAGGTGATTGTCGGTTGGCACCCCAATCCTCATTAGGAATAGCTAAAGATACAACTAGAAGAGCAGTAGGTCCCACAACAACACACATAAGGAGCAGCAACACCAGTCATTGACATGGGTGTGAGGTGGTAGCAGGATCATATGCCATGTGTATGATGTGTGGTGGCACAGGACGTGTTTGTTCAATTTAGATTAGGGTTCATTGTACACACTAAGTTCTTCCATCACTAACAGTCAAGAGGCATGTCCAAGTGAAAAGTCAAGCAACAAGTCTTACAATTGTATATAAAGCATCGATCGTATGTAATAAATAGATATATGTATTGGGTCTACTACCACTTTTTAAAATATAACACGGTATTAAAGCACCATCGATCTTGAGGGCCTGATACAAGTGAGATGACGACCTCGACACCTCCATCAACTCCAGCCTCTATGGCACCAATTGCATGCAATTGCGGTTATAGGCTTGGCCCTCAATGATGACTTCATTCCACTCTTAGACTTGACCAAAAATGTTCACGAAATCTAGCAATCTTTGCATAAGATTTTCTTTGCAAAGGTAGCTGCATCTTCTATGATCTGCATCAAAAATAACAATTGGCTTGCTCTTGTTGTTTAGCTCTTTTCTTCTTGCGATAGTCACGTTCTCTATGCCCTCAAATGTGAAAAAAATTGCTTTTTATATTGAACTTGTTGTTGTGAAAATTTGATGATGAGGCTCATTTCTTGGAATTTAAAGAAGAGGAGGATGCTCCAGCATATAGCAACTCATTTTTCCTAGAATTAGAAGAGGGAAAGCCTCCCTGTTCTTGCGCTTGCTTTCTTCATTCAAAAGTGAACCAACTAATTCTTCCCATGTCTTGCCAAGGAGGGAAAGCGTATGAGCAACATGGCAATAGTCCGAATTGACTATGTGTAGGAGAAAAGCAATAGCTTGATTCATATCCACAAGTTTTCAAGTGCCAGCTAGCTCCACCATCAAGCTGTTCATCTTGCCTACATAAGTTGCCACTATTTCATTTCACCCACACAAGCAGACTGAACCTGATTGCAAAAAAAAAAAAAAGTCATTAATCATCCAAAACTCTTAATGGTGCGACAAATTAATAACACAAGCAAGCCTACTACTAACAACTTATGGTTAGACTCAGGAGCCGCCATGCACATGACACCACTACAATCGATGCTATCCAACTACTAGGTTTTGGATGGCTTGGATGAAATTGTTTTGGGGGAATTCCTATCCCTACAAAGTTGCAGGACGAGGTACCTTGCTAGTGCAGCTAAATCTAGCGAGGAGAGACAAACCCAAAACTTCCACTATGTTCTTGGATTATTTCACACATTGCTTTATGTTAGGCATGGAGCAAAAGTAGGCATGTTCAGCTACTTTACTGATCGTGGAGCATAAGTAATTAATGCACAAACCAAGAACGAAGTGGCATTTGATGAGGTGGGCACTCTCTATCGACTGGATGCTACGATTCTTCCTCCAACTCCAGCTTTGGCCTTGGTGGTTGCTCTTATTGAAGTATCTCCTCTACAATTGTGGCATCAACAACTTGGACATCCACACAAGACAACAATTCGAACATTAGCATCTCAGGGTTGCTTCAATCTTCCCTCAAAAGAAGCACTTCCTTCATGTGAGCCTTGTGTAGTTGGCAAACAACATCGTCTTCCATTTCTTGAGCATTCTGAAACTCGAGCTTTAGGCCTTCTAAAAGCTAGTACATTCTGACATTTGCACCATCATGTTAGAATCACAAGGTGGAAAGAAGTACTTTGTGACATTCTTGAACAATTACTCACATTATCATGAGATTTATCTCCTGGCTCATAAATCTGAGGTCTTTATGTATTTCCAAACTTACAAATGACCTCCATGGTTACTTTATCAAGATTCTCCATTGTGATAAAGGGGGTGAGTATTGGTCCAACGAGTTTAAGAGTTTTTGCACCTATTTCTGGAGCTTATCAACAAAATGGACGAGCAAAATGGATGAATAGGACTATTGTGGAGTCTACTTGCTGCATGTTGCAACAATTTGGATTACCACCTTTTTTGGGGGAGAAGCAGTCAACACCGCTGTCTACTTGAGCAACATGCTTCCCATGAAAGCATTACCTAATGGAGTTACAACTTTTGAGAGTTGGACTGGGTCTAAACCAACCTTGGATCACTTGAGGATATTTAGTTGTTTAGCCTAATCGCATTCCCAAGGTCAAGCGACTCATACGAAGACTGAGAACTGCATCTTCTTGGGATACAGTGAACATTCCAAAGGATGTCATCTCTACTCATTGGAGAAGAGAAAAATTTGAAAAAGATGAGATGTTATCTTTGATGAGAGTCATTTTTACAGTGATCATGCTAAGATAACTGAATCACACAAGTCTTTGCTAGTTCAATTATTGAAAACCATAGTGGTCAATTCGGTCAACGATGTGTCAACGGTGGTCTGGCTACTTCATCATCATTGGTTACTACAAATGTAGGTCCTATTGTTTTTATTGCTCCTCCAAATCCTACAATACCTTCAATGGCTCCTAACCTTGAATTTGGTGTCAACCATGAAGCTCTTTTTCCACTTCAAGTTCTTTCTCCTCAATCTTCTCCAATCTCACCCGTGGCCAACATCTCCTATGATGCTTCCTAGTTCTCAAGCACGGGATTTAGCATCTCTATTTGATGGAGATGAGGAATTTCAAGTTGCTAAGCTTGTTTCCTCTTATGAAACATCTTCCAATTCAGTGGGAGGACCTCTTCATCTTTAGTGGGAGCTTTACCAGGTACCTGTTTCTACTTTGAGTCAATCTAACCGTGTGTTATGTCCCTCTCTATGAGCTCTTGAGGCCTTAGAGTCATTTGACTTCTTTAATTGTCAACGTCATAAGAATCAACCTTCCAAAAGAATTAATTTTGCAGAATTTGTTGCTTAAGATGCCCTAGCTGAGCCAATTCCTATCCCACAGATAGTGGAAGAAGCTTTAGTGAATGGGATGCTACTATGCAAAGTGAGATGCAATCTCACATTTAGAAGGGCACTTTCTAGAAGAACTTTACCTATTAGAGCTCACCTAATTGGTACATGCTGGGTTTTCTTAGTACTTTATAACCTAGACATGACTATGAAGAAATTCAAGGCAAAATGGGTGGCCAAAGGATTCACACAAGTTGTTGGACTTGATTTCATAGAGACTTACTCTCATGTGGTTTAAACTTGTCTTAATTTGGATGATCTTGGCCTTGGCAACAACCCATAATCCTAGACATCCACCAAAAGGATGTGAGATTTACCTTTTTTAATAGTAAGATAGAGAAAGAGGTGTATGTTGCTCAACCAAAAAGCTTCTTCAAATCTAGGTACTGCACATTTGGTTTGTAAATTGAAACAAGCTTTGTATGGCTTAAACAAAGCCCACGTGCTTGGTACAAAAAGATTGATGCATTCTTCTAATCTTTAGGCTATATCAAAAGGGTTGTTGATGGCAATGTGTACTTGTACATAGTCAACAAGTTTTTTAGTGATTGTTGCACTCTATGTGGATGATTGCATTATGGTTATCAATGCACTGCTTATGCTACTTAATCTCAAGGCACAACTCTCTCCTACCTTTGAGATGACAGATTTAAATGAGCTGAATTTTCGCCTTGGCATACAAGTGTTTAGAGATCAACAAGCTGGAACTGAGCTGTTTCAATATGGCTAACTACAAATCAGTGTCTACACCTGCAAAGTTGGACATCAAACTCATAGTCAAGCTTTCTCCTTTGACTAAGGATGAACAAGTTGAGAAGAGCACTATTTCCTATCATTAAGCTATTGGGAGCTTAGTGTATTTGACTATTGCTACACAACCAAACCTAGTTCAAGCTGTTAGAAGTGTTTCAGCCTTGGGAACCCTGGACCCAAGCATTGGATTGCTATGAAATGAATCTTTTGCGGCACACAAGATTTCGTTTTGAGGTATGAGGCTAGTGCTAATTCTCACCTCCTTGGGTTCAATGACGCATATCATGCTAGCAATCTGGACACACGACACTCCACCACTAGCCGTTGTTGTTAGCTATAGTGAAGTCATAGCAACCAATTGTGGCTTTGTCCTCTACTGAAACAGAGTTTATTACCATCACGAATGCTGTTAAAGAAGCAATTTGGCTATGCAATTTACATCACCTTATTCTTCTCTATTCCAATAACTATAGTGTTTTGGTCTTGACAAAGGAGATTTGTTATAGCGCACGTACAAAGCATATCACATCCATTATTTTAAGATTAAGGAGTTCGTGGAACAAGGGAAAATTTCCCTAAACTATTACCCTATTAAGAAGATGCTAGAAGATGTTTTCACAAAACCTCTCTCCCAAGCAAAATTCAAACTCCATCATGTTTCTCTTTGGCATGCTTTCTCACTTGGCTTTTGTTGGCTGGTACTACCTTGCATCTGACTATAGCTAATCAACTAAGTGGGAGTGTGAGGTGGCAACTGTATCAGCTACCATGTGACTGATGATGGTGGCACAAGATGCATCTGTTCATTTTAGATTAGGGTTCATTATACAGACAATGAAGTGCTAAGTTCTTCCATCACTAACAGTCAAAAGGCATATCCAAGTAAAGAGTTAAGTAATGAGTCTTACAATTGTATATACTTACTATTATGATATAAAGCATCATCCATCATATGCAATAAATATATATATGAACTGGGTCTACCACTTTTTAAAATATAATAATTACTCTTATGGAAGGTAACATATCTTTTTTTTTCATACAACTTCTTATTCTCTAATGAGTAGAGATAATATCTTTTAAAATAATAATTGTATCACATGAACATACAAGTCTCAGTCTTGTCTTGAATCTTGTGTTGACGTTTATCATTCAAACTATGCAGCCAAAAGTCCTCAAATGCTCCAGTGTTGGTTTAGACCCCGTGGAAAACCGCTTCATATCAAAATATATTATACTCATGTATACTTTATACACATAGGTATATAAAGGTCAACGTCAACTAAAACGTTTAAGATTTACTTGTAAACCTTTTTGTTTTTCTTTTCTTTGTTTGTAGATATGGCTGTCACTGTTGCTTATTTTGATACATTATATATTCATATTCCAATATATACATATATATCCTGCGTATACACAGCATGTGTATCATTAGTATTACTTCATCGTGAATTATTGTTATTTCAGATAAATATATTAATCAGACTTATTATAAATATACAATTCAAATGAACGAAAACCAGCAAATTAACTTTCACTAAATTTATACATACATATGCATATATTTATATGTATACATGTATATTTACCAGAATATTAATATATTTTTAAAATATTTCCCTATATTCTATGATAAAAAATGACAAGTAAATAAATTTTCATCAATATTATAATACAACTCTGCTCTTTGTTTTTGACGAGAATGTACAGTAAGTCAAAACTTGATTAAACATGACTCAAACTGCTTGTTCGGTGCAGATTGGATTTCCTTGTTGTGTGGATGAACTTCCCTATTATTGCTATGGCCGCGAGGGCAACTCCTCCAAATGCAATCCCAATTATACCCTGTTGTGAGAGACCCCTCTTCTTCTTAGAAGACACCGGAGATGGCGCTGAAGCTGGTACGAAGGAGATACCTTCATTGTGTCTCTCTTCTGGGGAAGAACTGCCCGGAGTCGGTGAGATAGGTGAGAGTCTCTCAGGGGAAGCAGCAGGTAATGGTGATCTAGCTCGTGGCAACCGAGGTGCCGGTGCTGAAGCTGGAGCCGAAACTCTTGTTCTTGTCGGTGCTGGTGCTGGTCTTGGAGTTCTCCGACCTCTTCTCTGTGTTGGAGCTTGCACCGGAGCGATTTGAACTCTCCTTGGTGCTGGTGCTGGAGCGATCTGAACTCTTTCTGGAGTTAATGGAGCTCTTCTGGGTGCTGGAGTACATGGAGTATTAGGACTTGGTGCAGCTTCAATTCGGCCTGGCACCGGTGAGGATGCCGTTGGTACTCTCATTACAGATGGAGCTGAAGCTGCTGCAGTTGGAGATTTTCTTTTCAGTACACGTAGTAATGCTCTTCGAACCCTCTGCAGTGTATATGGATGTTCTGTATTTGAATTCTCATATTCTTTTACACTAAAATCTGTTTGCGATGATGTTCTACTCCCCATTTGTAATAAAGTTGAGAAGCCTGTTTGCACAAGTGCGATGAAGATTATAAGACTGACTATTTTCATTCTCCTGGTTGTGGATTGTACTGTTCTGCACTGTACTTAGAGGGGTGGGAACGTTGGGAATGAAAACATGCTTTGGGGATTTTGTAGGGAAGAGAGTCTGAATTCTTCCACGGTAATACTCGGTTATCCCTGCCGCGGAATTGACTCAACTTAACTTGTTTGACTTAATTTAAATATTACTATTCATTGTGCTGCGTTTTCATTTCTTCTTTTTTCCTTTTTACACGTATATCAAAATTATAACTTGGTGTATTTAATTGTCAGCTTAAACGTTACATCAATTGCATGTGCATGACATATGCTTACATTTAACGTACTCCAATACATAGTCTATTATTTATAAATCTAATTTATCTACTTAATCCTACTCTTTACTGACATGTATTTATTTATCTCAGCCAAGGAAATTATAATAAATTATTAATTTTATCACATATTTATTATTTAAGATCCATACTCTATGTGACACCTATATAATACTTCTGTGGTATTTACACGGGTTTTCTGGGTGGTAGTCAAAACACAAGGTCGTTAATCGATAGTTCTTGTTCTCAATGATACAGTATGCAAGATTTTGAGGAAGCTCTCACCTGCCTCAATCGTGTAAACAATATAGACCTCTTGCAAATTCATAAATACAAATTTATATATATTTTGTGCATCATATACACACCCTTAAGATACACAAGCATATATGTACAGTCGATTAAAATCAAGTAGTTATCCATACATATATGTGATTATATGCATATTATACATGTGCGTAAGTACAAAAACCACATTGTCCGGTTGATGTGTGTGACATCTACATATTTTACATGCACACATATCATAAGTGCCCCCAATTCAATTACACAAACGTATTCATCTTTTCTGTCAATAAATTTTAAATACTCCAAGTCTACATATCTTCAATTAAGTGCAAAGTTGTTTACAAACTAAATAAATAATAAATATTAAGCATAAAAGAAGAATAACATATATGATTCTTGATCCTTTATACGATTCATTATAAAATTTAATATTGAAGAGTTTGTAACACCACACCCAATTATATGTTTTCTATGTAATATGTTATGTTTAAAATGTGTATACTAGCAATTTAATTTTTAATTTAATTAATCAGTTTAAATATAAATTATAATGATAATTAATATTAATTTATCAAGAGTCGCATAATCACCAGTTAATGGAAAGTGGGCTTAAGATTTATATATGTAGAATTATATAAGGTTTACTATATAGTTCTTTATATTCACATGTAACTTTCTGCATTGTTACATGCCACATCATTAATTTTTAAACACAAGACTTGATGATGTAAAAGGCTTTATAACAAAACTTATTCTTTTTTATTTTTAGTATTTAATAATTTATTACTTTAAATTTAATTTTTATTTAAAATGTAAGAAATGTATATAGAAAAGATCTTTAAGCTTAATGCATATAGTTTTTACACTTTTTTAATTTATACACAAGTTTATATATATTATTTTAGTATTTATTAATTTTATATTTAATTTTTACTTAAAATGTAAAAAACGTATACAAGAGTGTATTTTTCTATTATACAATAGATTTTACATAGTTCAATCCATTTTCTTAAAATCACACTCTTAATTATATTTAACAATGAGATTTCCACCTTCAAACATAAATTCCACTATTGAATTAAATATTAAAATTAAAGAATATAAATTTTATAAATTTACTTTATTTTTTTCAATTATTACTGTTTTTTTTTTTTTTTTCTTTTTAAATTCATAAGAAGCAATCAAAAACTCAATTAAAGTATTTTTAAGTTGCAAAATATAGAACTTCTTTAATAATATTTATTCGTAAATTTTATATGTAATACTATGTAAATATAATTTGCTGTGATTTATTATGTCTTTTTTTTTTTTTTTTTTTTCTATTTGATTCTTTCATTGATACCGGGAGGTTTCAAATGTAAAATCGTGGTAATATAAACGTTGTAATTAAAATGAAAATGATACATGAAAATGAGAATATAAAAAAAATATTTAATTAATATTTACATATTAATTATTAATATTTTAAACATATATTTTAAAGAATATTTCTTTTTTAAACATAAATTATTTTAAACATTATTTCTTTATATTAAAAAATATTAATTAAATAATTAAAATTATTAATTATTAAAAAAATGAGATTATAGACATTCCCATTTGAATTGCAATGTTATTAATCCTAATATCCATCCTAGTAAGTTGACTAAAAGTAAACTATACATTCTCCATTGTGATGTATATATGATCATGGACAACGTTTTACTGTACATTTGTCTTATATATATGTTTATATATAATAAACTTTATGTGTGAGTTTATTAGCAACTTAGAAATAAACGCCCTATCCTATAGAATATTCTTCATGTCTTGGGAATCTGCAGCTGTTTTGAAATTTGCCGCCTTTTCCAGCTGCCCAAATGCATGAGCAATCTGCTGAACTCTAACCGTCGTTTCAGTCAGTGCCACCGCCAAAACAATAAAGTTCATGGTATTGTTAGAGTTTAACTTCTTTTCCTCGTCTCCATACTGTTCCTTACCATCGGATTTATACACTAAGAAACGTTCAAGATTCCTTTGTAGCATTATGTCAAGATCCTTCACTGCATCCTGCATGATATTGAGCAGATGACTTATAGAATTAGATCGTTGCATGTATTTGAAACTCTTGTCAAGCTCATGTAAAATTTGAGCAGCCGTTTGGATAACGAGCTCTATCTTGGCCTGTATACCGCTGTTGGGCAACTACAAGCGAGTATGTTATAAGAAGACAGCTAAATAAAACCAGACAAGACCTTACTTGGTGGGATTTGCAGTGTAGTAAGCACATGTGAAAAGCAAACAAGCTGCAACCACAGTGCCTTAGAGTTCCTGCAACTTTGATGTATTCATCCCATGGGTACTTGAGCATCCTATACTTGCCATGAGGAGGTTCCCATGATGCGAAAACTTCCTATGTAGTAAAAAAAACGACAGTAAACTCCTTAACCCATGAATAGAATTGCAGTAACTTACTAGGGACTTTTCAATACTCTGCGAACTGAGAATTGCAACTAGGGAAGCATATATCTCGTTCAGACTTTTTACTGTGCTAGACTTCATTTCATTGTTGGAACAATAATAACCAACAGAATCTGTGGAAAACCATGAACGCAATCTTTGTTAGGTCTTGAAGACATGCATAATACAGGTGATTAACAAACACACACACTTTACATACCCTCGAGGCAATTGGCCAGAATGTCAAAGCTTCTTTCAATCTGACGGTGGAGGGCTTCACCAGCCCAGATTGGATACAGAAAGTTTGAAATGCCTATTGAAATGCAGTTACCAACAGCTACCATGAACAGCCTACTTAAAACAAGCTTAAGAGGACTTTGTGCATATGTGGCAGGAATTAAGAGAAAGCTGAAGGTAAGCAGAAAGATGATCGTGCCATATTCATATCTCGCCTTGACTTTTGGAATGAATCTAATATAAGTTGATATACACCCTGAAACAAGAATTAATATCTTATAGCTTTAGTAAATGTGGAAATAATGTATGTACCAATCCAGAAGATGAAGAAACAAATGAGTAAATATTGTTGCCACGTTGAGTTAATACTTCGCAGAATTGTTGCTGCTCCAAGTAACACTACTGCACCCATTAGTGTCCCTGCAAACCTGTTGAAAGCTTTGCTATTCGAGGTACCTACAAAAGACATGTATAACAACAAATAGATGAATTTCTCTCTCTCTCTCTCTCTCTCTAAATGTCCGCTACCTGCAGTGAACTCGCATACAAAAACCACAGTCATGATTGCCCAAGTGCCTTCCTCGCCAATAAACTCTTTGTTTCTAGTAAATAGAACAAAGAGCGTAGTAACGGAGAGAGCAGTTGCAACCTTCAAGGAATGTATGAGGTTTAGTTTTTCTGCCTTTGCTCTCTCCATAAGGGACACCACGTTGAAGAGCTGCATGGTGTGGCCCTAAGTTAGGATACTTTGCCACTTTATTAGATTTGACTAACTAATTCTAACTAGACGGAAAGTGGAATCAACTATTTGCGGGCCTGCTATTTTCACCAACAAAATCGGATCCTGTATATTGCCCTTCAACCCTATAAGCATGACCCTGCCCCATAGCATTTCACAAGCGCTAGATTTTCTAATATTGAGAATAATAGTAATATCTTTAATATTAATAGTACTAAAAATAACAAATAATATGTACAGACAACAGTTACAAATATAGTAGGTGATATTTGATCTTTGCACTAGATTCTGTCTGTGTGCCTCTTGTGTGTGCACGCGCCGCGTGTTACATTATGCTTTTTGTTTCTTAGCACGAGTTTGTATCGATTTTATTCTTAAGGTAATAAACATTCTTGAGAATTTGAGGATCTGCTCTTTTGAAGCATGCTGATTTTTCAGCGTCTCAATAGCATGTTATATACATTTGTAATTAATCATGATTAATAGGAAGAACAAGTGTTCCGATCTCTGCATGCTCTTCAAACACCTGCCTAGCTCATGTAGAACTCCTGTCGCATATGTTATTGTCTATGAGAACTACAATTTATGAAGTGTGGTGTTAAGCACATGCTTTGCACCTGTTGGACTTCAGCACATGGCAAACAAACATGCAAAGTTATAATCACACTGTCTGGGCAGGACAGAATAATTACACTCAAATGGTTTTTTTTTTTTTTTAAGGTTAAAACATGAACATATTTAAATATATTTAATTGCATATAACTATAATATAATAAGAGTGTTTCCTAAACCTCACGAACGCCAGTCAGTTCACAAGGAATGCATGTACCCATGCAGATGATCGAGTCCACTCACATCAGGATGCCTGTTCAAGACTTTGCTGTTTGAACACCTGTATAAAAGTGAACATAAATACTCACACTGTCACTGTTGCCCAAATGCCATTGTCTTCCTGTTCCTGATTGTAAGTAACCCTAATTAAGTTTAGAAACATTATTCAGAAATTATTAAAACCTAATTTAAGAAAATTAGTTTAATATAAAATGTAAAATACTTAACTGTTGAAAAATGCATCATTTGGAGAGCTAACAAATTGCATACATTAGTTTTAAATTTGCCCCTTTATTAAGGTTTGACTTATTAATTATTAGTTTCAGCTACAAAATGTCATGCGCCCAATCGTTTAGCAGCAATATATGACACTTCGCTGTTGGAAAGGTTGGATGGCCAAGAGTTGGCTGAAATCACCGTAACTGATTGTGTCATCGAGTTGAATATAAAAATTAGAAAATGCTTTATAATTAGCACGAGCAAACTTGCATTTTATTTGGGAAGGAGCTTTCCCTAATAGGAGAAACAGAATAAGTTAGTAAGTTGATGAAAGCCTATTTTTCATCCATTGAATGCGTGCACGCCCGTGTGATATCATATTATATTCTAATTAAGCATTCCACACACATGTACCACTGGAGTGGAATATACTCTTGTGTGTACTATCTTACAATCTAACTATACACTTGGATTTTACACACACGTACACTTGAAGCTGAATGCATATCCTACTGCACTCTGTGTGTGTATAGCACGAATGCCTTAAAACAATGTTGGTAAATAGGTAAGTTCTCAATGAGGCAAAGAACTGTGTGGGAGGATTACAGTCTTGAAAAGAGGTGGACAGGCCACTGTTAGGCGGAGAAGTGATAAGCAACTATATTACTTGCAAGTCTTAATAAGAAGATGTCCTGCAAGTTGACCACTCAGAATTTCACATGATCACCGAGCTGTGTGACTGCACCTTAGAAGATCGATCAACCACGGGCAGCCCTTGTGATATACATGATAGTAGTATCATGATATCACATATAAGTAGTTTGAGACAACAAAGCCTGTTGCACGCGTGTGAGCGCGTGGGTGTGTGTCTTGGCAAGTCGTGGAAAATAATTCTCAAAGTAATATGCGCCTTTAAAATGAAAAGGGTCTTAAAATTTCAGGTTTTTTAATAGCAAGGTAAACATTGTAGTGATATATCCTTTCATGCTGCATGGAGGCAGTCATTTATATGATAAATGACAAATATAAGTGTACCTTAAGTACATTATCAAATTTTAAAATGCGTAGTGGAGATGAAAACAGATCCATTTACCATTTATTACATGCATACGTTCAGGTATTAGTTCTGATAACCTTTTAGGTTTATATTCTAATTTTTTGCATATGACACATCACTTACTAATCTTCTCTGATCATGTGCGTGCATTCGATGCTTATATATGTAATTGCATATAAAAGGAAATGTATATATGCTATTTATATAGGTATGATAAGAGCGTTAATATACATAAATATGTTTTCTCAGTATCTTTCTTAAGTGATAGTTCTTAAATACTTTGTTAGTATTATAATTAGGATAATTAGCTTTGTTACTTTATAAAAACTTTGTTACTATTATAATTAGGATAATTGGCTTTGTTACTTCATTGGAGTGCATCTAACGTGTGTTTATCCGTGCTGCACGCTGCCCACTTCTGTACAGTTTGATACCCGTACGAAAAAATTCAGACAAAAACAATGGTCTTGGATGCTGAAGATATTTACGGATGTAAAATCAATTGTAAACGGAACTTCATAATTTATCTTTTTGTTTAATTCAAAAACACAAAAAGAATATTTATATGGGATGAATTTGACATAAATCAAAATAACTTTTATTTTATAGCATTACTATTTTCATGTTTATATTTAGTTTATAACAAATATAAAGTCTTAAACTTTGCACAAACAAAGTGCATTTTAAGAAGTAACATGTATTTTATTTGTGTCAATTATACACTTTATAGAATGAGCCTTCATTCTTGATGCGAGGACAAATGATGTTATCGATGTCATATTCTTTTTCTCTTATAAGAAAATAAGGGCCAATTTATAAAAGAGCTCTTGACATTTTGACTTAATACTGCTTGAGTCTTTATTTGACATATTTTAAAATTACTTACTTAATTAATCCACCTTGTTAAAATCATGATAGAACTCTATAGGGCTTTTAAACATATATTCCTTTTAAAGTTGTGAGTTCTACCTTATTTGGAGCCATGAACTTATTTTAAATAAAATTTATTTTTTATTTAATGTTCATTTGGTTTAAATATGAATATTTAGTAAATGTTGTAACATAAAATTTATTTTTTGTCAAGCAATTTATTTAACTAATTGGTCAACCCAAAAAAAAAACATATTAAATTGTTATAAATGTGTATTCATATGTTTTTTTAACTTCTTAAATTTTAATGTGATTCTAAACCCTAAACCAGTTATAAGATAAGAATTTTTAAAACTCAATTTTTTCCAATTATTATTATTGTGATTTTGGAATTACCATGAATTAAAATCAACATATCAATTCTTCTATGTGAAACATCACATCACACTTCATCTCATACATATATACATATGCACATGTGGATACATGTGAAGGATATATACTTTTTCATCTTTTCATTGTTTAATACTTTCATTATTACTAAAATGGCATTTTCACTTATTATTTTTTAAGTTCATGCTTAAATCTTAATTTATCTTATACATCATAGGTGAACTTTAGTCTTTCTAAACCATATTATTAAGTTATTTTTAAATTTGTCTTAAAACCCTATCTTAAGAATTTTTGTTATTATTTGAACCTTTTAATCATGTTATCAAGAGTTAATATACCAACCAGCTAATTTATTTGTGGTAAGTATTAAAGCCTATTAAGGACATAGTTTAAGGTTTTACAAGTGCACCCCTTCTTGACAAGGTACATTTATCGTTTGTGTAACTTATTTAAAATGCTACATTTTGTAACACACCTATGTTTAAAAAGTAGCTTAAAAATTTATGTAAGAGAATTTTTAAATTTTTAAAACATGTCTTTTAAAGAAAATTTTAATAAAAACTCAACTAATCACTCTTCAATGCGCTTTTTTGTATTTCAAATAAAGTTTTTGTATATAATTTTTAAAACTATTAAGAATACTCCACCCATGAAAACATGTTTTCCTTTTTTCTTTAAATTTAATTAATTAAAACACGAATTTATTATTAATTCTAAACAAAACAATTTCCTTATATTTGTTTTGATTTGATGTCTTATACAATATTATTTCAAGATAAAGGCAAAATATAAAAATAATTTCTTGAATGAGTTTAAATATAAGAATAAATTTGTATACTCATTTCTTGTAATATTGTTTTATAAGCATACTCTTTAAGTTGCTACTAAACTCACACTATAATACTCAAAGTTTATTATATATATATATACATACATATATATATATATACAAGACAAAGTACTATACGATATAAAGAGCTATTAAGTTGAGTTTTAATTTGCTTTCATGGATATAAGTTAATGTCTTTATAAGGTTTAAAAATAAATACTCGCATATTCTTATATAATTTGTATATTTAATATTTTACAAAAAATATCATATTAATATAAGATTGAACTTATTATATATATTTTAGGATGAAACAAACAAATAAATAAAATCGACATTAATAAACAAAAAAACATTAAAGCTGTAAGGTTTTTAAAATATTCTAAAGTTTTAAAGTATTTTCAAATATTAAAATATTTCTTAAAATATAATAAAGGTAACATCAAAATAACATATTCACGATTGAATAGATTAAATTGGATCACTCACAACAAATTCATTATGACATTATTAATGTTAATTTCAAGTATAAATGTAAATTTATAAATTTAAATTATTTTTAATTTTAATAATGGGATTTATATTTGAAGATGAAAACCACTGAAATTTTTAAATTTTAACTTTAAAGTCTATAGTTTATAAAATTTTAATATAATATTCAAATTAAAATATATTAAAAGTGTACATAATGTATAATGATGCATATAATATTAATTAATATAATATAGAAAACATAGATATAAAAGTTATCTAATAGTATATAGTTTATAAATAAAGATACAATTTTCCTTTAGATTCAAATGAAATATAATACATATAATTAGAATATACTAATATATTTATTAATGTGATAAGATCTCAATTTATGTACATTAGAACATTATTACGATCGTATATATGTCACATTATAAAAGATGCATTTCAAAATGAATCTTAAGAGTAATGTGGTTTTAAATTTAAAATTAATAAAGTTTGAAGTGTAAAGTTTGAATTACTTCTTTTAAAGACTCATAAATAAATGTTTCTTTATCGTAAAAGAATTTCTATATTTTACAACTTAAATTGCCTTAATTGAGTTTTGATTCATTCTCATGAATTTAAAATAAATTTTTCATGAAGTTTATTAATAATATTTGTATATTCTATATTTTGTAACTTAAATATGTTTAATGATTTATAAATAATATCATTAAAGGTAAAGATTTACAACTTAAAGGTACATGTAGAAATAAACATATACATACATGTGTACATATGTATATATTAGAATGTCTATACACGAGTATACAAATTTTAATGGATATATTAACGGTATAAACTAGAAGCTTTAAAAATATCAATGTAAAAGGTTTTAATATATCTCAGTCCCTATAGCCAGCTACAGACAAGAAAAAGAAACTTAAGAAAGAAATTATAAAAACATTTAAGACTTTATTATTATTGAACAAGCACCTTATGTGTCAGCCTTGAAATCGAGGCCTTTAATAAATAAGATTAAATGTTTCAGTTAATTAATGTGTGGTTAGAAAATAATATATAATATTATGTAAAATGAAATAAGAAATTTTATGCAAGTTGTAATTAAAATGGGCATGGCTATAGTCCCATTTCCTAATAATTAGCAATTTTAGCTATTTAATTAGCATTTTCTAATATTAAAGGAATATTCTTTAGAATATATGTTTGAAAAATATTCTTTAGAATATTGTATTCTACCCTTTAATAAATTATAGCATTCATTGAACAAAAATTAATAACATTATAAAAGTAGAAGTATTAAATTATATAATATATTGCCTAATATAACAATTAAGGAAGAGCATAAGAGGTACATTATATAAATATTGATGTTGTTATTAAAATATTAATATTTAAATATAACATTATTAATTAAAAATTTGTAGTAGTAATAATATATATATATAAAATCCTATAATAATATAGTCAATCTTCCATATCATTTTTTAAATTTATATAGTTAAGTAAACAATTTGGTACTATTATTAAAGAGTTTATAATAATTATGAATATTAAATATATGATATTTTATAATTTTGTAATTGCTTTAAGCTTCAGAAAACATACATTCCCTTGCAGTTTTGTTAATCGTGACTTTATCAACGCTTCTTGACATCCACCCATATCGAATGGATTTAACATTTATAAAACATGCTGGGTCTTTTTGATTGGGAGACCATGTTTTCTTAGGCATCCATTATATCTTTCGCTCTCCTTCTCGTGTCGCCTTTTTTGTGGTTTGAACCATGCAACCTTAACAATACTATTTTTTGTGATTACTTCAGGTGTGTCGATAATTTGACCCATCCAAATAGGCTGATTATATGACGCATCTGGAGTAATGAGAACCATCATTAGTTTTTGAAGATCCTGGCAGCAATCAAAGTATGCTTTAGGTTTTTGGTTCCTTTGTCCAACAAAGTGTGGGGTTTGCACTTCCACATCACTACTGGCTTCTATGTCGTCTGTGCTCAGTGATGTCATTTCAATCTCCTCTCGCCACCTTGTTTTAGGCCAAAAAGGGTGTTGCAATTCTGTACTTGTGACAGTAGGCCCTTCCAACTCTCGAACAACAGTCTCCCAATAGTCGACCACATGCTTATATAGTTCTGAGTAACCAGTTGCCTTATCAGAATTCTTTGGCATCGATTTTTGAACCCATGCCACATATTTTTTGATGCCATCAATAATAACCTCTTGTTCCTTGAGCTGGGCACTCAATGGAATAGGGTCTGGTTGTCCTTCTGGGAGAAGTGGCTTTCCATCCTCTCCACTTTTGAAGAGCATTAACCCTCTTTCGGTAACCACTCCTGCTCTGATGGCCGTAACTTGTACTGCATAATAGGTATACCATCTCGTATGGAGAAAAAGAATAGCGGCACAAGGTGACCAACTAAAGAATCACTCCCTCTTTTATATACTCCTTGAGAAATTTTTTGAAGTCTGGCACCTCAGTCACAAGCAAAGCACAACTTTTTTTGGAGATGCAATTTTCAAAAAGATTCATCATATGCGGTAAGGTAAGTGCACTTGTCCTTTTTGTAGAGAGACCTTGCTGAAGAACGCATCAATATCTTCATGAGTGTGACCAACCATAAGAAAACTGAGCGTGATTGTTTCAAACACACCTTTGGCAACAAGCATTGACAAGTATGCTAGCACATATCTAGAAAATAAAAGTAAGTATGAGCTTGAGAAACCCTTAAGTAAAATGATTTACCTATTTTTGTTCTCGCCTGCACAATTATCCATCTGTAAAAGCAAATGACGAGGAAGCTTATTTGATGTTGAGGACACATGTACACTATTTGAGCTAGATCCCTCCACTGAACCTGAACTCTCAACAGGGCCATCTGTTTTTTGTGCAGGTTGCTGACAATGCCTCTCATATTCCCAAGTAGCCTCAAGTGCAGACGTGTTCATGAGAGCATTATGTAAAGGTTGAAGGTGTTGTTTCTTCACTTTGAGATCACTGATAGGACTTGTCTGTGAGTGGGCTTCAAGGTTTCTGAAACACATGGCTAACGACCCAATAGTGAAATTGGAGTCGCTAGACCAATGTGGAAGTGAAAAGTGTCCATATGACTCACAACCGTGTCCATGTGTTAGCACACCTGTCAATGAAATCGGAAGTTTCATGACATTTCCAAGGCACTTTGGTGTTGCAAAGAGCTTTGGAATGCTGGTCTTTGAATGATCCATCTTGTCATGGATCAAGCACAGGTACTCTGATGGGCGTGACACAGAAAGCATGCGGTGTGCATAGTACTGAGACCGGCAAGTTTGTTGTGCAATCATGTGGGCCTCCATCTTCTTTTGAATGGCAGTGATCTCCACCAAGGTTTTTGCACAAGCCTCTGCAGCCTTCAATGATGTACAAGTGTCACACTTGGAAAAGCTAGAGTGTTTTGCAATCTCCACATCCTTAAAATGAGTATTCCATATGTTGTTGAAGGTACCAGTGCAGATTGCTTGGAGCCCCATCAAGAGGCACTTGTTCACATGTTCACACAGCTTCAATTGAGTGTAGATTGAAGGCAAAACCTTGAGATTTTCCCTGACCCCTGCATTTGTGGTTCGGCATTTGTGAGGCATCCTGTCTGCATTTGCTTCCACAAAAGCCTTGAGTATCTCTATGGCTGCCATATGTGAGAGCGGGTTTTGACCAAGCGAGTGTTCCCATGTACTGAGGTTCGCGCTCCATCTAGCCACTCATCCCTCCGACGGTAGAACGTGGTCTTTGGGATCCCGTATATACTGTACCAAGCTTTGAAGCAGATGGCCACCTTATTAAATACCATGGATGTACTCTGATAACCTGTGTCCGAGGCCATTCCATCAATACACCCAGTTAGTGCAGCATATACAAACTCATGCCTTTGCTTTTGGGTGAGCATACGAAAGACATGTCTACATTGGGTAATTTCATTCCGGTCTGCCATCTGACAACACTTCTTCTTGCAACAGTCAATCGTGGAAATGCTCGTAACACTTTCGGAAGATGTAGGATCCATCTTTACCCTCTTGCTGAAACTTGCAGGGGAAGATCTACAACCCATGAATCGCCTTTTTCTTACAATAGGACCAATGCAAGGAACCTCTTCAAATATGAGTTGTTCTTCCGGGTTGTTATTATTGAAATCCAACCCAGAATATGTTGAACCATCTTGCCGTCTTAATTCAGATGTTCGCCACCTCACGAGGGATCCAGGATACAATGTGCCATTAGGTGAAACCTCTGTCACAACTACACCCACGAAGTCGGACCCTAGTTTCTCTTCTGACACTGCTTCCATTGGATTTATAGCTGTGATGATGCCTCTCCCAACCTCAATCTCATGAAGAAAGAGAATCCCTCATCCATCACAGCAGGCAAGCCATCATCTTGGAAAACTTGTGCTACTGTTTGTTTGTGACTCTGTATATTCTGTGTCAGCCTTGACTTCATCCAAATTCCACAATACAAGAGAACCGTCCTCAAATTCCATTTTCGGGAACCTCAACATGCTTGAAAATGGTGTTCACCCATACGTATACACAAGATCCTTAGGCAATATTGTGACATGATGCATTATCATCTCAAACTTCCACAGTTCCAGTGCCAACTATCTCGTTGTTTCGAAGAAGACATACTTTATCTCCAGTATTATACATATTGTCCTGCACATAAATAATTGTGTTATTTATGATATCTGTTTATGCAATATTTTTAAGAAATCTGAACTACGGTTGCTTAATAATATGCATGTGCAATAATACATAATTATGTATAGAGATAATATCTCATGCTTTATTAATACAAATGATGGGCAGGATTAATCCCACCCACGACTCCCTCCGACGAGGAACGATGGGCGGGATTAATCCCGCTACCGACTGTACCCCTTCGAAGTGAGCCGGCGGGATTAATCCCGTCGACGAAGCTACCCCTTCGGAGAGAATCGGCAGGATTAATCCCGCTGTCGACTTTACCCCATCGGAGAGACTCGACGGGATTAATCCCGCCGCCGATTCCCTCTCGCGAGGAAGAATCGATGGGATTAATCCCGCCGCCGGATCTTCCTCGTCGAAGAGAGGCGGTGGGATTAATCTTGTCGCGGACTCCTCCGATGAGGAAGAAGTGACGGGATTAATCCCTCCCCCAGATCTTCCTTGTCGGAGAGGCGGCGGGATTAATTCCTCCCCCAGATCTTCCTCGTCGGAGAAGCAGCGGGATTAATCTTGCCGTGGACTCCCTCCGACGAGGAAGTACCGGCGGGATTAATCCCGCCGCCGGATCTTCCTCGTTGGAGAGAGGCAACGGGATTAATCTCGCCGCAAATCCCTCCGACGAGGAAGAGGGTGCGGGATTAATCCGCCCAACTCTCTCCGAAGCTATAATTTTAAAGAAATCTCGAGATGAATCCTGCCCACAAATATTTAAAACAGGGAAGGGGTGGCGAGATTAATCCCGCCACCCCTTTTCCGCCTCCTAAAATGGTTGGTGAGATTAATCCCATATATAACTCTTTTTAATAAATTCAAGTAACTCTTTATTAGTTGAGATAGTTATCGGCGAGATTAATCCCGCCGCTCTTTTTAAGAGGCGGAGAAGCATTGCCCAGACTAATTCTGCTATAGCTATCAAAGAGATGGTGGCGGGATTAATCTCGCCACCTCTTTGAAAAGGCGAAAAAAAATGGCCGGATTAATCCCGCCGCCCCAGCTAATCGAGAATATTAAGTTAGAAGTATATTTAAACGGGATAAATCCCTAATAGAATATATTGTAATCCTAATGCATTCTTAAATCCCTAAATTCTAAAATTTAAGAGAGAATGTAAGAGAGTGAATCTTTATAAATATATCTAAATTTGTTTATAATACTTACTTATAAACAGCATTGAAGGCGCCATGCTTTCCTATAAACAATAGCACACCCAATTTATTGTCGCTCCTGAGCTGATCATTAAAAAGAAAAAAAAAATCTGAAGAGTGAAAAATAAAGAAAAAAAGAAATCCTTATCGGAGAAAAACCAGATCTGAATTTGAGTGGGAAATTAAATACATTTTCAAATTTACATGTCAGATCGACAATACTTATGTTAAAATTCAAAATTTTTGAAAATAACAAAAAAGAAAATTTAAGATGAGTTGAATAAATAACTGACAATCTTACATATATACTCTTCAATTCTAATGAGTGTTTTAAAATTGCATTTAATGTCATTCAAGTGATTCAAACTGTTTAATATTATGAAATTTTTATAATTATTCTACATTCTTAATATTCAAGTATATATTATTAAGTTTATATTATATATATATATATACACTAATACTTAATTAATATTAAACCTGATTATCATCTTATTCTTAATTATCTCAGTAATTATTCTACATTTGTATATATTAATGGGATTTTCTCAATTAATTTGTTATTATTTCAAGAATATTCCTGTGTTAAACCTTATTATCAATATTAAATTAATATATATATTAAAACTATATATAACTATATATTAGATAATGATGTATTATATTATAATTTAAAATATGTTCATAGTATATTAATATCATTTTCTTAATTGAGTAATTAATCTTTTTTATATTAATGGGATATTCTTTATTATTTTCTTATTATTCCAAGAATATTTCAATATTAAACATGATTATCATAATTAATTTAGTTAATTATTTCAGTACTTGATCTACATTTGTATATATTAATGGGATTTTCTCAATTAATTTCTTATTATTTCAAGAATATTCTAATGTTAAACCTTATTATCAATATTAAATTAATATATATTATTAAAACTATATATGGCTATATATTAAATAAAATCATATATTATTATGTATAATTTAAAATATGTTCATAGTGTGTTTATTAATATTATTTTCTTAATTATTCGATGTTTGTTTTGCACACATATATAAACACAATCATAAATTTATATATACACGTGCACACTCATTAGAAGCACTTACAGAGACACATAT
Source organism: Selaginella tamariscina (assembly GCA_003024785.1). Taxonomy (NCBI): domain Eukaryota; kingdom Viridiplantae; phylum Streptophyta; class Lycopodiopsida; order Selaginellales; family Selaginellaceae; genus Selaginella; species Selaginella tamariscina. Next base: position 619,880 of record PUQB01000044.1, read on the forward strand.
GCACACACATGCACATTGCCTTAAACCAAATTTGAGAAATTATATATTGCTTCTTTATTGAAAAACATCATGTTCAACGCATGTATGATCTATATGTATTCAGTCTGTGTGTATGTAACACATTGAATTTACACATGTAATATATATGTATGTCTATGTGTATACACGTGTGTATGTATATATATGTATTAATATATGCAATGTGTACGATTTTCATTTGTTAACACTCTCTTTCTTCTCTCATACATACACAGTGTCACCATGCATAATCCCTTCTCTCATACATACACACCATGCATAATCATGATTCATAATATGTAGCCTGTCTCTTCTCTCATACATACACACCATGCATGATCCATAATATGTACTGATGTTACAATATTATGTATTATATATAATGTATATCTGTATATAATATGTGTATGTATATATGTGTACTAATATATGCAATGCGTACAAAATTAATTTTTGAACACTCACTCCTCTCATACATACACACCATGCATGATTCATCATAACCCTAAACCCTAAACCCTAAACCCTATGTAACATTGAATTTACACATGTAATATGTATGTATGTCTGTGTGTATACACATGTGTATGTATATGTGTGTACTAATATATGTAATGTGTATGAATTTAATTTGTTTACACCATGCATGATCCATGTTAATATGTACTGTCTCTTTCTCTCAAATATACACACCATGCATGATCCATAATATGTATTGTCTCTCTTCTCTTATATATACACACCATGCATGATCCATAATATGTACTCTGTCTCTTTAATATTAATATATACTATATATGTATGTCTATGTGTATAATACTATGTGTGTATATATGTATCACTGCACGTGAAACTTTAACACTTTCATGGACACACACATGTTAAACCCCTACATGATTTTTATTCTTGAGGTGTATATGATACACCCACGCCGTTGATAATATAATAAAAGAATATTCATTTAGGGCAAATCTATAGTTTATTCTTTTTAGGGTTTAAGTATATTCTTAGAAGGAATATTTGATTAGGGTTAATATTTCTTTTAGGGTTTAGGTATATTCCTAGGGTTTCAAGAAGCAAGGCGGCGGAGGCGGCAGCTATGAGATCTCTCTCTCACACACAGGTGAGATCTCTCTCTCTCACACGAACACTCCTGAGTTTATTTATTTATTTTTATTCACATATATATTTATATGTGTGTGTATCTTAATAATATAATTTAGATCTCTATCTCTCGCACACACACGCACACTCGTACACACACACACACACACACACATATATATATATCTGTGTGTGTTTATGTTTATGTATCTGTATAATTTTATTAATTTATTAATTTTATCTTTGCACACGCAGGCACACTCCTGTTTATCTGTATGATTTTATTTGTTTCGCTCACACACGCATACTCACGATATACATATACACACACACATATATATATACCTATATACATATAATATACATACATATATTATGTGTACCAGTATCTGTATAATTCTATTTATTTATCTATCTCTCGCACACACACGCACACTCCTATACATACATATATACATACATACACACACACATATATATATATGTGTGTGTGTGTGTATCTGTATAATTTTATTGATTTGTTAATTGTATCTCTCGCACACACACGCACACTCATGTATATATATATGTGTGTGTGTGTTTGTTTATCTGTATGAGTTTATTTGTTTCACACACGCATACACACGATATACATATATGTATATACTTATGTACATATATATATATACATATATTATATGTACCAATATCTGTATAATTTTATTTATTTATCTATCTCTTGCACACACACGCACACTACTGTATATACACATACATATACATATATATGTGCGTGTGTGTGTGTGTGTGTATGTGTGTGTGTGTGTATCTGTATAATTTAATTTATTTAGCACACACATACGATATACATATACATATGTATATATGTGTGTGTATCAGTATAATTTTATCTGATTTGTCTATCTCTAGCACACACGCACTCTCCTATACACACATATACATATATATATATATGTGTGTAGTGGCGGGATTAATCCTGCCGCTATACGGTTAGACCCTCGGCAGTGGGATTAATCCCGCCGCCATTTCAGGCAGGTTATTCGGTTAGCTTCATGAGCGGTGGATTAATCCCGCCGGCCATGGCCTACGTGCTGGGCCTAGGCGGCAGGATTAATCTCGCCGCCTATGCATGCCTTGCGCGGAATCCGGCGGGATTTATCCCACCGCTAATGGCCTGTCCGAAGGTTCTAGGTGGCAGGATTAATCCCACCGGATTCCATGCAGGGCATGGGCGTCCGGTGGGATTAATCCTGCCGCCCATGGTTGCGTGCTGGGCCTAGACGGTGGGATTAATCCCGCCACGTACGCATGCCCTGTGCGGAATCTGGCAAGATTTATCCCGCCGCCAAAGGCTTGTCCAAAGGGTCTAGGCGACGGGATTAATCCCGCCACCAAAGGCCTACCTGAAGGGCCTAAGCGGCAAAATTAATCCCGCCGGATTCCACATAGGGCATGGGCGTGCGGCGGGATTAATCCCACCGAATTCGCACAGGCATGCGTGGGCAGCGGGATTAATCCCACCGTCCAGGCCAGCAGAGGCCATGGGCGGCGGGATTAATCCCACGCCCATGTGCGAATCCGATGGGATTAATCCCGCCGCATGGCTGCGGGAAGGCCTGGGCGGCGGGATTAATCCCGCCGAGCCTTCAATGCCTGTTGGAGGAATGAATCCCGCCACCCTTCCTTTTTTTATTGGTGAGTCGGACCAATCCCAAACGTTTCTGTCTGAGATGAAGGTTTACAACATACCAATGGAGGACTGGGAAGGGTGGCGAAATTCATTTAACCATCCCTTACATGGTGGGCGAGATTAATCCCGTCCCTTTCTGGAGTCACTGAAGGGGTGTGCCAAATAAATCCTGCCCAGTTCTCTCTGAGACCGAGAAGGGTGGCAAGATTAATTCCGCACTCCCGTTCAAGGCCTCCAGAAAGGTGGCGAGATTAATCCCGCCCACTCTTTCAGGAGGCATTGAAGGGGTGGCGAGATTAATCCCGCCGCACCTTCCATGTGAATATATATGTGTATTAGTATATATAAGTTGCATATCTCATTTTATTTACTTTTATCATCTTATCATAATATTTCGAGTAAAAGCTAGGAATATGTAAAACTGTCCAGAGCTCACATTTGTGGTGGTTTAAAACGAAATGTTATCTTTTTTTGCACTAGCACAAATGTGAGCTTTGGACAGTTAATTCCGTCCACTTCTCTCTGTGTATTATTTTTGTATATTCGGGTTTATACAAGTGTGTGTGCGTTTTTATATGATTTGTATTCATAGTGTATTATTTTGCAGAAGGACGATTTAATTAAACAAGGAGATCGAGTCATTAGTATGGAGTCGTCGTCAAATTCTGGGTAAGAATTAAAATAAAATCTGTTATACTCGGATATGTGCTTGAACTAATCATTTTTGTATTCAGATGTGGAATTGAGGTGACATTAAAGACGAGAGCAGGAGAAGAGATGGGCAGGGGGATTCTGGAATCAACTTGGCCATATTTCAAACTAAACGGGAAGCGCATTGGAACAACCATGGTTGCTGTCAAACTAACCTCTGTCACATCGCATGGACAAGCAAAACAATGGAAAGTGGGTGTGCTAGTCAAGCATCCGAAAGCATGCTGAACCCAGATTGAACGATGCTCGACACATATGCCTTGTTCCATCCAATGTCACGTTCTCGGATCCAGAGGTCGCCAGTTACAACATTAATTTCGGGTGGTTTTGTCGACTTGTGGATAATGACGTTCACGTGTTCACTAATGATGTTGACCGTGGAGTTCTTCTTCAACGAAAGCCCATCTATGGAGGGGATCCAACTGGATGTCTACTTCGAAGATCTTCAGACTCATCGAGTAGGTGTATTCTCAGGAGATATTGCTTCACAATACAGAAAATCCACAAGTGGAGCAATCGTCCCTCTTCACATTGAAGAAGAACACAGCGACATCATAAAGGAGATTGAGAGGGTGGCTTGGTCTCAGGTTCTTTACAGATCACGTTCAATTTGCTTAGAAATTTCGGGAGCTGGAAGAGTGTGCCGAGAACATTAGAACATCTCAATCGGGGATCACACATGTTGATTCGGATCGTAGAAAAAATCATTCGTCGTTTTGTCAGCTGCACCTGTGGCATCCCATGCTGCAATAAGCCACAAGGAAATGATGTTGGATGATAGGATTTACGAGTGTAGGGTTAAGTATTGCAGCGTCAACCCAAACTTCAATTACAGGCCACTCAATCAGGAACGTGTAGCTGAGCTCATGGAGAAGATGAAGGACGACAATTCTTACACCGTTCCACATAAACAAAGGGCGCTGACAAAGTGTGGATCACAACACCGGAACAAATGAGGAAGGTTCAGACGGAGAATAGAAAATCATCAAGTACTACATCATTAGTGGCCAGCACACAATAACGGCAGCCCAACGACTTCTCGACGAACACAACAAAGGAACGATGGCAACAAAACTTTCCGAGCATACCCGTGAGAAGCTGACGAAAAATCGGCGTTTTTAGCGAAGCCGAATCTCACAATCGAGCAGTACCATAAGTTATCGGCGGAATGGGACGCTGCAGACACCAACCACTACAACAGCAAAATATGGGAGAAGTTCAAACACACGCGAGCCGTGTGGGAATCTCTTCAGCGACCACAAAGAGCTACCAGGGAATACACAATCTGCGGACTACCGGGTAAGCAAATTGTTTGGGGATTTATCTCGCCGGTATATTAATCTGTCTTTTTTTTCAGAAATTGTAGCAGTTGATTTTGCCCAGGTGGGCGGGAAGGAAACATCCTTTTTGATGATGTTGATTTCTTGTCCCGAGGATAGGATCTTTGCCAAATGGTTGGGGATTATGGAATCCTTTGCAAAAGGAACACTGAAGAAGAAGCAGACAAGTGAAGTGGAGCCCTCAGAGAAGTCTGCAAAGAAACCCAGTAAGACGCCGAAGGCTAAGTCTGTTCAATCTATAAAGGATGTAGACAACGATTTCAAGCTCACATGGTTGAAGCCTTTAAATGGAACAACGATGGAGGAGATGGAAGTCTTGGCTGATTTGGTGATTGATGGCAAATTACAATTAACAACAGCAGCCCCACCTCTCCTTTTCATCTCAAGGCAATGGAGTTGAAGACGGTCAGGCACTTCAAGGAGTGGTTGGGAATACACTGCCACAAACTGGGTTGGACCTCGGCTTCAACATACGAAGAGGTCAGCAAATATTTGCATGTGACAAACGATGATATGCTTGTCGAATGGGTGAATCAATCGGAAGATCTGGGCAAGAATCTATTGCACGCCAACGCCAAAAAGGAGAACATTGCGATGACGCCTTCTCTTATGGCAGTCCTTCAGCAGCGGAGAACCGAGTTGAACCTTATAAAGGAGGATGCTACGAATCACGACAAGCCCTACAGATGTTTGTTGTTGGATTCGGAGACTTTATGGGGTACCATCACTGCTTGTAGGAAACCGTTTCAATTGTTCGTGATGGATCGGCGGGTGTCAAAAAATCCTTCGACAGACAGGGCACTAGAGGATTTGGTGGAGAAACTTAGTGCAAGCATGTACAAAGAAGGTATTTATTATTGAATTCATACTTGCACTCTTGACTGATATTACGTTTTCAGGTATTTATTTCTTGATTCTTGCTCATGTCACCGATACCTTTGCCTTCTCCTTTGCCAAGAGGAATAAACATCGTTGGACAGGATTTTATATGAATGATGCTGATCCGAAGTGCATTGATTCGGTTGTTCACTTGGTTGTTAGGAATGCGCCAAACAGTTTCAAACTTCCAAATGACTGGCCAGGCATCTGTTTGCACTCCAACGGCCCTGAACCTCCATCCGATACACCGATAGGTAGAGTGACGTATTCGGCAATGTACGTTATCCAAACATTACAAGTCAAGCGGCACGGAGCATCGTCAACTTGATCAGGGGTCCTCACAGTGATGCGTGGGTTTTTGACTACTGCACTAGGGGGTCCGTCTTGAAGGAGTGTTACCTTCGGCATACATTGTTGAAAAGGATAAGACCATGGTTGAGGACCTGAACAAGTGGATAGATAGGTTCTCAACTGACTACCCCAACGAATCCATAAAGGAGTATTTGAGAAAGTTCCCTCCGATAAGTGCGATAGCTCTGAAGACGAATCTGGTTCAATGTCGGAGTCTGAGGACGAACTTCAATCAGATATTAGACCGGAAGTTATCTCGAGGAGTACAGAACATTCACACACTCCATTACCCATGGAAATCAATAGAAGATAGAAGATCTTGAACCATCTCACAAGCGGCTTAGACCTTCTTCGCCTCACTCAGAAGGTAATAGCGAAGAAGAATTGTTAATGAGTTCTTAGAGTGACGAATAGTTGTAAATGAGTGTAACATAAGGCATTTTTGTATATTTCGTTTATATTTGTACAGAAAATAAATTCTCAAGGATTAATGAAGCTTTTAGTTCAAACATGGGTCACACATTAACAAGGTAAATAATATACCTTGATAATTTTAAGGTCAGCTAATTATCATTTTGCAGATGTAATGAAACAATTGAGAACATGGATTTTCAGCATTGCATGAGGTAAGAGAGGGGTTTGGCGACAATTTCTTGTGCCACATGTCAGAATGACAGAGTTCATGCAGGAAATGGATAATAATGCAGCTCAAAACATCGTTACCATGGGGGCACTTCAGTTTTTTCATCATCATTTTATTGGCTTCAATCCCGAAATCAATTTCTTCAGCGCATGCAATATCTGAATCTTGTAAGGATGATGTACAATTAAATGATGAAGGGATAGGCAACGAGATAGTGGCAACGGATAAATGTGAAAGGGAGCAAACAAGTGATTTGCAAAGTATTCAAGAGGCAACGCTATCTCATGTTACTCATGGCCATATTGTGTTGTTGGATGTCAATGGTGTTCTGCTTCATCGACAAAGGCCCGAGGATAGGAAAAAAGAAATCAAACAAGGAGATTTCATTCCTTGTCATGGTAAATTTCGATATGATATTATTTTTCGTCCAGGGTTGGATCGTCTCTTTCAAAAGCTTAAGGAGATGGGTGCGCTTGTGGGGATTTGGTCATGCATGCAGATTCATAACTTAACACCGCTGTTGAATTTGCTTAAGAAACATTGTAGTGTTGAAGCAAGCCATACTTCTTCAAGAATGAAAGAATAATTAGGACTCATGAGGAGATCAGTCGCTTAAGGATAATGAAGAACACACAGATGTTAATGGTAGACGACTCTCCTCAGAAGGCTATGCTCAACCAGAACATTGCTTGTATTCATCCAATCACTTTCGACTCATATTCTGATACTGATATCATGGATGAGCTAGTGAACTACTTGGATACGTGCCTCAGAAAGAAGAATCTCGAAAACTTTTGTGAGCAGTATTCACCGTATCAAACATTTCTTAAAGCTTTTCTTTCTCGTGATTTTGAATTTTATAAAATGAAGGATAGCAACCAGGCGCTTTATAATATTATTCTTAAGGAACGTCAGTTTTTAGATGAGCCTTTATGCAGATCTTTTCTTATCACATCTTATGTATTAACAAGGATGGCAACTCCCAATTGCATTCGTGAGAGTGTTAGGTGGTGGTAACAACATCAAGATATTGACTAAAATGATTCAATTAATCCGGAGAGTGATGATTTAAACAAAATGAAGATTTTCTGTATGATAGGAAGAAAAATTTATAAAAAATTAACATGTTGATAAGAAAATGATTTCATTTGTAATTATGTTTGATAGTATTTCTTAATTATTGTAAATTATTTTTAGAATAATATGAATATTTTAAGAATATTCCTTACTAAGTAAGGTTATTGAAGGATTAATTTATTAATTAATTAATATTTAAGGCTTAATTACATATTAATTAAAAATTAATTAATAATTAAAACTTAAGTATTAATTAGTAATTTATTTGATATTCTCATTTTCACATATCATGCCCACTTTAGTTACAACGTGCATTTCTTGACCTTCAAGACTAAATAGATACATTGCTAGCTCGTCCTAACAAACAAAATTGTTATGTACACACACACGTACATGCACGAACACACAAGGACATAAAATGACAATACATAAAATGCATGTCTTTTTGAACACATATTGTGCATGTAAATAAGTTAATCTTTTTAATAAGGCTTATGAAGAATATTTGCATATTTTAAATAATATAAAGATTCTCTCAATTCCACATGTTGTGGTCGTTTTGAAATATACAATATGTTATAATATTATATTATGTATAAAAAGAAAGATAAGAGTGATGTGCATTACTTTCATATTTAAATTCTAAATGAAATTAAAATGTAATATAAGTTTGTGAATTTAATTATTTTCTTAAAAAATTAATAATAATAAATACTTTTAATTTACTATGTTTAAAATTTAAAAATGTTTTTGAATTTGTTAAATATAATATTATCTTATTTAGAATTATGATAATTCTAAATCATAAGAACGTACAAATGTGTATTGAAGTGTGCAAGCGTGTGTATTTGTGTTTTTTAATTATATACTTTAAATACTTATATATAATAAGTGAAATATGTGTTGGTATATTAAAGTTTCGAGATTACAAATTAAATCTTTAAAATAATTCTCTTAAAAATATTACTTATGTGTAATTAATTTTCACCATTCGATATAGTCACTCACCTATAAGAAAATTTAATTACGATTTACATGTTTGTTTGCCCTGTGCTAAATTTTAACAAGTGGAAAGCTATTAATATTTAAGTCCCTTAATGTTAAAATTAAGATATATCAATTATTTTATAATTAAAATTATTTAAATAATGTGTGAGTTTCATAAAATGTATTTCTCATTGTTGCTAAAGACACTAAGATACAACATATGTAGCAGAAGTAAAGGATGCAGACATCGGAACACTTCCACTATACAACTTCTTTTCCTATTAATTAAACATTAATTAACTAGTAAATGCTAAAAACCAATGGAGGGTATGTATTAAGAAAATCGACACACATTTATCCTAAAGGCTTTTCTTAATTATATTTTTAAAATGTAAATACATTTAACCATAGCAATTATGATTGTATTAAAAAAGGAGTCCTCACAAAATGTGAATATCATGAGAGTTCTCATTGTCCATGTGATAGTTCTGGTTAAAACAACAAATTATGATCATGAAAAGCTAAAAAATCCGTAGAACATATCATCAAGATCTCAAGAATATCCTTACTTTAAGAATACATACTTGTTCTAAGAAACAAAATGTAACACACACACACATACAAAAGAGGCATGCAAACAAAATCTAGTACAAAAGATCAAAAATCACTTAATATATTTGCACTATTTTTGTTATTAAAAAGAGTTATAAATATACTATTATTCTGAATATTAAAAATCTAGCGCTTAAGAAATAGGGTTGTAAGGCAACATACACGATTTATTAATAACTTAGGACCACCTTAGTGTCTCTTATTTGGAGGGAATGCAGAAAAATAAATTTGCAGGGACACTAATAGGTGTAATCACATTGTTAATTTTAAACTATTTTTTTAATAATTTATTTTAATTTAAAATCAGTGGTGGAATTCTCATCTTTAAATATAAAGTCCATTGCTAATTTAACATTAAAATTAAAATTATTATAATTTATAATCTTATATTATAAATTTAAATAAATATTAATATTTTTAATTGTTGTCATTCATAATGTATTTATTTTTGTCTTAATTTATTTTCATTTCCGTTGTTACTTCTTTTCTTTATTTCTTTTTTCTAAATAATAATTATGAAGGATTTTAAAGATATGCTATTTGTTTGTAAACCACATATATTTAAACTACAAAATACAATAATTCTTTAAGAATATATAACTATTAGAAACTTTATAAATAATTATCTTAAATTTACATGAAGCAGCTTAAAATTAAATTATAGAGGTTTATTATAAAATTATATGCCCTATAAACCTCAATGATTAAAATTTACTACATATAAAAACTAATACAAATATATTTTAATCATATAGTTTTAGGAATAACTTACAAAGAGATTGTATTTTTAATTTTTAACCGTATGTTACATATTATAATACACTAGTATATTGTATTAAAATTACATTGCTAATTTAAAATTAAATTTTAATTTAAAATTTTAACTTAAAATCAAATGTCGGATTTTTATATTAAATTATAAAAATCTCACTACTAATTTAAACATTAAAATAAAATATATTAAAATTTATAAGTTTTAATTTAAAACTAGAATTAACAAATAATAATATATTGTCATAATGAATTTAATGTGTTTGCCATCATTATTTTACAATATCATTATTGTTTTTAAATGTCATTATGATGTATTCACTATTATTGTTTTTAACTTGATTTATTTTGGCTTGATCCTTGTAATTTTTATTTTCTTTTTAAAAACAAACTCTTTTATATTAAAATTATATTAATATTGCATATAATATTTGACTTAATGATTTTATCACTTGCTATGTCACTTTAAGCAACATGGCAAGCAACGTGGAAGGTGGTTTATCTGTAGTTTAAATTTTAATAAAATGTAAAGTTAATAAATACTAAAATCAAAAAGAAATAAATATATATAAGATGTTTGTGTATAATTAAAAAAAAACGTGTAAAAATCATATGCATTACTTAGGGTTTTATGTATAATTTCTTACAATTTAAGTGAAAAAGAAATATATAAATAATAAATTAATAGAAACCATATGCAATAACTTTAATGTCTTTTATGTGTATATTTATTATATTTGAAGTGAAAAATAAATTTAAAAATAATAAATATTACAAATCAAGAGGCCATAACCATTCCACGTTATCGTGTGCCACATTCATAATGTGATATATAACATTGTTGATGTGATGTGAGACAGGACGATGACACTAAGGAGTTGCCCATATTTTATAAGTTTTACACAAGGGTTTCGAAGAGGAAATCTTTGTGTCGAACAGTTTAATTGAGATGTAAGTGAAATGCGGGAGTTTATTCGATGGCAGGATGGTATTTGACAGGGTGAAAACACACAACGTGGTACGTATACGTGTGCATACGCTCGGTGTGTATGTATATATATATGCGTGTTTATGTGTAGGTTTCATGGAATTCCCTCATGTTAGGATACGTGGAGAATGGAGAAGAGGAGCTTGCATTGGAGCTCTTTGAGTCGTACGGACTTAAACCGGACGGCCGTACTTTTGTAGCAGCACTTAAAGCATGTGGGAGTTTAGCAACTAAACAGGGACATAGTAAACTTATGTAGAGAAGGCGAGAGAGATACACAGGCAAGCAGTAGAAACAGATATTACGTAGAGAGTGCACTGGTGGACACGTAAGCGAAATGCGGGTACATGTACGATGCGAGGAGAGTATACGATGGGATGTATACACACGATGTTATATCATGGACAGTACTTGTGATGGGATACGTGGGGAGTTGGGAGGAAGAGATGGGATTGGAAGCTTACTACGGTTTACGGCCCAGAGGGTGTTCCAGATGGAAGGGCTTTCGTGGCAGTGCTTAAGGCTTGTGTGGGAACTGCAAAGAGGGAAAAGGGGAGGGAAGTTGGGGGATGTTGGTGAAGATGGGATCCTTGGGGAATGGGATGGGGATTCATGGGAAGTAATGAAGTGCCCCTGTGAGAAGGATGTGATTGTTTGGAACACTTTGATGGATATGTATGCAAGTTGTGGCAGTTTGGAAGATGCTCGTAAGGTGTTTGATCAAATGCAGTGGCATACCATTGTGTCTTGAACTGTTACAAGGTAATGTTGTCTCTCTCTCTCTCTCTCTCTCTCTCTCTCTCTCACACACACCACACACACACACACACACACACACCAGGCTACGTAGAGAATGGATATGCGGAGCTAGGCTTGGAGGGTTTTACTTGTATGAGAGTTCAACCAGATGTTCAGGCTGTTGTTGCAGCTTTGAAGGCGTGTTCGTGTCTTGCAATGAAAGATCTAGTACGAAAACTGATGGGAAGCTTGTGAACACACGCATACACACGCACGCACGCACACAACTTGAGGGCTTTGGAAGGTGGAGGCTATGAAGAAAGGGATGTAGAAAACCTGCTTGAAAGTGACTTCCATGTTGGAAATGCTCTGATTGAGATGTATGGGAGTTGTGGGAGTTTAAGAGAAGCAAAAGCAGTGTTTGATGGGATGCCATCTCGGAATCTGGTGTCGTGGAACAATTTGTTGTCAGCATATGCGGAGAATGGGGAAGGCAAGCTGGTAATAACTTATAGCGTGTGTATGTGTAAACTAGCTAAATATGAATGTCACACACACACACACACACACACATGCAGAGTTAACGTATACTCAGATTTGAGGGAAGACGAGAGCGTGGTAGCAGATTCTCAGTCATACATTGCCGCTTTGAAGGCGTGTGGACTGTTGTCATGTTTGGAAACAGGGATTTCACTACATGCAAACGTATCTAGACATGGACACGACAATTGATGCGGTTGTCATTGTATGTCTTTCTACTGTAAATGTGGGAGCCTAGGACGTACTCAGGAGCTGTTTGATTCAGCAAAGTGGTAAAGCTCTCCCTCTCCCTCTCCCTCTCTCTCTCTCTCACACACACACACACACGTACCTTTGTTACAGGTGTTTTGCAGATGGCTTAGTGATTTGGAACTCACTTATAGCGGCCTACAGTCGAGTAGGAGAAGCTCATGAAGTGTTCAAGCTGTTGCACATAATGCAGGAGCAAGGAATCGAACCTGACAGGATATAGGATTAGTTCTCAAGTATGTAGGGAAGAGGTTTTTTTGACTTGATTAGTGCTAAGTACGGATTAAAGCCTACCATTGTATTATTGATCTGCTGACACGTGGTGGAGATGCAGTCAATGTGCTGGAGAATATGCCTTTTCTCGCGAGTTCAGTGAGCTGGAGGACTGCGGCATTTGACGGTGGAGATCTTACAGTACAGTGTTTTGAGTACTGTACTCAAACACTGTACAAATGGAATATTCGTAAGACTTGAGTAAATATGGCATGCCACATATACTCAAGTCTGACGAATATTCCATTTGTACAGGTACAAATGGAATATTCCATTTCAAGTCTCACACGTTGTCACCTAGATATTCTCCGCAAGAAATGCAGTAACGACAGTCATTACAATTATATGCTTCATTTTAATCTTAACTTTATATATTATACATCTTAAATGTTTCTTTTATATATTGACTTAGTACACATACTTTATATAGAAGTATATTTGACAGTCCCCAACTGAATTTGAGTTTTGACCTTTTTTTTTTTCAACACAAACCGTATGTACTTTCAACACAGACGTATTTACTTTTTTTTCAACAAAGACCATTAGTACCATTAATAGTAAATACGGTCTGTGTTGAAAAAAAGAAGCATACTCTCTTCCTTATAAAAGTATGGAGGTTGAGATTGTTAAGTAATGCTAAAACACAATTCCATTTGGTAATGTTTTACAGCTTAATTACAATTACGGATTATGCGTATAAGTTAAAGACAAGCATATGTAATGCACACGCAATTGATGATAAATACAATTATAATCTTTTAATTAGTTAGTTAATTCTGGTTTATACTAGTTCTGGTGGACACAAATGACAATACATCAAAATGCATGGAACTGTATACACGTGCAGCTAGTGTTTATAGATTGAATATTAATTTTATTAGGATTTTGTGTATCCTCCCTCTCACAGCTGTTGGAATAGAACTCCAGGGATTATTGGAAACAAAGCCCATGAAAAAGAAGACCAAACACAGAAGAGAAATGCTATTACGAATTATGTCTCTGTAAGGGAGGCAAACTAGAGTTTTTGGAGATGGAACTTGTCGCTTTCTTCTGTGACAATGTTCACCTTGGAATAGTCTTTGAAGTCCTCCGAATCGATATGCAGCTCTTGTTCGATCAGGTGTTTGTCGGAGCCATCTCCTGCAAGCACCAGAACTGCAATCCTCCAGTAAGTTGCCTCTGCAGCAACGTTGACACGCATCTTTCCTTGTTCTTTAGGTTGCAGCTCAAGCCTCACACGACCCAACACATCTCGATCCTTGTCTCTCAAAACAATGACCCTTTCAGTGCAATTGTTAACGGACACTTCCTTCACACCTGAATTAGTACGAAAGCAACAGGACATGGTTCCTAGGAAATATAGAAGAGACTTAATAAAAGGGAAAGAATTTTTAAAACTAACAAAATATTATTTTGACGCAGGAAAAGGCATATTCTCCAGCACATTGACGGCATCTTCCACCATCTGCACACGTATGGTAGTGATCCATATCAGGCTTTAATCCGTACTTAGCACTAATCAAGTCAAAAAACCTCTTCCCTACATGCTGTGAGAACTAACCCTAATGTTATGTGCAACAGCTTGAACACTTCATGAGCTTCTCCTACTCGACTGTAGGCCGCTATAAGTGAGTTCCAAATCACTAAGCCATCTGCAAAACACCTGTAACAAAGGTTGTGTGTGTGAGAGAGAGAGAGGGAGGGGGAGAGAGGGAGAGAGAGGGAGAGCGAGAGGGAGAGGGAGAGCTTTACCACTTTGCTGAATCAAACAGCTCCTGAGTACGTCCTAGGCTCCCGCATTTACAGTAGAAAGACAGACAATGACAACCGCATCATTGTCGTGAGATACGTTTGCATGTAGTGAAATCCCTGTTTCCAAGCATGACAAGTGTCCACACGCCTTCAAAGCGCGGCAATGTATGACTGAGAGTCTGCTACCACGCTCTCGTCTTCCCTCAAATCTGAGTATACGTTAACTCTGCATGTGTGTGTGTGACATTCATATTTAGCTAGTTTACAATTCTCCGCATATGCTGACAACAAATTGTTCCACGACACCAGATTCCGAGATGGCATCCCATCAAACACTGCTTTTGCTTCTCTTAAACTCCCACAACTCTCAATCAGAGCATTTCCAACATGGAAGTCACTTTCAAGCAGGTTTTCTAAAGCCAGAGAGTGGATTTCCATCCCTTTCTTCATAGCCTCCACCTTCCAAAGCCCTCAAGTTGTGTTCGTGCGTGTGTGTATTATACATACCTTCACAAGCTACCCATCAGTTTCCGTACTAGATTCTTTCATTGCAAGACACAACACGCCTTCAAAGCTGCAACAACGGCCTGAACATCTGGTTGAACTCTCATACAAGTAAAACCCTCCAAGCCTAGCTCCGCATATCCATTCTCTACGTAGCCTGGTGTGTGTGTGTGTGTGTGTGAGAGAGAGAGAGAGAGAGAGAGAGAGAGAGACAACATTACCTTGTAACAGTCCAAGACACAATGGTATGCCACTGCATTCGATCAAACACCTTACGAGCATCTTCCAAACTGCCACAACTTGCATACATATCCATCAAAATGTTCCAAACAAACACATCCTTCTCACAGGAGCACTTCATTACTTCCCCATGAATCCCCCCATCCCATTCCCCAAGGATCCCATCTTCACCAACATCCCCCAACTTCCTTCCCCTTTTCCCTCTTTGCACTTCCCACACAAGCCTTAAGCACTGCCACGAAAGCCCTTCCATCTGGAACACACCCTCTGGGCCGTAAACCGTAGTAAGCTTCCAATCCCATCTCTTCCTCCCCACTCCGCACGTATCCCATCACAAGTACTGTCCATGATATAACATCGTGTGTATACATCCCATCGTATACTCTCCTCGCATCGTACATGTACCCGCATTTCGCTTACGTGTCCACCAGTGCACTCTCTGCGTATATATCTGTTTCTACTGCTTGCCTGTGTATCTCTCTCGCCTTCTCTACATAAGTTTACTATGTCCCTGTTTAGTTGCTAAACTCCCACATGCTTTAAGTGCAGCTACAAAAGTACGGCCGTCCGGTTTAAGTCCGTACGACTCAAAGAGCTCCAATGCAAGCTCCTCTTCTCCATTCTTCACGTATCCTAACATGAGGGAATTCCATTCCATGAAACCTACACATAAACACGCATATATATATATATATACATACACACCGAGCGTATACACACGTATACGTACCACGTTGTGTGATTTCATCTTGTCAAATACCATCCTCCCATCGAATAAACTCCCGCATTTCACGTACATCTCAATTAAACTGCTCGACACAAAGATTTCCTCTTCGAAACCCTTGTGTAAAACTTGAGAGTGTATCTTCATCCCGTGACACTATCTCCGTCTTCTTTAGCTGCTAAACCCGTACACGCCTTGAGAAGCACAGTATAACTCCTCACATTCATATAGCTGTTCCCTACAAGATATTATAAGTAATATAACACATTACTCTCTGTCTCTCTCTCTCTCTCTGCATGCGCCTGTCTGTCTGTCTGTCTGTCTCTCTCTCTCTCTCTCTCTCTCTCTCACACACACACCACACACCACACACAACCACGAGAGAATATGTCAAAGATGATCTCTTCCTGCTCAATTTCCACATATCCAAGCATAAGAGTTGTCCATAGAACAGTGTCAGGACAAGCTATCTTATTAAACACTGCTTGAGCGTCAACCATGTTACCACTCTTTGCGAACATCTCCACAGCACTGCTTGCTACGAATATGTCATCTCCGTATCCACTATTTACAGCTTGTAAGTAACAGTCTCTGCCTTTGATTGACTTGCACTGTTTTCAATAAGTTATATATTTGATCTATATCAATTATATATTCATTGTCTTTAAAAACTATATATACATACATGAATCTTATTTAATCGTTACACACTTCTGTGTAGGTGCTACATAGTAGTACAGCATGCCCACACAGACATGTGTGTGTGTGTGTGTGTGTGTCTATATATATATATATATATATATATATATATATATATATATATATGAACATAAATGAACATGGTGCACACATATGAACATAAATATATTGTTTTGCATAGCAAACACATATAAAATAATATGCATTATTTTGTATAACATATGTATGTTGAATGTATTCATATTTTCAAGCCCAAAAAATCAAAAAAAATCATTAATCATGGTTAGATGAAAATTACAATTTAACCAATTAATCACTCTAATGTAAAATAATGGTAGTTATTATTAATTATTTAAATTTACCAGGCTAAATAACCACTCACTAATGGAGAGTGGGTCTTAAGTGATGTTAAAATTATTGTCTTAAAACTTAAATATAATTAAATCTACAAATAATAAATTAGCATAAGTTCAAGGTAACGTTTCAAATAATGCATTATAATCTTTTAATTAATTGGTTTTATAAAATATAATATAATGAAATGAAACAATTTTAAGAAGGAAGAAGAACTTCACTGATTTGGGGCGACATATTAAGTTGTGAACATTACATTAATTATTATTAATTTAATGTTATTAGTTAATGTCATCGATCTTCACACCAGCATTAGTTAATCACAGAATTAAAGAATTTTAGTTAATGTAACTTAATTTATAATGTAAATGACTTCACACCATATATGATATATGTTTTACATTAATTTTATATTAAAAGTTCAATTTATTAATTTAAATATTAAATATTATTTTAGGTTCTGCAAATTTTGAATTTTCTGCATACACATACACACACACAAATTAAGATTTAAAATAATATTTAATATTTTAAAATTTTAATTTAAAGAGGGTATGCCTTAGAATTAAGTTAATGTTAAATTTTGTAAAAAACATTAGTTA
Source organism: Selaginella tamariscina (assembly GCA_003024785.1). Taxonomy (NCBI): domain Eukaryota; kingdom Viridiplantae; phylum Streptophyta; class Lycopodiopsida; order Selaginellales; family Selaginellaceae; genus Selaginella; species Selaginella tamariscina. The sequence continues at coordinate 637,726 of PUQB01000044.1, forward strand.
GATATTATCTTTTAATTTAATATTTAATTAGTGTGAATATATTTATATTAATAAATGACATTACATTATCTTTTCAAAATTTAATGTAATGCGGCAAAGACAATTGTATTAAATTTAATTAATGTTCACAAGTTAACGTGTGGTGTAAAATAAAAACAATGAAGTCAAACAAGCTGAGTTGAGTCAATTCCGCGGCAGAGGTAACACAGTTATTATCGTGGAAGAATTCAAACTCTCTCTCCGACAAAATCCCCAAGGCATGTAGTCTATTTAATTCCCAAAACTCCCATCCTTCTCGAAGTAGGATGAAAATAATCAGTCTTATAATCTTCATCGCATTTGTGCAAACAGGCTTCTCAACTCCATTACAGATATGGAGTAGAACATACGAGAATTCAAATACAGAACATCTACAGCCACTGCAGACGATTCAAAGAGCCTTACTAGGTGTACAGAAAAGAAGATTTCCAACTGCAGCAGCTTCAGCTCCATCTGTAATGAGATTACCACCGGCATCCTCACCAGCGCCAGGCCGAATTCAAACACCAGTTCAAGCTCCCAGTACTCCATGTACAGCAAGAAGAGATCCAGAAAGAGTTCAGATCGCTCCAGCACCTGCAACAAGGAGAGTTCAAATCGCTCCAGTGCAAGCTCCAACACGGAGAAGAGGTCGGATCACTCCAAGACCAGCAGCAGCACCGAGAAGAACAAGAGTTTCAGCACCGGCACCGGCACCGGCACTCAGTTGCGACGAGGTAGAACACCACTACCTGCTGGTTCTCCTGAGAGACTCTTACCTATCTCACCGACTGGAGACAGACTCAATGAAGGTATCTCATTTGTACCAGCTTCAGCGCCGTCTCCGGCATCTTCTAAGAAGAGGAGGGGTCTCTCACCACAGGGTATAACTGGGATTGCATTGGGAGGAGTTGCCCTCGCGGCCATAGCAATAATAGGGAAGTTCATCCACACAACAAGGAAATCCAATCTGCACAGAACAAGCAGTTTGAGTCACGTTTGATCCATGCACACACACTCAATATATACATGAATATACATACAGATGCACATGTATTTCAAGTTTTGACTATCTATTGGAATATGTAAAAAAAAAAAGCATAATGAAAATCGATATCATTCCTGGCATATCAGTTTAAATATTAGACGTATACTTCTGTATTCGTATGTAAATTTCAAATAAATGATATACTCATGTATTGTCATTGTGTGTGCATGTGTGTGCGTGCGTGTACGTGTGTGTACATAGCAGTCTTGTTTGTGTACGAGCAAGTATTTAGTCTTGAAGGTGAAGAGTTCCTTATTTCATTTTACAAAGAATCATCTTTTCACAGTCGGTTGTGCTTCTTCCATCGAATAAGAAGGTAAGTCGTACTAAACCACTTTATATATGTTAAAATATTATAACAGAGACGCCAATTTTAAATTAAATTATTAAATTATAAATTTAAATAATTTTATTTTAATTTTAAAATCAAATGTGATTTTCATGTTTAAGTTATAAAAATCTCACTGCTAATTTAAACATAGAAAAAAAAATATTAAAATTTATAAATTTATATTTTAAAATTAAAACTGACAATAATAACATTAGTGTTCTTTATTTTAAAATCTCTCTTTAATGAAATGATCTAATATTTATTTATAAGATATAAATAATCTATAGAATATAAATTTATTTTAAGAATATAAAAAATATTTTAAATTTAAACGAGATTCAAAACTCAAATTCAGTTGGGGACTTGCATATGTCTTAAACATGTACTTATGTAAATATACTTATTATATAAAGTATGTGTACTAAGTTAATATACAAAAGAAACATTTAAGATGTATAATATATAAAGCTAAGGTTAAAATGAAGCATATAATTGTATTATAAGCAACACATAATTGATGTTACGTTCAAATAATACAATTAGAATCTTTTAATTAGTTAGTTATGTAAATATATATAATGAAAATGAAACAATTAAAATATGAATTACGCCAAATAAAATAGCAATATCTAAATGGAGTCAAACAAGTTAATTTGAGTCAATTCCGCGGCAGAGGCAACAGCGTTATTAGCGTGGAAGAAGTCGAACTCCCCTTCCCTATAAAATTCCCAAAGCATGTATTTCATTCCCAACATTCCCGCTCTCGAAGTACAATCCACAACCATGAGGATGAAAACAATCAGTCTTATAATCTTCATCGCATTTGTGCAAACCGGCTTCTCAACTCCATTACAAATCTGGAGTAGAACATCATCACAAACAGATGTGAGTGTAGAAGAACATGAGAATTCAAATACAGAACAGCTGCAGAGGGTTAGAAGAGCATTACCAAGTGTACAGAAAAGAAAAACTCCAACTGCAGCAGCTTCAGCTCCATCTGTAATAAGAGTACCACCGGCATCCTCACCGGTGCCAGGCCGAATTGAAGCTGCACCAAGTCCCAATACTCCATGTGTACCAGCAGCACCCAGAAGAGCTCCATTAACTCCAGACAGAGTTCAGATCGCTCCAGCACTTGCACCAAGTCCCAATACTCCATGCACACCAGCACCCAGAAGAGCTCCATTAACTCCAGAGAGAGTTCAGATCGCTCCAGCACCTGCACCAAGGAGAGTTCAAATCGCTCCGGTGCAAGCTCCAACGCAGAGAGGAGGTCGGATCACTCCAAGAGCAGCACCAACACCATCAAGAACAAGAGTTTCAGGTTCAGCACCGGCACCTCGGTTGCCACGAGCTAGATCTGCTGGTTCCCCTGAGAGACTCTCACCTGTCTCTTCCCCCAATGAAGGTGTACCAGCTCCAGCGTCTTCTAAGAAGGGGAGGGGTCTCTCACAACAGGGTATAACTGGGATTGCATTGGGAGGAGTTGCCCTCGCGGCCATAGCAATAATAGGGAAGTTCATCTACACAACAAGGAAAGCCAATCTGCACCGAACGAGCAGCTTGAGTCATGTTTAATCAAGTAAACATGAATCTGTAAAAAACAAAGAGTGAATTGTATTATAGTATTGATGAAAACTTATTTGCTTGTCATTCTTCATCATAGAATATACTGATGTGACAAACAATCTAACTAAAAATATTTAAAAACTTATCAAATATATATGTGCTTGTGTATGTATAAATTCAATATAGATGCACATGCTGTGTATATGCAGGATGTATATGTATATATTGGTGACAATATATGAAATGTGTAAAAATCTAAGCTTTCTAAAAGTTTTAACAGATGATGTATCAAAATCAGCAACAGTGACAACCACCTAACAAAGAAAAAAACTATATATATATATAAAACGTTTACTCTAACAGACGTTGACCTTAATATGTATCCACGTGTGTAAAGTGGTATATGTGTATAAATTTTAATATAAAGCGGTTTTTCTCATAAAAAATTTGTTAGTGTTAAAAGATTAAACATATAATGCAGTCTTAGAATCGTTTGACGATTCTTAAGGTATATTACAGGATATCCCGAACGCGACATATTAAAACAAACTGGTCATTAGTATATAATAAACAACCTCATGATAAGTATTGAAGAAGAATACAGACTATCTATCGGAATATGTAAAAACAGCGAATTGTACATTAATGAAAATTTATTTACTTATTATATTTATTCCTGGCTGTTATCAGTTTACTTTGGCATATATACTGAAATACTAGACGTATACATCTCAAATATAATGGTATATTCTATATGCCTCTAACTAAAATGTAATGATTTATTGATTTAAAGTCAAAACTGTGTATAAGAGTATGCATAAATACTTCTATATACAACAGTGTACATCCAAAATGCAGGGATGCACATATAGCTATACTTTATGTGCATATCCATGGAAGTATATAGGCTTAGAAGTGGACACACACACACCACACATATAAAGGAAGAGAGATACCCATATTTCAAGTGCAAATATGTAAATATTGGAATGTCTAGACATGAATATTAGAATCTATACAATTTTTAATGAATGTAATAATGGTATAAAATAGGAAGTACCTGTGTGAAGGTTTTACTGGATCCAACAGTGACACCCAGTCCCTACAGCCACCTACAAAACAAGAAAAAGAACTAAAGTTGAAAAAGAGGGAAAAAACAAAAGCGTTTAAGCTTCATTATCAACCTCTAGTATGTCTGCCTCAAAGTCCAGGCCTTTGACAAATAAAGCTTGAATGTTCCGGTTAACTATATCACATAATTAATTATATTACTGATATTAACCTTGATCTTAATATTATATGTATATATGAAATAATATATTGTAAAGTGGTTTGATATGACTTGCCTTTCCCATTTAACGGCACAACCGACTCGGAGAGGTTCAGAAGACGATTCTTTGTAAAATGAAACAAGGAACTCTTCACCTTCAAGACTAAATAGATACATCGCTTGCTCGTCCTAAGAAAGGGAACTGTTATGTAAACGCACACAAACACACACACGCTCACACAATGAAAATACATAAAGTGCATGTCGTTTCGGATACAATGTACACATCTTGTGCATGTCTTTTTGGATACAATGTACACATCATGTGCATGTATGCTTCATGTGGCTAATGGTCGAATATACAACATATATATATATATAGTGGTAGGAGTATATGCATAACAAACGCAGAATGCATTCTTATACACAGCCAGACATAACACAGACCCCTCTTGCAAGTATAAATATCTACTATAGTGTATATACTATCCATAACAATACAAACATCATTATGTACATATATAAACACAGCCTGAGAGAGAGAGAGAGAGCGGGGTGGGGGGGATACTTACAGGCGCACACGACACGCGCGCGCGCGCACACACACACAGAGGTTTACCTCGGGCCATGTACAGAAGCTCTCAGCAGACACTTGAAGGACGCTAAATGCGGCTTCTCCAGCTATTACAGCGACCATTTCTCCATCTCTCTCCCCGAGAACATCAAACAATGACACAACGCCGCGAAATGAGTATTTAGTTTGTTCACAGCGACAATCGCAAAGTGTGCAATGCCAATCGCCGTGGATTTCCCGGACTTGCTGACCGCAGATACTGTGGATACGTACCAGCTCAAGCTGCTCAAATTGTACCTTCCCAAGCCTTGCTCTGCACACCTGATACAAATATTACATACATAAAGTACATATATATACATATACATATATAAGATGGATGGATGTTATACAGCATGAGAGAGAGCTTATCTCTCATTAGTATGGCCTTTCATATAGATTTAACAGCCAAGTTTAAAGGACGGTAAATACCATGAATCAAACACATACACACGCACGCATGTACACAAAGTATCAGTGACATACGTACTTGTCCACAACTACTCCAGCCCGAAACAGGAACAGTGATGTGGAGACAAGGAGAACAAACAACTGCCGACAGCCGAGATACATTGATGAATGATGCACCAGACACATTCTCTGTCCATGAACACTTCAGCCTGTCAATAGGAGCGTCAATAGGAGCGCTTATACATAGAGAGAGAAGTTCCTTACCCTTCGGCTCTGAACGTAGCGAGTCCAGCTATAAAAACTGTCTGTCCAGGGAAAACCTCTCCAAGATTCCTGCACCAAAAACCATGTCACCGTGCGTGCGTGTTTGTGTGCTTCATCAAAATAAAGAATTATGTGTTTTAAGACCAGTAAAATGAAAAACGATTACCAAACATTTACAAATCTGAGGTCAACTTCAGTAAGCCCCGATTGATCTTCAATGCCCAGGACAAAGACCTTCTCATTCTCACGGCTTTTGGATGCATCTCCACGTCGAGCAAACGTCACACAGCCATAAAGTGCAACATTCGTCATCTTTGGTCGCAAATCCTCCACAAGAACCTGCACGGTGTGTGTACATACACATACATGTGTGTATATATATAGAGAGAAAGAGTACCCGAACTGGATATCGACTAAAATCGACATGGCCTTGTGAATCGCGTGGTAATAAAAACTGAGAGCTGTTAAAGTTTTCATGATTCGCAGCAGCCTGTGTAGATACTGTTACCTGTCAGCACAAGTACACAAGTCAGGAGACGAACACTCACACACACACACAACTTGCTCCTCCAGCTGGATGAAAGGGACAGTGTAAAGGCGTGTGCAGCTACCAACTTGTAAGCACATTCCAGATATTGTTCGAGTATCACATTGAAAATCTCTAGCTACAAAAGGCCTCTCTATAGCCACCATGCTTCCTTCACTACAACAATCACCACAAATATTTGTAAGTTAATGGAATAAACTAAACCTCAAAGTACCTTAGAAGATTTCCAAGAGAGACCTGGTCGTCACATAGAACCAAAGGCATCGTATCATTATTGCTGTCACTAAGGAAGAGCTGCTTTTGCTTTAGATGTTTCATGTAAACACCCGTTTCAATCTCCAGTGACTTCTCCAACCTGCTTTGGTTTAACTATTATATATCATCCTCACAATCGCTAACTTGTGATACGTACTTTGCATAGAGATAGTAATCAGAAGCAACTTCAGCAGAAGGATGTTGTATTGTAGAGAAAGTATCTGAGCAAAACTGAGCTCCAAGAAGCATCGTATCGTACTCTTGTTCCTGAAACAAGAAATACACGTCTATAAACAGGTTTCGAAAAAAACCACTTTAACACGTCAATACGTAAATGTGCGTATACAATGAACACACACACACACACACTCACAATTAAATTACCAGACCTCGTCAAGTAGAATAATAAAGTACTCAGTAGGCAAAAGACGAGGCTCGTATAATCCAACAGCAGACCGTAGCCGGCAACCTGTCATTCGTATCTCTCTACCTTTTCGAAGGACTCCATCTTCTCCTTGAACCATATCATAAAATCTGCAACTAAATTAGTATTTTTGTAAAAATAAGGAGTTGTATTCATCTTACTTGCGATGAAGATAATGGTCGATTGTATTTCCGCTTGCTTCATCTCCAAGAGTGAGTAGGTATGTGCTAGTTCCTTCTCAATAAGTAGTCAAACTTTGTAAAGATAGTGCTGTATACAGTATCATATACATGGCTATGTATATTAAGTCGATGTGGTTAATACATTCTCTATATTGTCTATATTACATTGTTAATATACCTGGTAGTAAACGTATGTCAAGCACGACCACTTCCATAACTGCATCGAGAGCAACAAACTTCTTCTCCAAAATGGAATCGATGGTAGCAATGTTAGGCAGATGACTCTGAAGGCTCTTCTTCTTATGAATATGTATATTCCTTGCTCCAGAAAGTTTAGCTTTGCCGGATCCCTCCATTTTCTCTTTCTCAAACCATGACTGCATAGAAACAACAAGCCATTACAGTGTGTGTATTCATATTGCTATAGATCATATACAAGAGGCGCGCTAAAAGTGAAGTCTATGTATTATATGCTATACGCGTGTTGGTACTTGTATATGTCTAAGCATCGCATTCGCATATAGTTATATATTAATATTACTACCAAATCTCATTTGAACAACTCAGATGACATACTAAGACCGTGAGTATACTTATATGTGTATGACTCGCATAACATATACGTGCATTCTCAAATGTTTCATATGCAGGTTATATATACGTTTAAAATATGGATTATAGTTAATACGTGTGCTATACATATCTATATATTGAAATTGCGATAACTTCAATAAGAGTGATACAAGAGTCGTGATAACTTCAATACAAAGTGAATTGGTAATGGTCTCCGTCTCTCTCTCTCTCTCTCTCTCTCTCTATATATATATATATATATATATATGTGTGTGTGTGTGTGTGTGTTGTGTGTGTGTGTGTGTGTGTGTTGTACAAATCCTATATACTCAGACAACAAAGATACTTATATATACGATTCGTATAACAAGTACGCAATATTACATTATTAATGTTTAGAATGCGCAGATTATGTGTTCAATATATGGACTATAGAGATAACTGAAACAACTCGGATAGAGGAATGCGTTCTGTGAGACCTCGGAAATGATCCGTCCTCTCTCTCTCTCTCTCTCTCTCTCTCTCTCTCTCTCTCTCTCTCTCTCTCTCTCTCTCTCTCTCTCTCTCTCTCTCTCTCTCTCTCTCTCTCTCTCTCTCTCTCTCTCTCTCTCTCTCTCTCTCTCTCTCTCTCTAATATATATATATATATATATATATATATATCTGTGTGTGTGTGGTGTGTGTGTGTGTTGTTCATATCTATATATTAAGAGTCGTAACAATTTGAAGTCTACCTTTCATGTATTTGTAATAGCTATACCGATGTTGGTATTAGTATATAGAGTTATATAATTAGTTATATACATAGCATACCATATATATATGAATCTTATAACGAATTTATTAATCTGACCAGTGTAGCATTCTTATGCAGATTGATCATGTCTTAGGTTATCTTTGATTACCTCGAGGGCTCTCTATATGTTTATATGTTATATAAGAGTCGTGATAACGTGAAATAAGAAAAAGCCTACTATGTCATCCCAAGCAAAGATTTGTATAAGAAATTGATTGTATACACAAATATGTAGCTCTAACGTATTCGTTTATAGTGTGAGTGTGTATGCATTTATGTCTATACATATGTATATAAATAGATTATAGCTTGATTCTTGTACAAATCTCATTTACATAGAATGTTATACTGTATAATTAATTCTATGTATAACACCATATAAATAAATATGTAAATTCTGATATCTTGTTTAGGATTCATATAAATAATACCTGAAACAACTCGGACAGAAGAATGGCTTCAGTGAGACCTCGAGGATACGCCCTGCAACACGAAAGAACACGAGCCATTGTCCACGCCCAACCCGGATCCACAGCAATTTCAATGTTCCTCTCCTTGATCGCCTGCACCAGCGCCTCCCTCGCCCACTCTACATACCCTAAGACGCCATCCCCATTTTTTCCCGCCATCGCCATAAACCCTACATTTCAAAATATGGATAAACGAGTAATTAAGGATAAACTCATCAGTAGAATATTCTCCCGGGCGGGAGAATATTCTATTCAAGGGCCACTAAAGAATAGTCATTAACATCTATTTTCCCACTCCTGCTCGCCGCCTCTAAAAGAAAATCCGAGCTAGGGTATTGATCTTCTTCAGGTGAGCCGCACAATCTCTCTCTCTCTCTCTCTCTCTCTCTCTCTCTCTCTCCAATCGTCCCTGTGTTGCAGCGATCAAGGAAGATTCAATGGCGTTTGACAAGATCAAGGTCGAGAATCCCATTGTGGAGATGGACGGTAAGTTGTAAATAGGAGATATCTCTTTTTTCATGAAAAAAATTCCTTCCACTCATAATTCTCATTTTAGGTGATGAAATGACTCGGATTATCTGGCAAATGATCAAAGACAAGGTATATTATATATAAAATTATATATATGCATAGACACACACATATACATATGGATCTATGTATATGTGTTGAATTTCTGGTTTTGCAGCTTATTTTTCCCTTTCTCGATCTGGATATTAAGTACTTCGATTTGGGATTGCTCCACCGTGAAGAAACTAATGACAGAGTCACCGTTGAAAGCGCTGAAGCCACTCTTAAGTATGTATTAAGAAGTTTAACTATGTCCTGCTTAACTTAATCACTTCTGTAGGTACAATGTGGCTATAAAATGTGCAACAATCACCCCAGGTATTTAATATATACAAACGTATTTAATTTACATTAGATCTATGATAATTTATATTTATTATGTTGGTCTATTTAGATGAAGCAAGAGTCAAGGAATTCGGTCTAAAGACAATGTGGAAGAGTCCTAATGGGACTATTCGTAACATTTTGAACGGTAAAAGAAATATATGTATATATATTTATTGACAAGTTTTGTATAATTCATATATGTAGACGTATACACGCAGATACCAAAATATCAAGCGTATGTAATCTAGCGGTCATTGTCTGTTTCAATATTGACATACACGCATGTTTAATCTAATGTTTTTTGTCCTTTTCAGGAACCGTGTTCAGAGAACCAATTGTATGCAAAAACGTGCCACGACTTGTTCCAGGTGTGTATGTATATTCATACATATTCACCAATGGTTTTTAATAATGTGGGAAACTATGTTTATGTCAAGCTATATTAACTCATATAATCCAGGTTGGACAAAGCCGATTTGTATTGGAAGGCATGCCTTCGGAGATCAGTACCGTGCAACCGATGCTGTTATTAAGGGCTCTGGAAAGCTTAAGTTGGTTTTTGGTGCGTAAATTACAATAAATATATGCAATATTTATGATCAATAAGTTAATTACTTAATCTTTATTTACGTGCAGTGCCTGAGAATGGTAGTGAGGCAACTGAGCTTGAGGTTTATGACTTCAAGGGTGAAGGAGGAGTTTCACTTGCCATGTATAACACAGACGAGGTTTGTATTTATATATGTCTTCATCCACACATTTGTTTGAGAAGATTTGTTCTTAAAGTTGTAATATTTTGCAGTCTATTCGGGCTTTTGCAGAAGCTTCTATGACTATGGCTCTGCAGAAGAAGTGGCCTCTTTATCTAAGCACCAAAAACACCATCCTCAAGAAATACGATGGCAGGTATATTCTTGTGCATTATACATTTATGTAGATAGATAGAGGGAGAGAGGTGTGTGACATGCTAATGTTTTCTTTCCGGTCATAGGTTCAAGGACATCTTCCAGGAAGTTTATGAAGCAGACTGGAAAAGCAAGTTTGAGGAAGCTGGCATCTGGTATACTAATAATCAATCAAACATAATCACGCCAAGTTAATCGAATCTAGTTTAATTTAATTATATTATATTTGCAGGTATGAACATCGTCTTATCGATGACATGGTTGCATATGCACTTAAAAGCGACGGTGCTTATGTCTGGGCATGCAAAAACTATGATGGTGATGTTCAGAGTGACTTCTTAGCTCAAGGTAAATGATTATATATGCACACACGCATATACGGTGTAATTCTATCGTTTTGTGGGCTAATTTTCGTGTTTATTGTCTTTCTCAGGATTTGGTTCACTGGGTTTAATGACCTCTGTGTTGGTAAGTCCTCAGAATTTGTGTGTGTGGTATGTGTGCCTGTGTGTTTTTGTATATGTACGTATGTGTTTCTGTGTGTGTGTGTCCTGAGTGTCAATCCTTGAAGGACAGTTCCAATCACATATATGCACACACTCGTTTTTTGAATAACGAATTATTTTAACTAAAGTTATGAAACATACTTGTTAAACTAGATTTGTCCCGATGGTAAGACCATTGAAGCGGAAGCTGCTCATGGAACTGTTACTCGCCACTACAGAGTGCACCAAAAGGGAGGCGAAACTAGCACCAATAGTATCGCCTCCATCTTTGCATGGTCGAGAGGGCTTGCCACAGGTAAATCCATAACATAAATTATAAATTTAACATTTAAATATAATTAATGTTTTAAATGTAGGGCTGAGTTGGATGGTAATGCAAGACTCAAGGATTATGCAGAGAAACTCGAGGCAGCATGTGTTGGCTCCGTTGAATCTGGAAAGATGACCAAGGACCTTGCTCTATTGATCCATGGACCAAAGTATGTTCAGTCTTTAGATCACACACACACACACACACACACAGTTTGTATCAAACACATGCATATGTATATGAAAATGCCTTCTCTCTCTCACAAACACGTTACCTTTAGATATTTATAAGTACATTGCGTATGTAATATATCTAGGCTATATATAATGTGTAGTTATCATACTTAACAGTTTAATATTGAGGTAGATATGTGTGAGTTTGTGTGTGTGTCTTAGATGAAGTATATACACATACACATTGGGAGACGTATTGAATTATTGTTACTTTATATTATATTTTTGTACAGACTCGTATGTATGTTGGGATAATAACGTGTGTATATATGCAGGGTGACCAAGAAGGATTACTTAAACACGGAGGAGTTTATTGATGCGGTTGCTGGGGATCTGAGGGCGAGGCTGACAACACCACCCTCAAAATTGTAATATAACAATTATTATTTATTATTATTTGTTTTATTTTAAATTCTTCTAAGATAATTAAGGTTGCTAATGGATTGTTTGTTTACAGGGAGAAGTGATTTCCCCTGTTTATGGATTGATTTTCCCTGTTTATGGATTAACTGTGGGACACTGTTCACGTTTTTAATAAACAAATATTTTTTCTTTTTGAATCTTTCTTATGACTTATTTAAATATATATATATATATATATAGTGTATATTTAATTTAATTCAGATATATATTTACCCAAAAGTTAAAAGTATATTTTTAATAAATTAATATATTAAAAATATATAAAATTTCAAATTTTACTAAATGTATGAATATAATTAATTATTATAACTTAAAATATATCAAATACAGTTGAACTTTAATTTAAATTAAAGTTTCAAGATAACATTTCAGGGTAAATGTGTCTTTAGTAAAATATTTAACTAAACACACTATTTAGTAACACGATAACATTAAAACACTAAAGACATTTAAAAGTAATCTAAAATCTTTTTGTGAATTTAATATTTAATTTTAAAAATTTATATTAACAATATTTATATTAACAATAATATTAAGTTATGTAATTCATATGTAATTATAATTATATGTCTAATGAAAGTTAACTTGTTAGTTAAGGTTGCGAGGACATTCAAAACTATGTATTTCATTCTTCTGAATTGTAAATTTATAATAAATCTTATTTATTTGGAACAAACAATAATAAAACATTTTAAATACATCCGCTAAATCCTAATATAGTGTGTGTAAGCAATAAATATATAAAAGAGTTTAAGCATGATTTACATTAAATGGAGATAAAATCACACTGAAACTATTAAATATATGTTATTATATTTATAATTTTGTGATTTTTACGTATTAAACATATGTAATTCAATGTTCTACATACCCACCCATTAAGTGTGAGAACATTCACTTTCAAAATGGATAGCTCCAAATATCTAAGTCAGCTGGCCATACAGGAATACCGCGAGAATATCCGTTGGAATGGGAGCTTCAGTTGACGAAGAGGAGGAGAAAACTGCAGGTCTTACATAACCCTCGTCAACCTCAGATTTACAGGCCTCCATCTTTGCAGGAGACTTCAATTGTGAGTTACTTGGAACAACTGTAATTAGAGTGTTAATATAATCTTCTCTCTCTCTCTCACACACACACACAGCTAGATACACAACATGAAGATCAAGTAGCTGTAAACCCTGTTCTCTACACACACGCACAAAAGCATACACATATACAGGATGTTCTATGTCCAATAGTTAATATATCATGAGTTAAATATCTAGAGCTTGAATGTCCTGTTGGAAGAAGTTATCCATAAGAAAGGTCATCTTATACAGATGCACACAGATGCACGCAAACGCACACATAGAACGACTCCTAGATGTGTCATTGTCTAGAAACACACGCAATGACAAGAACACAAACGAGGTCACAGTGCACACACACAGACACAGAATATATATGACAGAGTAATAGCTAGTTGAAAAGAACCAGAAAAGATAGCATATGTTGCTGTTAGATCTATGTATGTATGTATGTTGCCTGTGTGTGTGTGTATCTAATATATATACCTTGTGGTGGTTTCAGGTGGATGAAGTTAGTTGGGGAAGCTCTTGTCACTGTTGAGGGGACAAAGTTAGTTGATGCAGTACTTGGATAAGCTCCACGGGCAGCTGAAAGAGCATATGCTTGTATACCCTTAGTAGAATCTGGCAAAGGCCGTGGTAGAAGATGAAGCAAGTGTGGGAAATTGAAGGTTGCATTTGGGCCTGTTCATACACATGGGAAGTGTATATGTATAGTTTACACACACACACACACAATTTATATATATATATATATATATATATATATATATATCAACATACATACATACATACATACATATATATATATATATATATATATTAGACACACACCTCGTAAACAGAGGACTGCAGCGTCGTATGCACGGGCAGCCATCTCTGGAGTCTCAAAAGAGCCAAGCCAGATCCTGGACCGTTTGTTGGGCTCACGGATTTCTGATACGTATTTACCCCATGTTCGTTTGCGTACCCCTTTGTATTTGATGGAGTCTTTGTCCTTCTTTTGCACCTGCTTTGTGACCATTGCTGAGACTGTTTAGTCATTACCTGTATAAAGCAAACTAGCTTTACACACACACCTGTGTATGTATACATGCATACAGGTATATACATATGTATACATTTTGATCAAAACGCATACATAAAAAAACAGCAAGTTTATCTTGTTCTCTACAACTTTAAGTGAAAGTGTTCAGATTAATAATGAAAATAAAACCGTGCAGTATGTATGCATGTACATGCACAGCATGGATATATGTGCATGTAGAGAGAGACACACACACACGCCGTCCATAGCAATAATACAAAGACGTGTGAGACCAGAAGTGTGTGCACACATAGAGAGAATCTTACTGAAAATGATCAGAGAACTGTACTATATGCAGTGGGATGCATACACATACTTAACTGGCCCGTGTGCAGTAAAAGTGAAAGTTTACTGTTTGCTGAGTGGGAGGTGCTCATATGCCATGCAAACGTGCGCCGGCGCGCGCGCACACACACACACACATGTATCTATATATGTGTAGGTACATGTATTCTATTTAATCTACAGCGTGCGCTTGGTTTGCACATAGCATGGGAATTAACGAACAATATCTGTGTTGTATCTAATAGATCTAACAAAACCACAATAGAAGTGTAGAAATCCTATACAATACCTGGGGTAGGTCTTGAATTCGCTGGCGAATTGAACAGTTAGATTGTCACACAGGTGTCCATCTTCATCAGCTCCGACCAAGACAAGTTTATAGCTCCTGAGAGAGCACGGACCTTTGGAATTATAGCAGACCTGAGGTACACGTGCTATACATCCATTAAAGTAAGCTTTCACACGTACTATATAATATATATGTATGTGTGTGCGTGTGCGTGTATGCGTGTGTGTGTGGGATTCCAGGTCAAGGATGTGTACGAAGAAGACCACTATGAACGTGTGCAGGCAGTTTCTTGACGCATGCTTTCATTCATTCGCTTTTTAAGTTTGTTAGTCAGCTCTAACCGAAAAAGTACAGGCACTTAACTCATGATAGCTTGACCAATCCACTAAGTTAAGGTGTTGGTTAAGGGTAGTTAAGGGCAACTAAAGCTTCTTATAAGATGAATTTCATTTCAATAGAAATACCTTAATGAGCAGCAATTCAACCTACACACACACACACACACACATATATATATATAGAGAGAGAGAGAGACACTCTGGTCTACATATACAGACAACACACGGATGTGAATTATATTCTCTCTCTATATATAGTGTATGAGTATATACGGAGAGGTGGATACGACAAAATGTGTAATGTATACAGAAATATAATGCAATAAACAGTCAGCCAACTTACGACCTTATGAACAGTTTGTATGTGTACATACAGTAATATATTTATTTTTGGTATAGAACTTGCTTATATGACCATTAATATTTCTTTATGATAATAGCTGTAGTAAATTGTCCATTTTAAGGATTAATTAAATGCATTATAAAGTGAAATCAATCTCCCATACCTGTCAAGAGGAGGAATTTGCATACACCCTAAACCTCCAAGAAGAACCCTAAATTAAGAGCCCTAACAACAGAGTACATTCAATTATCAAGAGCCCTAAACAGAGTACATTCAATTATCAAGAGCCCTAAACAGAGTACATTCAATTATCAAGAGCCCTAAACAGAGTACATTCAATTATCAAGAGCCCTAAACAGAGTACATTCAATTATCAAGAGCCCTAAACAGAGTACATTCAGTTATCAAGAGACCTAAACAGAGTACATTCAATTATCAAGAGCCCTAAACAGAGTAATTCAATTATCAACGAGAACCTAAAATTAAGCATGATTATACAGACATTATTAAAAATTATCTAATTTGAATAAAAAATATTAGGATTAATTAAATAGAATTAATTAAATTAAAAACGTTAGCCAGGACGTCCAAGAGAATCAGAAAGATACATGCTACCCAACATTCACTAGACTCCTTGCCCACCAGACAAATTCAAAAATGTAGAGCATATTCCTCCTGCCAGGATAAAAACCTCAGAGAGATAGATCTGTGTAATAATAATAATTCTGTGTACTGCATTCATATAACAAAAAAGAATGCGGTGTACTTCCAGCATTGTTAATCTCCTATCAATATGGTTCCTGTGTGGGATTTCTTATGGTTTCAATATTACACACGAGCTCGAAGGAAATCCCAAGTACTCCGACTTCAACAATGTCTTAACCAAGTCAGGACTTGCCAAGAGCATCAATGGCCGGACTTCACTCACTGTATGTGCACTCACTAACTCCCAAATGAGGTAATTCTCCATATAATCTTAGTGTTTATGTATAATTAGAAATTAATTCTGCAGTGTACTCAAGAACACATTGGGCACCGGGGCCTCAGATATAAAGAAGATTGCAGCTCTGGTTCGCCCCATGATCCTCTCAACTTCATCGATCCCAGTAATCCCAACACAGCAAAGGGCATAAATGGATCTCGAGAGGTGTGTGTGTGCACGCGCGTGTGAGTATATGTTGTGTGTGGGTAACTGTATGTATATGCATATACACGTGTGTGTGTGCGTGTATATGGATCTTTTTTTCAGGTGGCATCAATGTATCAAGCAGCAGGTGCAGCTCCGGAGGTGGAGGGGATCGCAAACCTGACCAAGACAAGGAAGGGAAAGCTGGTGATTGTTGCAGCAGGCGGATCAAACGCGACGATCACGAAGAGCGTGAAGAAGATAGGATACACCCTCAGTATTGTGGAGATAAGCAACCCGCTGTTGCCCACGGGAGTTGTGGGGTCGGAAAATGCGACACCTGTTGCTGATGGGATCGCCACCCCTCCGCCTCCTCCGCCGCCTGTCAAGTCCAAAGCATCAGACGACGATCCCTCCGACGATGAGGACTCTCCAACGCCGAACAAGAGTGGCGTTAGTACAGCTGGAGTTCCTGCAGCCCTGCTCACTGCAGCTTATGCTCTGTGCATGTTCTTGTGAAACTGAAAAGGCATTGTTGTGTTCAAGTTTTTAAATGGCTATATTTTGTGTTGTATATATGATTTTTTCATCTATATCAAGGTTGCTCGTTGACATTGCATGAAAATTATGTACACGTGTGTACACAATAGATATGTATATAGAAACATATTATATCTTGATGGACGTGCAATGAACTGCAATCTCTTGCAAATCTGATATGTATATAGAAACATACTTCATACCTATATATCTCTATCGAGAGAGACTGACGTGTAATGAAAGCAATCGTTGTACTTCTTCTTATGCAAGATTAACAGGAATTGACCATAATATAAACAATTTATAAGCATTAAATCAGTTTACTTAAAATATTTTAAAAAGAAAATTAATTACAATAACAAGAAATATTATTATTATGAGTCATTAAAAAGTAAAAGTAAATGTATATATTTAACTCTTTGATAATAGTACATAAGCAACACTGTAATAGGGATCCACCTTGAGAATCTCTTTAGCACATGTAGAAGCTAGAGAGGCATCTCCATGCAGTGTGGCCGAAGCAAGAAGGGTTATCCAGGAGACTGTGTCCGGGAAAAAGGGCATGTTTCTCAAGAGCTCCTCTTAGACCTCCCCAACACATTAACCATGCACCTGTAGTGATCAACAAGGGGTGTTATAAAATAGCATACCATATACAGGAATGCACACTATGCCTTGTCCAGCATTCCAGTGAGAATCGCAATGAAAGTTATCTCATCAGGCTCTTACCCTTCAAAGATCATCTCCTGTAACAAGCTCAAGGAGAGATTGCAATGCCCATTCTGGGCATATACAGTGATGATCGCGTTCCATGATATTGTATCTTTTCTAGGGCAAGCATCAAACACATATCTTGCTTGTTCAAGTTTTCCATTATGAGCATATGCAGCTAGCATGGTATTCCATGAAAATGTGCCTCTTTACACTCCTCCATACACCCTTTCTGTGCATAGCCTGCTATCATAACATTCCATGAAGCTACATCCTGCTCTGGCATGGTTTCAAACAGAAGCTTGGCCTCTTCTAGATATTGTGCAGGCATAAAGGCTCTTAATTTTAGGGTTATTCTTAATCTATTGTTAGGCTCTTAATTTTAAGTTGCTCAAGAACCCTTAGCCTTTGAGAACCCTAACCCAAATCCCTAGCCTGAGGCGCAATGAAGAAGCTGAAGAGCAAAGGCAAGGCGAGGCGCGGTGCTGCAATGAAGAAGCTGAAGAAGAGCAAGGGCGAGGCGAGGCGTATTGTGAGAGGTTTGGAGGGTAGTGCGGCTGGCAAGGCCTTGATCGATCTGCCACGGCTGGACATTGCAGTGAGGGGGAAGGAGTGTGTGCTTTTGCTCTTGACGGAGGAGTCTGACGACGATCTCTCGTGGCCGCCGGTGCTGGCTTGGTATCCAGAGGAGCAACTGGTAGGAATAGTGTCAAACAGGTTGTTGCCGCGGGACTTCATTCCTATGGCCTCCTGCTCGGGCCTCCTCTGTGGCTTTCACAGAGAGGACGTCTTGTCTGACTGGCGGCCGGTATGGCCACGATGCCTGCTGCGGGTGGCCGTGTGCAACCCTCGCACGAGATTCCAACTAGAGCTTCCCGTTCTAAACGTCAGCTACAGCGCCAACGCTTCATCATGGGCGCACAGCTCGGGTCAGATCAAGCTGGAAATGCGAGGCAACCAGGAGCAGTTTAGCATTCACGTCCTCTGCACAGCACGCGGAGTTCACACCGTTCATACTTGGCACTCGAGCTCCCAAGTCTGGGGATCGTCAACTAGTAGCGGGATACCGACGGGAATCTTGCTGGGGAGCTCATATTTCGGGATAGCAAGTTGCAGGCTTATGATCTTCACTCTGAAGCCTGGACCGCAATTCCAATTCCAGGTGCCAAAGCCTGGAACGACTTCCCGCTGCCACAAGGTTTTGAAGGCTACTCTTACCGCAGAGTGGATCCTTTCCGGTACGCACACAAGGTGATAGTGGTCGGCCAGTGCGAAAATAAATTAGCTGGGGGCATTGTATTGCTGGAACTGGAAGGAGGAGGAGGCGGGCCTCCGGTGTGGAGGCTGGTAGCGTGGGCAACCGCCGACCAGTTTGCAGATTTTGGGACAACGCCTCCAGCATATTTAGTCGACTGGCCTCTTCAAGGTGGCGATTTGGTAGTCATGCGCGCAGCAACATGCTCGATGCTGGATAAACCCGTAGCTCTCCATCTCAAGCATCATAATTGGCTGGAACTTCCCGCAAGCGTGTGCCGCCTCAATCTCCAGGCCGTCTGCGTCTACAACCCGTAGAACTCGACGTCAAAAGAGGAGGTGTGGAGCTGCTTTGTGTGTGGGGTGGGGGAGGGACCGGGGACCTGCACAAGCATATGGATTATATGGAAGAGGTACACACCATTGCGCTTTTGTGTAGCATTAGGTAACATCATGTCTTGTATGTACACCATTGACAGAGATTAGCAATGCTTTGGACCCAGTGGCTGGATAATTTATGTAAACAGAGCATATAATTGTATGCGGATTTCAAAATGCGTGTCTTTACTAATTAAAAAGTACAACTTCAAAATAAAGCACTAGGCTTCCAACTCGATTTATATTAAATAACTTTTAGATTAGACGATTTATGGCCGATTCACACCACACATTAAGTTGTGAACATTACATTAATTATTATTAACTTAATATTATTAGTTAATGTCATTGATCTTTACATCAGCATAAGTTAATTACTAACTTATTTTAATGTAATGTAAATGACTTTACACTATATTACGTTAGAGTTTTAACATATATGTGTTTTACATATGTTTTACATTAATTTTATATTAAAAGCTCAATTTATTATATTTAAATATTAAATATTATTTTAACTTCTGCAAATTTTAAATTTTCTTTAGTTTCTGCATACACATGCACACACACAAATTGAGATTTAAAATAATATTTAATATTTAAAAATTTAATTACAAGATTTAATTTAATTTAAATATATGCTCAGCTATGTACAGTGTGGGAGGAGCGCTTGGAGGTCTCACCATTTCCACACAGGAGCGTTTGGAGGTCTCGCCACTTCCATCTCCTCCATCGTTGTTCCATTTAAAGGCTTAAACCATGTGAACTTGAAATCGTTGTCTACATCTTTCCACGCAGGAGCGTTTGGAATTTCCACGCCCTAATGTAAACCTTAAAGTATTTGGTATTAAGTTAATGTCAAAAAATCTTGGCATTAATTTAATATTAAATTTTATAAAAAAAAACATTAATTAAACATTATCTTTTAATTTAATGTTCTACTGATGTGAATGGATTTACATTAATAAATGATATTACATTATTTTTTTAAAATTTAATATAATGTTTAGGCTTGTGAAGACAATTACATTAAATTTAATTAATATTAATAAGTTAATATGTGATGTGAATCGGCCCTATATTAAATAACTTTTAGATTAGACGATTTATATTAAATAGCTTTTAGATTAGACGGTTTTGGTCTTTCTAGGTGTCAATGTTTATTGTAGATCCTCGCAGTAGCCTCCAAGCCTCTCGTGTACTTTATGACTTTCACGTGTCTTGTGTTGGATTACACGTTAATATCTATTTTGTACCATTGATACTTATAGTTCTTGCTGTTGAAATAAAATGCTCCTATTCTTCTAACTTGTGTTTTTGCTAGTTTAACAAATAATACAGCTATTGCTAAAGGACTAATAAGTAGTGTAGTAGCTACTAAAGATTCATATGTTAGAGGTCCTTCAACTACACCAACTTTAGGAAGTCGTTCTAACTATAGGTGATCCATTTATTACAACAATTGTAAAAGTCTGTCTACCATAAAGCATGAGGTTATGAATATCTCATCAAAGACCCCTAGTATACCTTCCATTCGTGGTACATGCAACTCCAATTGGTACATCAATTTGTTAAGAGTGCTAGCTATTTGGTGCATATGGGTAATGCAGAGAACAACAATGAAGTGCATGGTTTAGTTGGGCCACTAAAGGATGCATTAAATTATCTTGAGACATATTCAGTTGTTATACCTATAGAGGAGCAGGCAACAAACAAAAGAAATTGCTCACGAACTAGAGATGTTGTTTGCCCATGGCTTACCAGAACCTGAAAAGAGAGGTTAGACAATATGAAGTTAGTGATGAGGAAGGTGTTTAGGCTGATCAAAAACTAATATCTCAGTCTATAGTTTTTTTTGAGCTTCCAGGAAAATGAAGAAGGTTTTATAAACTATGGATTATGCATCCCCTAAGCTTCAAAGCTAGTTTGAATATATTATATGTATTAGGTAGTATTAACATTGCATTTGCCCTCTTTCCGCGCTTCACACATTTCATGCAAAAAATTTCATGAACGCATCCATGTTATAAGTAGAGAACCCTAGTGAAGAACCCTAACTGGACAGGTTAGCAGGGACGTCACTGCCACGTCCTCCATTTCCTTCTCATCTCATGACTATTTTACACTGATATGTCAAGACTCACTCTGAGAACTATCACATCATGCACGACGATCAAAAAGAACTTCACTCCACTTATGGCCGAATAAGACTCCGTACGAACTCCAGCATTAGAATCTCATGGGAGGGAATTTGGAGGGAGACGAACTGAATGTGTTGTTCCTGCGACCTAGACTTGACACAACAAAAGTATCCTAAGTATCTTGGGGCAGCAGGAAGCTTACTATGAAATCCAGTCGAATTAAAAAATATTAATAGACTCTCAGCTTAGGATTAATTAAATAGTTTCAACTCAGAATTAATTAAATAAAAAACGTTAACCAGGACGTCCAAGAGATCAGAAAGATACATGCTACCCAACATTCACTAGACTCCTTGCCCACCAGACAAATTCAAAAATGTAGAGCATATTCCCCTGCCAGGACAAAAACCTGAGAGAGAGATCTGGTGTAATAATAATTCTGTGTACTGCATTCATATAACAAAAAAGAATGCGGTGTACTTCCAGCATTTTTAATCTCTTATCAATATGGTTCCTGTGTGGTGGTATTTCTTATGGTTTCAATATTACACATGAGCTCGAAGGAAATCCCAAGTCAGGACTTGCCAAGAGCATCAATGGCCGGACTTCACTCACTGTATGTGAACTCCCAAATGAGGTAATTCTCCATATAATCTTAGCGTTTATATATAATTAACTCAAAAACACATTGGGCACCGGGGCCTCAGATATAAAGAAGATTGCAGCTCTGGTTCGCCCCATGATCCTCCTCAACTTCATCGATCCCACTAATCCCAACACAGCAAAGGGCATAAATGGATCTCGAGAGGTGTGTGAGTATGTGTACCCATATACACACACATATAGCAGACGTGTATGTGTATGCGTGATGTATATTATATATATGGATCTTCTTTTTCAGGTGGATCAATGTATCAAGCAGCAGGTGCAGCTCCGGAGGTGGAGGGGATCGCAAACCTGACCAAGACAAGGAAGAGAAAGCTGGTGATTGTTGCAGCAGGCGGATCAAACGCGACGATCACGAAGGATAGGATACACCCTCAGTATTGTGGAGATAAGCAACCCGCTGTTGCCCACGAGAGCTGTGGGTCGGAAAATGCAACACCTGTTGCTGATGGATCGCCACCCCTCCGCCGCCTGTCAAGTCCAAGGCATCAAACGACAATCCCTCGGACGACGAGGACTCTACAACGCCGAACAAGAGTGGCGTTAGTAAGCCTGGAGTTCCTGCAGCCCTGCTCACTGCAGCTTATGCTCTGTGCATGCTCTTGTGAAACTGAAAAGGCATTACATATTTTTTTTCATCTATATAAAGGTTATATTCTTACTCGTTGACATTTCATGAAAATTATGGACACGTGTGTGCACACACAATTTGTGTGTACACAATAGATATGTATATAGAAACATACTGAGAGAGATGGATGTGCAATGAACAGCAATCATTGAAAATTGTGTGTCCACGTGATATGTATATAGAACATACTCCATACCTATATATCTCTATCGAGAGAGACTGACGTGTAATGAACAGCAATCATTGTATTTCTTCTTATGCAAGATTAACAGGAATCGACCGTATAAACAATTTATAAGCATTAAATCAATTTTTATTTAAAATATTTTAAAAAGAAGAAATAATTATAATAACAAGAAATATTATTATATAAGTCATTAAAAAATAAAAGTAAATGTATGTATTTAACTCTTTGATAACAGTACATAAGCAACACTGTCATGGGGATCCAGCTTGAGAATCTCTTTAGCACGTGTAGAAGCTAGAGAGGCATCTCCATGCAGTGTGGCCGAAGCAAGAAGGGTTGTCCAGGAGACCGTGTCTGGGAGAAAGGGCATGTTTCTCAAGAGCTCCTCGGCTTGAGACAGTTTCTTAGACCTCCCCAACGCATCAACCATGCACCTGTAGTGATCGACAAGGGGTGTTATAAAATAGCACGGTACCATAGACAGGAATGCACACCATGCCTTGTCCAGCATTCCAGAGTGGCTACAGCCTGTGAGAATCGCAATGAAAGTTATCTCATCAGGCTCATACCCTTCAAAGATCATCTCCTGTAACAAGCTCAAGGAGAGATTGCAATGCCCATTCTGGGCATATACAGTGATCATCGCGTTCCATGATATTGTATCTTTTATGGGGCAAGCATCAAACACATCTCTTGCTTGTTCAAGTTTTCCATTATGAGCATATGCAGCTAGCATGGTATTCCATGAAAATGTGTCTCTCTCTGGCATGCTACAAAAGACCTCTTTACACTCCTCCATACACCCTTTCTGTGCATAGCCTGCTATCATAACATTCCATGAAGCTACATTCTGCTCTGGCATGGTTTCAAACAGAAGCTTGGCCTCTTCTAGATGCCCATCCTGGTTATAAGCTGCAATGACGCAATTCCACGACACCACGTTCCGTTGCGGAATTATATCGAAAAGACCTCTAGCCTTACCCATGCACCCATATGCTTGGATAAGTACATTCCAGGAGACAACGTTACGGTTCACCATTGTTTCGAAAACCTTAGTGGCATCCTCTAAATGCCCATACCGGGCATATGCCGAGATGAGCATGTTCACAGAAGTTGGTTCTTTCACAGGTATGCTGTCGAAGAAGCTCTTTGCGTGTTCCAGGTCTCCCTGTTGACAGTATCCCGCCAGAATGGAGTTCCATGCAGATATGTCGTGCAGGGGCATCCTACGGAACAGCTCCTTGGCCGCCGTAAGATGTTCCACGTGTATCATAGCCGACCAGCTCGATGCATCCCTCCTAGGCATCGTGTCAAACATGGACCTCGCCAGGTGCCTCCCACTGGCTGAGAGTAGAGCGTTCCACGAGGAAATCTCTTGGTGGGGAACTCCTCGAGCAGTCTCCTCGCCTCCTGTAGATGCCCGACACGGGCGTATCCCTGCGTCGTGGAATGCCACGACGAAGCGGCCCAGCTTGGCATCTTCATCAGGGCGATCCGAGACGTATCCAGGTCCCCACTCAGGGCGAATGCAGTGAGGATGGAGTTCCAGGAGATCTCGTTCCTTTGTGGCATTCCGTCGAACAAGCTCTTAGCGTTTTCCAGATGACTTGCAGCAATCATGGTGTTCCATGTCACAATGTTCCTCTCCGGGAACCTCTCGAATAATCCCTCGGTTTCCAGTACCTCCCCGCACTCCACGTATGCCTGAATCATAGCACTCCAGCAGACAATGTCTCTCTGCGGCATCCGATCGAACAAAAGCTTTCCCTGAAGCAGATATCCATTCTGTCCATATGCACGAAGAAGAGCAGTCGAAGAAATCGCACCGTGCCAAGGCATTCTCTCGAACACAAACTGCATCTCTTCGATGCACCCATCCTCCAGAAGCGCATTGAGCAGGATGTTCCACGAGGCAGAGTCTCTGATGGGCATCGTCCTAAACACCTCCTTCATGTCTCTCGTATGCACGTACCCGGTTAGCAAGCTGTTCCATGAAACTGCGTCCCGCAGAGGCATCTTATCGAGCACCTCAACTGCATTGGGGCAATCCCCTTGTTGGGCAAATGCTTGAATCATTGAGTTCCAAGTGATATCGGTCCGATCCGGTGCGTTATAAAAGAGCTCCCATGAGTCGTGTATTCTCCTGCTCCTGGAAAACACTATGATCATGGCTGTGCATGCAACAACACCCCATTGAGACATTCTTTGGAAGGTCTTCTCGGCTTCAATGTATTCACCATTCTGGGCAAATGCTTGGATGAGTGCAGTCCATGAGACAACATCCCGGGCAGGCATCGAATCGAAGAAACGCATGTATTCGTAGAGATTACCATTCTTGGCATGCAGCTTGAACATGGTGGTCCATGAAACAACATCAGGTTCAGGGATTGAATTGAAGACTGCTCTCGCCTCATGGAAATGCCCAAACTGGGCATATGCTGCGAGAAGTATGTTCCACGAGAATTGATTGGGGTGAAGCAGGCTGTCGAGCACGGATTGGGCGGCCTGGAGATTACCACGCTTGCCATACGTTTTGATGAGCAGGTTTGCAAGGTATGTGTATGCCTGGCTTTTGACAGGATTTTTGTTCTTCCTTGCTGTTTGTCTATAGCTTGTTTCCCTACGATTCGCAATTTCATAGCATCTCCGAATATACGGTTTTTATAATCCCATTAATAAACTATTTTTACATTAAACTATTAAATAACAAGTATACAATTATAATATATATATATATTATATATATAATATGTAAACATATTATGCATCCATATACTCCAATAAATATTTAGCACATATATATTCCTTTAAGACACCAACTAGTGTGGAGAGAGAGAGAGCATAATGCATAATATATAATGAGACATTTAAAAGTGAAAATACGAACCCCCTTAAGATTCCATAAGCAAAATTTTGAATTTTTTTCCATCGTCCCCTAAGGTTTTGAATCCCTTTAATAGTTTTTTCCATCATCCTCTGAAAGGTTGCTTGGGCCTCAACTAATCAAAATTGTCTTAGTTCATTCTTAGTTAGGTTATTAAAGGGGTCTTAGGTTCGATTCTCATTAAGGATGAGTTTTTAAATTTATGAGGTTAATCTTTACTAGACTAAACCGTCTCATCAGATTTGCTATAGTAATATTGATGTCTTTTTTATCATTGGTGAGTAAGCCTCCTATGCTTCATTCACCTGGTGAGTAGGCCTCTTGTGCTTCATTCACCAAATTAAACCATTTTGTCATATCTATTATAGTAAGTAGGCCCTATGCTTCATTCACCAAATTAAATCATTTTGTCAGATCTATTATAGTAAGCTGACATTGTTTCTCATTATTGGTGGGTAGGCCTCAATACTGACGTCGTTTCTCATCATTGGTGAGTAGGTCTCCCGTGCTTCATTCACCTAGTGAGTAGACCTCTCGTGCTTCATTCACCAAATTAAACTATTTTCAGATTTATTATAGTAAGTAGGCCTCCTGTGCTTCATTCACCAAATTAAACCATTTTGTCAGATCTATTATAGTAAGCTGACGTTGTTTCTCATCATTGATGGGTAGGCCTCCTGTGCTTCATTCACCAAACTAAACCATTTTATCAAATCTACTATAGTAATGCTAATGTCGTTTCTCATCATTGATAATAATGTTAACGTCATTTTTCATCATTGGTGGGTAGGCCTTTTGTGCTTCACTCGATAGAGAAGGGAAATTAGTGCGCATAGGGAATGCTAGTGTAAGATCTGTCATAAGTGACTAAAGAAACTTACCCTCTTGTGCTTCACTTGATAGAGAAGGGAAAGTAGTGGGCATAAGGGAATGAAGGTAGCAACCCTTGAGTTCGAGCAAGAGGTAGCAACCCTTAAGTCCAGGCATAGGGAATGCCAGTCTAAGGACTCTCAAAGGGGTGGTGAGTGTTATAGTTCTAACTTGATGGGGTTGGTAAAGATTGTGGGATATGTAGGAAAAACCCATGAGTCCGAGCATAAGGGAATGAAGATAGCAACCCTTGAGGCCGGGCTTAAGAGAATGGAGGTAACAACCCTTGAGTGGGGAATACCAATGTAAGGTTTGTCATAAATGTGTAAGGTCTCTCAAAGGGGTGGTGAGTATTATAGTTTTAACCTGGTGGGTTGATCATTTGGGCAAAGATTATGGGATATATGAGAAAGGGAAATGTTATGATACAAATAACTGTTATGACCTGATACAGGATACAGGATTCCAGATACAGGATACGGGTTGCATGATATTCCTATAGGAATTCCAGATACAGGATACGGTTGCAGGATATTTCTACAGGATATGCCACAGGATATGCCTAGAGGATAAGGGACATGTGGACTCATCTTAGCCTCTGCATGCATGCAGCCACTTTTAGCACTCATGCCTAGATTAGCTCTTGGAGTTGTAAGCATAAAAGCTCCGACCTAATTGTTGTACAATTAGTTACTATCAACAAGCAGGAAGCAAGGAACAAAATACAAACAAGATAAGAACAAAAATGATCATAGAATGATTGGTGTTGATCCTGTCCTGCTCTCAGATCTTGTCCTGTTCCGGTTTTGCTCATGGATCCTGTTCTGTGCCTTCCTATCCTGTTCCTGTCTTGTTCCCAGATCCTATCCTATTCCTGTCTTGCTCCTGGATCCTGTCATGCGCCTGATCTTGCTAGTTCCTGTCATGCTCCCTGTCATGCTCCTGGGTCAAGCCTTCTTGTTATCAGAATCCTGCTCTCTTCCTGGTTCCTGGATCGTGGCTTGACAATAACATGATAATGAATTCGTATACGATGTCTTTGTTGCATCTTTAAAGGTCATAGGGATTTACCAATAGCCTAAAGCCATGTCAAGGATAGTGAAGTAACAATTATTTTGTAATGCATCAACCAAATCATTCACTTATGATAGTAGATACGAATTTGGAACGGAGACATCATTAAATGTAAATGGTTGAAAATAAATAATGAAACTTTTAGTCCCATCCGACTTTTGAACTAAGTGTAGTAAAGAGCACATATTCAATATGCACACACATGCACAATAAAACAATTGCACATGTATACACATCAAAACATTCATAATCATATATATGTATACATACACACACATATATACATATACACATATCACACACATATATACACACTCATAAGAAGTTTCTTATAATAGTGATATGATATGCACATCTTTCATTTATTATCTTTAGTATTGAATTCATTATAAGCTTCTCGATTTTAAAATTGAATTTATAAAAAGAAATATAAATAATAATTAAATTTATATAAACATATTAATTTATTACTTTTTAGTGTATTTACTAATAGAAAAATCTAAGTCTAGTTGAAACTTAATAATTGTATTGTTTCAAATTTTAATATCAAATTATAACTACTATCTCAAAAATGATAGATATTCTTAATAACAATTTTATACTTATCAACATGAATAATATTATTAATATTTAAAAGCTTTACATATCACTAGTAAATCGATCATTTATTAATCCCCATTGTTGTAAATATACATCCATTTAAATCTATTACATTGTCGTAATAAACTTTATAAGTTACTACATTAACATTGTGACTATTTCCATACCTATAGAATAGAAATATAATTTATTTTAATTTGTCTATTTATACTTTAACTTTATCATTTATGAGTTTATTATAATTATTTAATCATTTATGTAAATAGTATTAAGCTTAACATTGAAATTTAACTTTTATAGAGAGTATATGTGTAAGGTCACATGGTTATTTACTGTCACATGAACTCTAATCTTGACATGGTTATCTATGGCCACGTGGATTCTAATCATGGCATGGTTATGTATAGCCACGTGGACTCTAATTCTTATGTAGTGACTTTGTATAAATACCACGTATAGGAAGCCCTAGAGGGAATCATATTTCATGTTTAAGTATATCATTGGTAGAGATGTTGGACATCTCTTCAAAGGTTTATAAGTTTTTATGTTGTTGTTGTTGTTCTTCTTCCCCTTTGCTATTCTCTTATTTGTTTGTTTTGACGTGATGGTGAACAAGAAGAGGTGACTCCAACTATTCAAAGCGTTGCAACTGAGCTTGGCAAATTAGATGCAAGGGATTCATCAAAGTATGCAACAAAATGCAAGTTCACATCCTTCGACGTGAATCCTCGTGTTCATTCTGAGTTCTTCAAAGGGGAGGTTGGAGTGTATGTGTACAATTGATGAGAAACTTTCAAAAGATTGTTGACTACATGAATGGTCAAAATCTTAATGATTATAGGAGTTCCCAACATGTTTGTAAGGACTTTGCCTTGTAGTGATACAATGATATCCCCGTCATTAATCAACAAGACTAGAGCAGTTTATCCCATCATTTCAAGTAGGCTTTTGGCAAGCTAGAGGATTTTGCTACAGCTTTTTGCATACTCCATGACTTGAAGCAAATATCAAGAGAAACCATTCAGCAATTTGGGATTAAATTCCAAAACCTTGTTAATCTCACAGATTCAAGTATGATAAAATGTATGCGATTGGGTTTGTTGTGGCTTGCTCTTCATCCTGACTTGGCTAGCTTGGTAGAAGGATTTTGTTCCCAAACCGTGGAGGAAGCACTGAGGATTGTGCAACAATTTGAGAACTTATTTGGAGTATCACAACGTGTTTGTTCTATTTCTGTGACTATGGCCACTCTCAGACCTTTTACGACCTCCAATTATGTCCCAATGGAAGTGGGTATTGCTCAAATGGAGACCAAGTCCTCATGCCGGGGTAAAGGATGAGGCCACTTTGTTGGTTGGCGAGGTCGTGATCGAGGGTGCAACATTCAATGTTACAAGTGCTAGGGATGGGGACATGTTGTAAGATCATTTGTGAATCAACAACAAATAGCCAGCATCAAACCTAAAGCAAAAGCCATTGAAATGCTGCCTCAGCAAAAAAACATGGAGTAGTGTCTAGGGTATCAAAAGACCCAGGCACTAGATATATTGCATTACCTTTGAGGAATCTGACTTCTATGTTTAATAAGCACTTTCCTGAAGTACCATTGTTCTTTCATGCTTGTTCATGCATAGGAGTTCTGATTGAGTTGCACGATGCTAAGCATTTCATGTTTGTGTTCTCGGATGTGGTATAATGAACTCTTGTTTGGTGTTGGTGGATTTATCTCTTCCATCAGTCATTCGGTAATTAAGTTCTTGCACTTACACACAATTCATGTTTAGCAAACTCTAACAGTGGTGTTTGCTCATAAGAAATCCTATGCTTAATCACATCAAATTGCACATGCGCCTTTGGTGTTGGGAGGATATCATTATGTTCGTTGCAAATGCCAAGCCAAGGTGTGATTTTAAAACATGCACTCTGTCTGTCCCATGATGCTCTATGTTGTAGGCTACAGGTTGTGCCCACATGGGGCTGCAACAACGTGGCAGGATGTCATGATGACCACTCCAAAGCAACAAGCCGAGGACATCAAAACTTGTTAAAGTTAAATGTATAAGTAATTTTGTTAAATTTTAAAATAATACTTTATTTTTCATCAAATATTTCAAGCTCGTCTAAAATAGTAATATTTGCTGCATTCTCAGGAACAAGGCCCCCCCAAAATCTTGTTATATATATATACATCGATCACACACACACACGTGTATATATGTGTATGACGTACCAACATCCACCATGAGTTTTCCAATGCTGCTTGCGAGCTTGAAATATTTGATGAAAAATAAAGTATTGTCTTAAAATTTAACAAAATTACTTATACATTTACCTTTGAATGCATAGCCCATTGCATGAGCTACAAATTCCCTATTGAACATTAACATCACATCCAACTAGTGCAGCCCAACTAATCAAGATAGGGCTAAAGCGATGTTCCCCAAAGGAAAAAGCTATCTTGCATCATTGTGTGTGGGAAATGCTAAATTTGAAGGTGATATGTAAGTCTTAAAGTCCTTGGGCAACACAACCCTTCCATTCATGTCAATTCAACACAAAGACATACAGTACTATATATATATAAGTTATTTAAAATGCTTTTACATGCATCAATGCAAGTGTTTGGAATGTTATGAAAGTGTGCAAGAATTGACTAGGTGTATTTGAACATAACTAAAAAGATTTAAGTTAATTAACTACTTATATAACATATATATACTACTAAATGTGTATAATATATATGCATATATGATGAAGAACTATTTGTGTTATCTATACGATCTTTTACTTTTTAAAATATATGTATAAAATCATATGCATGTGTATACATATTTTTGTACATACATTAAGAACATGTTTAAGCATTTTGATCAACGATGATAGTCGAGCTTGTATATAAAATATATTCATTGGAGTTGCACATGTAGTGAAAGATCGAATTCATTGAATATGAAATATATTTGCAAGTCTTGTTTGTACTTCGTCCTTCTCTTTTAATTATTAAACACATTTAATTAGCTTAATATTAAGAAATTATATTTGTAGAAAATAATTCTTTTTTTGTGAGATAATATGGCTAAGTACACCTCCCTTTAATTACTTTAATTATCTACATTTAAATAAAAAAAGACCATTAGGGTTAATACATTAATTAACTTTAATTATTAATACCTGAAGTTTATGATCTTTTATATAAAGAAACTTTGTCTTTATAAATAAGTTTTTATTTTTAAATATTTACACATCAGTATAAATTCAAATTAAACTTAAATTGATATAATAAAAAATATTTAAGGATTAACTAAATTAAATATATAAAAAATTTCATCAATAAATTATCACATTGCCTTATATATTACTTATTTTTCTTCTAATGGGCCAATCCTTTTATATATTTTTAAATTGAGTTAACATTTACCTTTAAAGTCCCATGAACATGTTTTTGTTAATATGGCTATCATGGAAATAAAATCAATATTGACACATCACATGTATGTTAATTAAGGTTAAGGGTATTAAAAGTTAAGTTATGGATTTCGTGGATTTGATTTGTATTAATTAAATAATTTTATATAATATAATAAATATACAATGGATATAACAATTTAGGATATATTGATGTAAGATAATGTAAGTACTAATATAACTAATGAAAATATTGAGACATAATAAATATTAGGTAGATTAAGGCATAACATAAATGTTATGACATAGAATAATAACTTATTATAGTGGAATTTAAATATAATAGTTTCTTCAAGTGTAAATTGAATTATTAAGGTATAATAAATATTAAATAAATTTGTCCATAATAAATGTACAACAATAATAATCTCTTTATAATGTGATAAGAATTATTGCTTATCCAACAGTTTGATAAATAAGAGATATATATCATTAATGTGTTTTTCTTAAATAATAAAAACAATATATGTAATACTCATTTATATTTAAAATGGATGTACTTCATATTGCTGAGGCCATTTATCATTACTTTTTTTTTAATGTTTTAAAATTCAAAGTTAAGTTATTATAATGAAAATTAAATTTACTTTTTATATAATAATTTCTTATATGCAAGATTCTTTATGGAATTAAATTTTTATTTTTAAATTAGTTTTTTTATATTTATTTCATTATGTCACATTAAAAGGTACATTTACAAAAAAAAAGAAGCATAAAAATTCCAAAATAAAATTTATATATATGTATTTTGCCTTCATTCTTATTATTTATATTAATTTATGTGTTTTTCTCTTATTTATGAATAAACAAACATGTGTTCCATTTGATAAAAAGTTTATATATGTGCATATATGTTATATGATTATATACAATGCTTAATTATATTGTATTTATATTTGTTATAATAAGAATAAAACTTGAAATATTAGAAATATATTTTCTTATATACATAAATTTGTAAATGAGTATATACAATATGTATTCATATGTGTATATATATAAATGGAATGCATGTTAACAATTCTAAAACTTAAGAAAATATAATCCATACTCAAGCCAAACTCATATATATATACATATAGCATTAAAATCATTTTAAACAAAATAAGTTGAACTAATAAATGTTGAGTCTTTTTATATTTTAAAGTGAATATGTATGACCAGGGTATAAATATATAAATGTCAATATAAATGAACTATAAGGAGATTACTTTATATGTGTGAGGAGTGTAACATAAATTTTAAATTAATAATTTTAAAATTAATTTTAATAATTAATATGAAATATAAACTCTAAGCATTATATTTTCAAATTGTAAAAGTTCTACAAAGTAAATATATTTTAATTTTATATCTTGTGAATATAATATTGAGTAATTCTCCACTCATATCTTATTATTATGGCTTTTTTAAACACAATGTTATAAAAAATTATAAAGTTTTTATATATATAAAATAATAGCAATTTCAAGAATTTTAATATTTCAATTAAGTGGCTAAAAATTTTGTTAGATTTAATTCATTATTTTCTAGATTTATTAAAATTTTGTTAAGTTCACCACATTATCTCTTAAGTTTATTATGATTTAAATTTTAAATATGTTACACTTGTAATTCTATGAAAAACACTAGTATATTCTAGGGAAAAATGCATTTATACTTTTAAAATTTATCATATTTACATATATACCCTTAGAAAATTTATATTTACATATACACCCCTGAAACTTCAATTTAAAACTTCATAAATTTTAAAATTAAAAATTAAAAAATATTTTAATATTTTTAAAAAATTAATAAAAATTTATAATTAATTTGTATTTTATTATATTAGGTCCAAAATATAACCTATTAAACATATATATCACAATATAATATAATTATTTAAAAAAATATTTCATTTTTACTATGAAATTTTTTAACATTTAACATTTAATAAACTTAATTATTTCATTTGCAATATATTTTGAATTTAAAAAATATTTTTAGTTAATATTGTTATTTTAAAAGTTAAAATATTACAATTGAAGGATATATATATGTAAATTTATAACTTTTAGAGAGGTATATATGTATATATAAATTTTTAGGGGTATATATATAAATATGATAAATTCAGGGTATAAATATAATTTTTTCTATATTCTAATTATTATGTGTTTGTGATGACTAGGGTTTAACTAAATATTTATACATTATTTCATCATTGTAATAGTATTTAATAGGATATTTCAAATTCATAAAGCTTTAAAAAATTGAGTCTATTTTCATGTATGTGTGATATATTTTGTTTTGTGTATACATTATAACTTTATATTTACATTTTGTATTTAACAAAATAGCATTAATGAAACCATAAGGACTTTCGAAATATTTAATGCTCCTCATCTCCACTAACAATAAATATATGTGTATAAGTGATTACAAGTAGAAATATACATACATACATACATATATATATATATATAGTTAATTAAGACAACTATAAAGGTATTAACATACTTATTATGTGTGTGTATACACAAAGTTTAATATAGACATTATGGGTGTTAACCAATTATCTATATGATTCAATATAAATACAATATTTCTAAATATAATATAAATTTTAACATATATTAAAATATTTATTGTAAAAGATAAAGAGCGTAGTATAATCATATACATATAACTTTATTTTTAATTAAGTGTTATGTAAGTGGGTATAAATTAGGTAAAAATGTACACATTTCATATGTATATACATTTTTTTTAAACTTCTAAGTAAATAACATATTCATGTGTGTGTCTATATATATCAGGTATAACTACAACATGAACATTCTCAATACATACTTTCATTTTTATAAAAAAATTACTTTGTAATTACATTGATATATTCACCTCATTTTTAAGTTGGTTTACAGCTTCTTAAATGATATATATTCATTTTAAAACTAAGCCACTTTAAATTAAATTGTATTTACAATTTAGGTTTATTAAAAGTTTTGCTAATGTGATAATTCATGTTTTCAATTTTCATTCTTATAGTGAAATAAATGTATGCATCAGTTAATAATAGTATAAACTTAATGGTATTTAAAAATTACATCAAATTTAATATGAGAAGGCATAACAATCTTAAACCTCTTGTAAAAAAAACATTTCTTCTTTATATTTAAGATTTAATTGAATATTGTGTTTTTATGATATAGTAAATTTACATATGCAATCTTAAATTTAGAAATAAAGTGTATTTTGTTATTTCTAAATTATATGTTACATAGTTTGATTTAAAATAAAATTTATAAAACTATATTTTAAAATTTAAAATTAATAATGATAAACTCGTTATTGTTATTGTTATTGTTATATCGTGATAAATTCATCATTATTATTTATAAATTTATTGAAATCTATTTGCTTTTTGCACTAATTTTGTTTTGCTTAATTACTATTGGTTTTTTTTTTAATCTCTATGGTATTTTAATTATAAATTAAAGCATATTTCAAATGCAGAATATAAAGATTTTTGAAGAATATGTAAATATTTATTTTTAAGCTTTATAAAAGAAAAATCTTAAATTCACAAAAAATATCTCAAAACTCAACTTTGGGAGCTCTTTTACTTATAGTCTCAATATATATATATATATATATATTATGCTCCTCAACGAAAAGAATAAATGTAATTAGCCCTAATAAATTCTAATATAGTTTGCACAATGTTACGTTGATAAGTTGTGTTCCACGACTTGTGTCTCTCTCCACACACACACACATATATATTTGGGTATATAATACGCAATCATCAAATTGACTTTAAATAACTTCGTCCTTTAACAAGTTTAACAACATCATGAATTAATTACTTCATTATTAAACCACTTAATTAGAATGGTGCCTTATTATATAAGGTGGTATTGAGGAAGTGTTTCATCATTTGATATATAGCATCTAACTGTTCATATGTATTGTTGGTAAATGCAATTCTAATATAAATATCTTAAAGTAAATTGTACAAGAACAACATGGTTAAGTTCTGAGTTCTCCACATGTTCTTGAAAGATGGTGTTAAAGATTGTCTACGGAACGTATACAGTAAGTAATACTAATTTATTTGTATATTAATTTTGCATATTTAATAATTTATTTTTGAATTATATATTCGTTATTACATAATATCAACTGTTAAATGGTTATTTAAAAATCCTAAGGTATATAAAATGATAAACAGTTTTAAAATATTTAATATATTCATTTTTAACTTTTAAATATATTTTCCATTAAGAAACAGAGTTACCGAAGAGACGGTGATAATTTAATGAAACATATTAGAAAAAAAAACGATCAAACGCATATTATAGCAAAATATTGAAAACATATGCATTTAAATTTGTTTTATATATACCAAATCATGTACATCGATGAAATGAATATCTTTTAAATGCATATAAAATCATTAAAATAATTAACTTAATTAACTGTGATTAAGGGAAGGGGGCTGCATTGTGAAAACTTTGTATAATTATTAAGAATTTCACTGCATATAGATATAGATATGTTTATCTTTCAGTTTTTCATTCATTGTTTGAGTTTCCTTGATTTATTTTTTCTGTAAGGTATGTTGATATATACTGATTGCTTGCATTTAATTATTTAATTCATCATTATAGAAATAGATTACATAAGTGCATATACACATAATCTATATGTTTACATATATACATCTCTAATTGCTTCATATATGTATATTATATACATATATGAAGCAATTAGAGATGTATGTATACAGTATATATAATGAGGGGTGTGGCTTCATCGTATTAAATGCGATAATTATATATAATATGATGCAATTAGAGATGTATATACATTTTTAATGCGTTTTAATATTGTAAATATGTATATACAGAAGCCTATTTATTCATTTATCTTGTGTATGCATTTATATATAGTAAATTTTTATGTAAATTTAAATTTTTATATCTAATTGTAAATATCTATGTAAATTTTTGTAAATATGTATATACAGAAGCCCATTTATTCATTTATCTTGTGTATGCATTTATATATAAAAATATTCAACAAGAATATAATATATCTATATTTATATTTGTAGTTTTACCTATGATTATTTAATAAGATCCATTCTTTAAGTGTGTGTGTAAAAAAATATTAATATGGTATATTGTTAAATTAGATTAATAAATATAATCCTATATGTTCATGACACACACATGTAATATATATAGAGACACACGCACTACGTATTGGGTATACATGATAAATGGTATATAATATATATAAGTTATAACCAAATAATATTACAAGTAAGTTTGTTGTGTTATTAACTCAAGGTCAATTTGGGCATTTTCATAATTACCTGGATCGTTTGAAAATATAAATATTAGAGAGGCAGTTTGATAATTTTCTTTATATTTAATATTTAATTGCTATTTTGTTTAGACAAAGGATGTTGTTATGGGCATGGTTGATAATTATAATTATGTACACATTATAAATATTTAAATATTATTTACATATAATATATTAATAACTGTATACATAATATATACACTTTTGAACCTTTCAAAGGCGTGTGTAATGGAGCTCTTTGTCTGCTTCAAAAGTTTGTCATGTATTACTGTCTAGTATTATGCAAGTATATATATTACATTGCGACAAGCATAATATTTCATAAAACTTAGTGTATATATTAATTTACTAAAAGGTTGTGTGAGTGTGTGTTTATTTGTGATTGTATTTTTAATGTTGATATTTGATCTTAATTTAATAAGTTTGTTACTCTCTCTCTCTCTCTCTCTCTCTCTCTCTCTCTCCTCTCTCTCTCTATATATATATATATATATATATAAAACAAACAATAATGCTGTTCAGAGTTGAAATAGAGTCTCGTGCATATCACAATCTACAAATACATCATTTTCATACAAAAGGAACACGGCTATCCTACCCTCTCTTGGTCTCTCTCCTCTCTCTCTCACACACACACACACACACATGTTTCTTTGTGTGTGCGTGTGTGTGTAGAGAGAGAGAGAGAGAGGGCATTACATGCATATACACATGTACATGCATAATATACACACACGTATAGACGTTGATATATACAGTGCACGTGTGTGTGTATAAGAAGCGGTTTGAAGTGATAAAATATAACATATTTCGATCTCTACATACAGTTATGTATATATGTAAAATATGGGTTACAGAGAGACACACACACCCATAACACATAAAGATACATATGATTTTCTTTAATACGAAATATTAACAACTAAACAATTGGCACCAATTTATTTAATACACATTTTGAATAAATAATAAAATATTAACTTAAATGGTTCACTTTCGAACAATGTAGAACTTTCAATATTCAATATGTGATCAGATGTACTATTTATTTGGGGTCCACGCAAGCACCATAACCCAAACAACACCGTACACGTGTCGGACGACAAAGACAAAAGCCTACTTGCCACGTGTCGGTCGAAACCCTTGTGGATATCTACACCGTATTCACGTATACACGCAGTTTGCATACGGTATATTAACTAGGGGTATACGAGATATCATCTTGTTTACCACATCTTCTTAGATAGCTTGAGGAAGACGCTGCCCGGGAAGCACGGATCGGAGGCGCTGTGTGATAATTGCGAAGTTACATAGCAGGTATGTGTACGCATTTCTTTTAGATTTTTTCCGAGTTTCTCTTTTGGGATGCATTCTAGAGATCGGAGGCTCTGTGTAAGGAATTGGGAAGAAATTTAGCTGAATTCGAGGTATGTGGTGCAATTTCTGTAGGTTAGGTTAGATTCTGCACAGAAACTGTCTATCCGGGCCTTGCCCGTATCCCGGTGACAAGGATTTTCACTGTATTGTAGAGATCGGAGGCGAATTCCCAAGAAATTTAGAGTTTAAGGTGGGTTTTAGATAAAGAATCCGCCTATCTTATCCCGATTTGTGCTATATAGATGGAATTTCGCACTTGGGAGGAGTGCGAAGGGTCTAATATAGAAGAGGTACTTAGATCTTCTGAAATGCAGGAATTCTCTCATGACTACATAGATTTTGACACCATGAATGGACCTTTATCTGTGAAGGAGAACTTTAGTGGGGGTGGCTTCAGGTAAACTGGGTGTAATTAAATAATAATTGTATGCTAATTACTTGGATTATTGCAGTGAAGATGGACGCTTCTCTTTTGGATACTGTGGGCAGTGTGGGAAACGGGCTTCTATGGAGGATTTCATTGAAGCAAGGATAGACAAAGTCGGTGGTCAGGAAGTTGGCCTCTTCGGAGTATTCGATGGTATTCATATATATATATATATATATATATATATACTAGCTCTATACCATATATAGATAGGTGTACATATGTAACTTCTTTTTTATTTAGGACATGGTGGACCACGAGCAGCGGAGTTCGTAAAGAAGAACCTATTCCAGAACGTGATCACCCATCCGCAATTCACGAGTGACATCAAGCTTGCAATCTGTAAGCGTAAACACTCAGCTGTGATTACATACTCACATGTTAATGCGTTTATTTTGCAGCTGAGACGTATAAGCAAACAGATGATGATTATCTAAAAGATGACAAGGATCAGTTCAGGGATGCAGGAACCACAGCGTCAACTGCGGTTCTTGTTGGTAACCAACTAATTGTTGCAAATGTTGGTGACTCTAGGGCTGTCATGAGCCGAGCTGGTGAAGGTGCGTGCGTGCGTGCGCGCGTGTGTGTCTGTGTGTGTGTGTGTGTGTGAGAGAGAGAGAGAGAGAGAGAGAGATCGCATATGTATATATATGATATTAACAAGGTAGTTGTATTTGGGTTGATTATTTTATACATGGTTCCTCACACATACATATTTTTGCAGCTGTGCCGCTTTCAGTAGACCATAAGCCCAGCAGATCGGACGAGAAAGAACGGATTGAAAACGCTGGAGGAATTGTTACGTGGGCAGGTAACCAGTAGTACGCACATACATGTGTGTGTGTGTGTCTATACACACACACATGTATACTATGTGTATCTTTAACTACTTTTTAACATTAACATCATATGTTCCAATCTAATTAATTAATTCTAAGTGTGACTCGTGTGCAGGCACTTGGCGTGTAGGAGGTGTCCTCGCTGTTTCTCGTGCGTTTGGTGACCGGCTGCTGAAGCAGTTTGTTGTGGCCATTCCAGAAATACAGGCATGTGTCTGTGTATACACATTTTTCAAGTCACCTTATTTTTAATAATTCATTTGCTATAGTTAACAATTTACCGTTTTATTGTTTAGGAGGAAGTGATCACCGAAGACGTGGAATTCTTCGTGATTGCAAGCGATGGTTTATGGGATGTTGTGACGAATCAGGTGCTTATTATTTAACTTATTTAGATGCATTTACGAGACTCTCTCATAGGCCCACCTCTCCCCTACTCTGGTATACACAGCACTATTGCGGCATATACACGTTGTTATTCACGTGTACATACTTCATATACGCTATATATCTTTAACATACACGTACAAAGCGTTGCGTAGACGTACATATACACATATATACGTACGTAATATATATATATAATATATATATATATATAGGTGTGTGTGTGTGTGTGTGTACGGTTTACATGACATGATTGTACAGGATGTCTGTACATGTATCTTTATTCTCTCTCTCTTTCTCTCTCTACTCTCTCTATCTCTCTCTCGTACATTTCACGTATACGTTTACATACATTACTGGGCATATACACAACGTTTGTGCTTAATGTATGTATCTATATGTATAGACAAGCACCATGAAAACCAGTAACACGCACACACAGATCTCTCTCTCTCTCTCTAAATATATATATATACCTTCAGATAACAATTATTCAAGTTATAAGTTTAATGTAAACAGGATGCCGTTTCGCTAGTAAAGTCTGTAATGGACCCAGAATCGGCGGCGAAGAGATTGACACAGGCAGCTATAAAGAAGGGGAGCATGGACAATGTGAGCTGCATTGTTGTTCGCTTCCATCACGACAACAAGTCTGAAGAGGATATTCTCGCCCCTAAGTGAGTGGATTAATCATATTTAATTAGTATTAATTTTGCCATGGTGTTTTTGTGTGTGAGACGAATTCTCTCACTTTCTAAATTCTTTATTCTATTTATTTTACTCTGTGTGTGTATGAGATCCATGGATGTTTATAGTAGTTGTGTTACGTATATCATGACATACATAATACTTATATATTGTTTTTTTTTATGCATATGTATCTATATATAATACACGTTTAATTATCATTAGCTATTAACTAGACGAAGAGGATATCTTTTAGTTTGTGTCTTCTATATTTTTCTACTTATTAACTTACCTTGTTGTGTATATACCTCTGTATGTGTATGAGATCCGTGGATGTTTATAATAGTTGTGTACGTATACCTACGTAGTCTATTAATAACATAATGTCTATGTGCATATGTAAAATAACATATACATGTTTTAACTAAAAAAACATATATTTATATCGGTGTAAATAATCTAGAAGTAAAATTATTCAGCTATTTGTTATATAATACTTATTTGTGTTTATAAACATGCAAAAGTAATAAATATAAATAAATTATAATTTAAATTATAACTTATGAAGAATATACATACATTTTTTTTTTTTAATATAACATCGTGGGACGACAGGCCCCCTCCACGTCAGTTGCCATGTCACTTTAAGTGACATGGCAGGTGATGTGGCAGATGGTTTAATCTTATTAATGTGTCCATTTTAAATTATAAATTAATAAACATTAGTTTCAATATGGAGCACTGGCTCTTGGGTTAATGTAATATATACATTTTTATATTGAGCTCTCACATTAATGGGGACGTTGGGCGTCTCTAATTGCCTTTACGGAGCATTTGAATCTGTGTCTTTTTTATAAATTTTTTTATCTTTTTAAATTTAATTTTTTAATTGTCTAGAGATCTATTTCATTCTTGTAAATTTATATATTTTTTTGTCTATGTCTATGCAACAAGCGAACCCTTTGTTTGTGGAGTAATTGCAATTGTTACATGTTATGCGGTGTAGTTGAACAATTAGACTCAATTAACGGTGACATTCACAGCACATGGTTCTATTCTTTATGCTATTGTTACAAATTCTTGAGTTCAGTTAGATTTTTTTTGTGGAATTACAAATTCTTGAGTTTAGTCAGATTTTTTTTGTGAAAGTTTTAAAGATTATGTGTACCATTGGTTTAATGACTTCACAATGGTCGCAACATCTCATTCTTGAGACAATGCTCAATGTTTGATTGAGTTCCTACTTATCTTTAAGGAACAGCATTGTAGTGATATAATGGTTTGGATGAATAACTGGTAGGGATTAGAATATTCTTTTAGCAGTCTTTAACATGTGTTTGGGGCATGCTAACAACTGTGATGATGGTTTCAAGTAATTGCATTGTATTCATCAAGAATCATTTGAGTTAGTAATGCAATTTGGTGTTTCCTTTTTGAGTTTTTTGCTTATGCAAATCTTAACATGTCAAAGCACATTAAGTTTGTAACAAGCACTTTGTCAAGACCTTGTGAGACTTGTATATGCATTGGCTCCAATGACCCTTGACGATGCTCGGCACAAGGATACGAGACATCGCCTCTCCCAATTGTAACTTCATGTGCTCTAATTCCACTTCATGTTGGGGATGGTCATGCTTCAATGAAGGTTGATGCTATTACTGCTCGTGTACTAGGATAAGGTTGGGGCCATGGAAGTGCAGTTTGCTATTGGGCATGTGATGAAGTTGGACACACATATTGTTACTGTCAACATTTTTCCAATTGGCATCCTTCATTTCCAAGGTGGAGGCTTTGACATCAATGACGTTTAGTTGGCATTGCTACAATGGAAGGTGGTTAGGGTTCTTTGATAGATGGGCTTGGATCTAGAGGAGGCACTAATGGATCTATGGGTGCATGAAATGCTTCAGCACAATTTCTGAAAAATTGAGTTGAATGTCGTGTCGAACCTCATAAACTTGCAGCCTTACCTATTGCAGATGGTCCCTTCCATTGCATAAGGAAACTCTTGGCTAAACCACATACTTAAGCTTGGGAAAATAAACTAACACCAATTCATCCACCTTGTACTTTACATGTGGAAGATGATGAGAGTTGTAGCACCATTGTTGTCTCACTTGTATGCAGCCGAAGTGTTTGCTTGGACCAATGAAAGAATGCTCATCAAATACCAATCCCAGAACCTAGCATTAGCATCTCGTGGCAAATGTGAAGGTAGACCCAACTTCGTCAATACTATCAAGTCATGACCATATAAGAGCTTATATGGTGAAGTGCTAACAGAACTTTATACTTCAGCAATATAAGCATATCTGAGAGATGGCAGATAACCATCCCAATCCAAATGTTACGTACTTCATGACCATCCTCTTGAATGTTATGATGAGTCATTCCACCAAACCATTTGTTTAAGGATGATAAGTACTTGTGAAATTGTGTTGTATCCTCAACCGAGATGTTAAGACATAAAATGCCTCAGTCATAAACGCATGACCATGTCTGAGAGAATTCACTCCATATAAAAATGTTGGAACACTACTCGATTAAGGTGAAAGTAGACAACAATTGAAGCAGTTGCACAAGCAAGAGCATCAACTTCCAAGTCAGAGTTTTAACCCAAAGGGATAACACATGGCAACACGTGGCTATTTGGAGTTAATACCCTATGTGAACAATGTTAAGTCTTCCAAGACAACCCAAACATAAAATTTAGGGTCTTACCCTAATTAAAATAACTATCTCCTGAACCTTAAAGGATAATTTGAGTAGACTTTAGGGTCCTACCCTAAAAGACTTAGACAAACTCAAGCCCCATCCCCTTTAAGGAGACATGCCTTGCACATACCCCATGATAGAGCCAAGGCATCATGACTTACCCCTTAAGGAATCACCCTCATCAGGGTGTACAACCTCTTAGGGTGATAAGGG
Source organism: Selaginella tamariscina (assembly GCA_003024785.1). Taxonomy (NCBI): domain Eukaryota; kingdom Viridiplantae; phylum Streptophyta; class Lycopodiopsida; order Selaginellales; family Selaginellaceae; genus Selaginella; species Selaginella tamariscina. The sequence goes on from PUQB01000044.1 coordinate 681,713, forward strand.
GTGCCATAAACCACAACTAACCCCTAAGGGTTTGAATGGTCAAGTCATACTTTAGTTTTAGGGCTAGTACTTAATGAAGACACAAGTGTGCATTGTAAACAAACACGAGTGTTTTGTTAAGCAAACTCCCTAAGGGTAAGTTTGAATAACCCTAAATACACAACCTCACAAGTGCCTCACAAAGGACTCCTACTAATGAGCTTAAGTTGTTTAACCCCTGGATCCCAAGGAGAACACACACTAGCCAAGTGTGCTAATAGCACACCTAGTTACAAGACCTAACTTCCCTGAAGCTTATGCCTAAGGCTTAACACCCTGATGTGAGCATAAATACGCCTACTTATTAAAGTATCCAACCCCTCAGCATTAACCCCATCAAACAACCCAAAAGATGTATCTTAAGTATTGTATTATGTGCCATCTAACCTAGTGTCACATCTTTATGTGACACTATTTCCCAGATGTGGGCTATCATGCCATAGCCCCTTAAATCCAAGAGTTGCACCAGGTGCCACAAATGTAGCTCTTCAATGCCAACTCTAGAATCCCTCAGAAACTTGATAAGGAAAACCTATTAGTCAAGATCCACGCCCACAATTGGACAAGGACATAAATGTGCTTTGCTTAGCTATTAGTGCTGCTCTTAGCTTGATGTGAAAGAAGAGGCTAGAGACATGTTTCAGCCTGTAACACTTGAAATGTGCAATCCGACAAGACTCCTAGGCATGGATTCATCAATGTTAAGGGTAGGATATCCTAAAGGCCCTATTGTTTAAAAATTGAGGTGGCACAACAAAGGGGTGTGCCTTGACAATACAAGCTAGAACTTGCAATGGTAGAAGAATAACAAGCTTTATCATAAACCGAAGAACTCTCCTACATGTACTACTTAATTTATGTGGCAGGCTCCCCCCCCCAAGTGTTTTCCTATTTATGTAAGTGGGTTGGCATAAAATCTCATTCCCAATGGGACTATACTTGGCGAGTTTAATTAACGACTCATCAACCCCTAAACCCTAACTTGAGGGGTTTAGGGTGTGGGGTTAGGTCAACCCTAGGGGTGTTTATACCCATATTTGACATGTCGAACTCACTAGAACCAACCCAAAACTTAACTATGACACATAAAGAGTTTTTCTAAAAGGTAAGCGTTACCTTTACTTAGAGTTTCTTACGATATCTAGAGACAACCGGCCGGACTACACCTAAACACCTAAATGTATTAAGCAGCGCTGTTTTTTCATTACATTTAGAACTTGTCAACATAGTTCGGTAGGTACAACAGTCAATGTTCAAAGTAAAGAGGAGTCATAATAAAAACTATGACATTCCACTTAACAAGTTAGGTAATTAGAAGCGATGATAATGTACTTGTTGCTAACAGTCAACTGTGGAAAAGGTCCCATTAAATCAAATACCACCAACTCAAACGGACAAGAAACTACAATGGACTCCAACCACACACACAACTACCCACATATCAGATCACATTTTTTGCAACCCTGACCAGTAAAAAGATCTGTGCAACTTCTCAATCACACGACGATGTCCCATGTGCCCGCCATGAACATGAGAGTCATGGTAAGTGTGGAGGAAGTGTCACAACCTTTCCCTCTCCCCTTATGCCAACTAAGCAAAGGGCCAATTGGTGTTTATGAGAGGGCCCTTGGTCATGATGACCCAGGTCCGCTTAGGTCTTTTTTGCCCACATATCCCACATATCCCACAATCTTTACCTAGGTAGTCAACTCACCAGGTTAGAACTATGACAGGAAGCATGTAATGAAGACTAAAGGCACCACTAACCACAAATGATCATTCGAATTAGTCCTCATAAAATAAAGAAAGTTGTCCTAAAGGTAGTATTAAGAATGTAAGTACTTGAATGGCAAATCATCAGCAAGCAATGCTAGATTTTCAAACCCATAAAGCCTTTGGATTCATGGTTCAACCTTTTGAACTTCATGAACCTCATTTAAAAAAGGTAAATCTAACTCTGCACCTTACTGACATTGAATGTCAAGCATAACAATTGTTGATGGTACCAAATCTTCATCCAAAAGATTTATTGATGCTGGAACAACTCCTTGCAAACAAATGAAGAGAGAGAAGATGGAAGATGAGCTCAAGAAAGAGCGTCAATATTAGCCATCGAACTCCCTAGGCAATGAATAACCTTGAAGTTATAAATTTGAAGCTTTAAGGCCCACCAAGCAGTACGACCAACCAAGTTCTTTTGCTTCAACAACAAAGTGACCATAACATGATTGCCTTCCAATAGCATTTGAGAACCATGTAAGTAGGCATGGAGCTTCTCAAAACCCCAAACTGCTGCTAAACACTCATTCTCTATCATGTAATAGTTCACCTCTACTAGCTCCAATGTACAACTGATGTACACAATGGGATGACGCTGACCAAGCACATTCATACTTTCCTACATCAACACACCCCCGAGACTAATGTTAGAAGCATCCATGTGCAAGATGAAAAGATGAGTGTAATCAGGGTATGCCAAAATTGGAAAGTTGTCAACGGTTCCTTAAGATTAGGAAACACCTACTTGCAATTCTTAGACCAGACAAGAGATGATGTTGATGACTTTAGCAACACCCGCAATGGTGCAATATGATCTAAAAGATGATCAACAAAATGACCAAATAATTTACCTTGCCAAGAAAGTGTTACACATCATTCACACACTTTGGCGTAAGGAACTTTCAAAACTGCAACAAGTTTGTCAAGATTGATTTGCAAACCTTCACGGAAAATGCAATAATTAAGATAAGTGGTGTCCTTAAATCCAAACACACACTTAAATTGCTTCATCTTCAAATCAACTTCTCACAATCAATCCAAAACCTTGCATACGTCACAAACATGCTCCTTCCATGTTCCTTCCGAGTGGATTAAAACATCATCGATGATGTCGACAGTCACCTCCGGCATATCGCAAAGAACCTCATCCATCATACACTAAAAAGTTGTTGGAGTATTATTCAATTGAAAGGCATCACTAAAAACTCATATAAGCAAATGGTGTTTAAAAAGCAATATTGGGAATATCTATGTCAATTATTAGAACTTACCAATACCCAAAGGTGAAATTTAGCTTGGTGAATTAACAGCTCTGCCCTAGTCAATTTAGAATATCTGCAGTATGAGAAAGTGAGTAAACATCCGAAATAATCATATTATTTAATTGGCAATATTTGATGTAGAACCAAATGCTTCTATCCGACTTCATCACAAGATGAGGTTCACACGCACAAAGACTTCGAGACTTCTGAATAATACCCTTCTATGGTATTAAGATTGATGCGCTATTGATATTAAGATTGAGCACCCCTCAATCATTCTTAAAATCACCTTTAAGATGACCTTTTTTATTTTGTGGGGATTAATCCGGATGATTATTTGTAGTTGGTGGTGCCTTCAGTCTTCATTCCACACTTCCTCCACACTCACCATGATTCTCATGTTCTCAACGGGCATATGGGACATTGTCATGTAATTAAGAAGCTGCACAAATCTTTTTATTGGCCAGAGTTGTGAAGAGGTGTGATCCGGTATGTGCATAGTTTGTGTATGTGCCAAGCTCACAATACTCTCCCTTGTACTTTGAAATGATGGTTGGAGTCCATTGTAAGTTCTCGTTCATTTGAGTTAGTGGCATTTGATTTAATGAGACCTTTTCCACGGTCGATTGTTGACAATGAGTACGTTATTATTACTTCTGATTATCTAACTCATTGGGTGGAAATTAGTGCTCTTGCTAGTGCGATTGCTTTTGTTGTTGGCCACTTTCTCTTTAATTGGGTAGTGTTTCATCGTTCTTATTTGGAGTGGATTCTCTCGAACAATGGTCTTGCATTTATGGTTGAGGCATTTTGTGTTTTGACATCTTGGCTGGGGATACACCACACTTTCACAAGTATTTATCATCCTCATATAGATGGTTTAGTGAAATGGCTTATCAAAAACATTCAAGGGGATGATCGTGAAGTACATAAAGTTTCAACATTCGGATTAGGATGGTTATTTGCCATATCTACAATATGTTTATGTCACTAGAGTACAGAGTTCCATTGTACTTCACTACTATATAAGCTCTTATTTGGTCATTGGTATTTGACAAGCATTCTTCTATTTGTTTGAACAGAGTTTGTAGAACACTTGAGCCGCATACAAATGGACAACAACGACGCTACAATTCTTATCAACTTCCACATGCAAAGTACAAGGTGGATGAGCTGGTGTTGGTTCATTTTCCAAGCTTACAATATGTGGTTTAGCCAAGTGTCTCCTTGCTTAATGGAAGGGATCATATTGAGTGTTGTGGTAGGTAGGGCCGCAAGTTTATGAGGTTTAGCACAACATTCAACCGATCCTCCAGAGATTGTACATGTGCAACACTTGAAGCATTTCATGCAACAAGATCATGAACAAGTTGTGCCGCCTATAAATCCATTGGTGCCTCCTCCTGATGTTTCTCCATATCCGGGCTCATCTACTAAAGAACCCTAACCACCTTACATTCTTCTGAGAGAAGGGGATGATTTAAGGTCCAATTGTATAACTATAATGTTATATAATATTATTAACTTAGTGGGATTTTGATAATTGTCTGATTGGTTTTAATTAGACCACTCATTCTTGTTTATAAACTAGGGTTTTGGGTTAATGCAATAAACACATTTCTATATTTTGAGCTCTCACAAGGTCTTTTATGTATATATTTTTGACATTTAAGTGAAAATCAATATAAAAATAATAAAATAATAAATACTAAAAACCAAACATAGAAAATTGTGTATAAATTAAAAAACGTGTTATGCATTAACTTTTTATGTATATATTTGTTACATTTTAAGCTAAAATTAAAATTTCAAAATAATAAATATCAAAAACAAAAAAGAATAAATTTTGTTATATAGCCTTTCATGTCATCGTGTACCACATTCACGAATTATTAATGTGACATGTAATGATACGGAGGGGCCATCCTAATATTTTACGTAATACATGTGGTCTATTTGCTTATATATTTATTTTATATATAATAAGTATATAGCTTATTAATTTATGTTATATATATATATATATATATATATATATATATATTATATATATATATATATATATATATATATATATATATATATAATATATGAAACATGAAGGTGCACATGATCTATAACATAAATTTTTTTTAAGTAAAATATATAATTCAGGAGTTTGAAGTATGCATTGTAATATGGTGTATAAATGCATGTTATAACTAAAATGGGCATAATACGTAAAAATGAGAATATAAAATAAATTGCTAATTAATACTTAAGTTTTGATTATTAATTAATTATTTAATTTATATACTTAAGCCTTAAATATTAATTAATTAACAAATTAATCCTTCAATAACCTTACTTAGTAAGGAATATTCCTAAAATATCTTAGAATATTCATATTATTCTTCGTTCTAAAAATAGTTTACAATAATTAAAAATACTATCAAACATAATTACAAATGAAATCATTTCCTTATCAACATGTTAGTTTATTTATAATATTTTCTCCTTAACCATATAGAAAAATCTCCTCATTTTGTCTAAGTCATCACTTTCCGAATTAATCGAATCATTTTGGTCAATATCTTAATGTTGTTGCCACCTAACACTTTCACAAATGCAGTTAAGAGTTGTCATCCTTGTTAATACATAAAATGTGATAGGACTAAGACTCATCTAAAAAATGACGATCTTTAAGAAAATATTGTAAAGCACCTGGTTGCTCTCCTTCATTTTATAAAATTCAAAATCACGAGAAAGAAAAGCATTAGGAAATGTTTGATATGGTGAATATTGTTCACAAAAGTTTTCGAGATTCTTCATTCTTGAGGCACGAAGTAGTTTCACTAACTCATCCATGGTATTGTATCAGAATATGGGTCGAAAGTGATTGGATGGATACAAGCAATGTTTTGGTTGAGCATAGCCTTCTGAGGAGAGTCGTTACACTAAGATATGTGCGTTCTTCATTATCCTTAACTGATTGATCTCCCATGAAGCCCAATTAATCTTTCATTCTTGAAGAAGTATGGCTTGCTTTCCTTTTTATATTGTGAAATTCGAGAGGTTTTAACATATTCGCTGGTCAAAAATCCAATCTTTACGAATCACCTCTTCTCTGCAACACTACAATGTTTCTTAAGTAAATTCAACACGGTGTTAAGTTGTGAATCTGCATGCATGACCAAATCCCACAAGTGCACCCATCTCCTTAAGCTTTTGAAAGAGAGGTCCAACCCGACAAAAAATGATATCATATAAATTTACCATGACAAGGAATGAAATCTCCTTGTTTGATTTCTTTTTTCTATCCTCGGGCCTTTGTCGATGAAGAAACACCATTGACATCCAACAACACAATATGGCCATGGGTAATAGGGGTAGCATTGCCTCTTGAATGCTTTGCAACTCACTTGTTTGTCTCCCTTTCACATTTATCTGTTGACACTATCGTTGCCTATCCCTTTATCATTTATTGTACATCATCCTTACAAGATTCAGATATTGCAGCGCTGAAGAAAGTGATTTAGGAACTGAAGCAATAGAAATAGTGGTGAAAAAACTGAAGTGGTCCCCATGGTAAGGATGTTTTGAGCTGCATTATTATTCCATTTCTGCATGAATTCTGTCATGACATGTGGCACAAGAAATTTTTGCCAAACCCCTCTCTTACCTCATGGCAATGCTGAAAATCCATGTTCTCAACTGTTTCATTACATTGCAAAATGATAGTTAGCTGGACCTTATAATTATCAAGGTATATTATTTACCTTGTTAATGTGTGACCCATGTTTGAACTAAAAGCTTTCATTAATCCTTGAGAATTTATTTTTGTACAAATATAAATGAAATATACAAAAATGCCTTATGTTACACTCATTTACAACTATTCGTCACTCTAAAACTCATTAACAATTCTTCTTTGCTATTACCTTCTGAGTGAGGCAAAGAAGGTTTTAGCCGCTTGGTAGATCGTTCATGATCTTCCGTATCTTTGTTGATTTCCATGGGTAATGGAGTATGTGATGTTCTACTCTTGAGATAACTTCCGGTTAATATCTGATTGAAGATTGTCCTCAGACTCTGACATTGAACCAATTCATCTTCAGAGCTATCGCACTTCTCGGGAGGGAACTTTCCCAAATACCATGTATGGGTTTGTTGGGGTAGTCAGTTGAGAACCTTTCTATCCACTTGTTCAGGTCCTCAACCATGGTCTTATCTTTTTTAACGGCAAACACACATGTATCCTGAAGGTAACACTCCTTCAAGACGAATCCCTAGTGTAGTAGTCAAAAACCCATGCATCACTATGAGGACCCCTAATCAAGTTGACGATGCACCGTGCAACCTGACTTGTGATGTTTGATAACATACATTGCTGAATACGTCCCTCTCAGCTATCGGTGTATTAGATGAAGGTTCAGGCCCATTGGAGTGCAAACAAATGCCTGGCCAGTCATTTGAAAGTTTGAAATTTTGGCATATTCCTGACAACCAAGTGAACAACCGTATCAATGCACTTGGGATCAGCATCGTTCATATAAATCCTGTCCAACGATATCTATTCTTCTTAGCGAAGATGAAGGCAAAAGTATCGGTGACATGAGCAAGAATCAAGAAATAAATACTTGAAAATGTTAAGAGTGCAAGCATGAATTCAATAATAAATACCTTCTCTATACATGCTTGCACAACTAAGTTTCTCCACCAAATCCTCTAGTGCCCTATTTGTCGAAGGATTTTTTGACACCCGCCGATCCATCACGAACAATTGAAACAGTTTTCTACAAGCAGTGATGTTACCCCATAAAGTCTCCAAATCCGATAACAAACATCTGTAGGGCTTGTCATGATTCGTAGCATCCTCCTTTATAAGGTTCAACTCGGTTCTCCACTGCTGAAGGACTACCATAAGAGAAGGCGTTATCGTAATGTTTTCCTTTTTGGTGTTGGCGTGCAATAGATTCTTGCCCAGATCTTCCGATTGGTTCACCCATTGAATAAGCATATCATCGTTTGTCACATGCAAATATTTGTTGACCTCTTCGTATGTTGAGGCCGAGGTCCAGCCTAGTTTGTGACAGTGTATTCCCAACCACTCTGTTGAACAAGAAAATTCTACAGTCTAAAACGTAGCAGTGGTCACCACTGACAAACCCGTATTAAGAGTCTATCGGAATATGAAAGAACAGATATAGAGTATAGATCACACTTCAGAAGGTCGGGAAAAGGGTAAGGATGGCAAGGTATGTAGCATGTAGAACTGCGGATCCCATCACAGTAGAAATAAAAGGAAAAGACTAAGATAACATGTAATATGGGTATAGCACTAACACATACCCGTAATAAAGGTGATAGACTCACAAACAAACCCATAATAAGGGTAATAGACTCACAAACAGACACGTAATAAGGGTAACAGACTCACAAACAAACCCGTAATAAGGGTAACAGACTCACAAACAGACCCGTAATAAGGGTAACAGATTCACAGACAAATCCGTAATAAGGGTAACAGACTCACAAACAGACCTGTAATAAAGGTGACAGACTCACAAACAAACCTGTAATAAGGGTGACAGACTCACAAACAAACCCGTAATAAGGGTGACAGACTCACAAACAAACCCGTAATAAAGGTGACAAACATACAAACCCGTAATAAGGGTAACAGACTCACACACAAACTCGTAATAAGGGTGACAGACATATAGACTAGAAACCGATCCTCAGATGGTCAAACGGGAGTGAGAAGAGAAAAGATATAGCAAGTAGTACTGCAATCTCGATGCAGTAGAAATCAAAGAATCAAGTAAGATACCAAAGATAGTAGAAAGAGAATAGATATAGCAAGTAGTATTGCGGATCCCGAACGCAGTAGAAATGAGAAGTAGAAATCAAGTAAGATACTGAAGAGTGAGAGTAAGAGGAGAATATATATTGTCAAAATATAGTACAATATTCAGTATACCCCGGGATGCTTTCCTACCCCTAACTTCATCTATTTATACCCACACTTCCAGTCTAGTACATTTAGTTATTGTAACTTCCTTTAAATCTTATCCAATTGGTTGCGTAACTTCCTTAATGTCGTTATGATAACTACTCCCTTAGATGTAATACACTGATACCTAGAACTGCCGTATTCCGGTTCCCTCTGGCACTCCTATATTCCGTAATTCTATGTTCTTTTCTAACTCTCGTATTTTCACTATATATATTTTTTTGGTAGTTTTCCCATTATACTTTCCTAATGAAACATGTGTAAACTTAGAAATTCTATGATGCCGAAATACTACTTTAACAACTCCTTGAAGTGCCTAACCGTCTTCAACTCTATTGCCTTGACATGAAAAGGAGAGGTGGGGCTGTTGTTGTTAATTTGTAGTTTATCATCAATCACCAAATCAGCCAAGACTTCCATTTCCTCCATCGTTGTTCCATTTAAAGGCTTCAACCATGTGAGCTTGAAATTGTTATTTACATCCTTTGTAAATTGAACAGATTTAGCCTTTGGCGTCTTACTGGGTTTCTTTGCAGGCTTCTCTGAAGGCTCCCCTTCACTTGTTTGCTTCGTGTTCCTTTTGCAAAGGATTTCATAATCCTCAACCATTTGGCAAATATCTTATCCTCGGAACAAGAGATCAACATCATTAAAAAGGATGTTTCCTTCCCGCCCACATGGGCAAAATCAATTGCAGCAATTTCTTCAACTCTCTGAAAAAAAGAAGACAGATTAATATACTAGCGAGATAAATCTTGCCAAGACAATTTACTTACCCGGTAATTTAAACATTGTTCTTTCCCTACAGTAGTTCTTTGTGGTCGCCCAAGAGTTTCCCACACGGATTGCATGTGTTCAAACTTCTCCCATATTTTGCTGTTGTAGTGGTTGGTGTCAGCAGCTTCCCATTCCGTCAATAACTTGTCGTACTGCTCGATTGTGAGATTCGACTTAACTAAAAACGCCGATCTTTTTGTCATCTTCTCACAGGTATGCTCGGAAAGTTTTGTTGCCATTGTTCTTTTGTTGTGTTCATCGAGAAGTCGTTGGGCTGCCGTTATTGTGTGCTGGCCATTAATGATGTAGTACTTGATTTAATTTTCTATTCTTCGTCTGAATCTTCGATTTGTTCTGGTGTTGTCACCCACACTTTCTTAACGCTTTTCTTTCTTTTATAGTATGGATGCAAGTTGTAACTAAAATGGGCATGGCTATAGTCCCATTTCCTAATAATTAGCAATTTTAGCTATTTAATTAGCATTTTCTAATATTAAAGGAATATTCTTTAGAATATATGTTTGAAAATAGAATATTCTTTAGAATATTCTATTTTGTATTCTACCCTTTAATAAATTATAGCATTCATTGAACAAAAATTAATAACATTATAAAAGTAGAAGGTATTAAATTATATAATATATTGCCTAATATAACAATTAAGGAAGAGCATAAGAGGTACATTATATAAATATTGATGTTGTTATTAAAATATTAATATTTAAATATAACATTATTAATTAAAAATTTGTAGTAATAATAATATATATATAAAATCCTATAATAATATAGTCAATCTTCCATATCATTTTTTAAATTTATATAGTTAAGTATACAATTTGGTACTTATTAAAGAGTTTATAATAATTATGAATATTAAATATATGATATTTTATAATTTTGTAATTGCTTTAAGCTTTAGAAAACATACATTCCCTTGCAGTTTTGTTAATCGTGACTTTATCAACGCTTCTTGACATCCACCCATATCGAATAGATTTAACATTTATAAAACATGCTGGGTCTTTTTGATTGGGAGACCATGTTTTCTCTAGGCATCCATTATATCTTTTGCTCTCCTTCTTGTGTCGCCTTTTTTGTGGTTTGAACCATGCAACCTTAACAATACTATTTTTGTGATTACTTCAGGTGTGTCGATAATTTGACCCATCCAAATAGGCTGATTATATGATGCATCTGGAGTAATAAGAACCATCATTAGTTTTTGAAGATCCTGGCAACAATCAAAGTATGCTTTAGGTTTTTGGTTCCTTTGTTCAACAAAGTGTGGGGTTTGCACTTCCACATCACTACTGGCTTCTATGTCGTCTATGCTCAGTGATGTCATTTCAATCTCCTCTCGCCACCTTGTTTTAGGCCAGAAAGGGTGTTGCAATTCTGTACTTGTGACAGTAGGCCCTTCCAACTCTCGAACAACAGTCTCCCAATAGTCGACCACATGCTTATATAGTTCTGAGTAACCAGTTGCCTTATCAAAATTCTTTGGCATCGATTTTTGAACCCATGCCACATATTTTTTGATGCCATCAATAATAACCTCTTGTTCCTTGAGCTGGGCACTCAATGGAATAGGGTCTGGTTGTCCTTCTGGGAGAAGTGGCTTTCCATCCTCTCCACTTTTGAAAGAGCATTAAGCCCTCTTTCGGTAACCACTCCTGCTCTGATGGCCGTAACTTGTACTGCATAATAGGTATACCATCTCGTATGGAGAAAAGAATTGTAGCGGCACAAGGTGACCAACTAAAGAAATCACTCCCTTCTTTTATTACTCCTTGAGAAATTTTTTTGAAGTCTGGCACCTCAGTCACAAGCAAAGCACAACTTTTTTGGAGATGCAATTTTTCAAAAAGATTCATCATATGCGGTAAGTAAGTGCACTTGTCCTTTTTGTAGAGTTGGGACCTTGCTGAAGAACGCATCAATATCTTCATGAGTGTGACCAACCATAAGGAAACTGAGCGTGATTGTTTCAAACACACCTTTGGCAACAAATTGACAAGTATGCTAGCACATATCTAGAAAATAAAAGTAAGTATGAGCTTGAGAAACCCTAAGTAAATGATTTACCTATTTTGTTTCGCCTGCACAATTATCCATCTGTAAAAGCAAATGACGAGGAAGCTTATTTGATGTTGAGGACACATGTCACATATTTGAGCTAGATCCCTCCACTGAACCAGAACTCTCACAGGGCCATCTGTTTTCTGTGCAGCTGACAATGCCTCTCATATTCCCAAGTAGCCTCAAGTGCAGACGTGTTCATGAGAGCATTATGTAAAGGTTGAAGGTGTTGTTTCTTCACTTTGAGATCACTGATATTGTCTGTGAGTGGGCTTCAAGGTTTCTGAAACACATGGCTAACGACCCAATAGTGAAATTGGAGTCGCTAGACCAATGTGGAAGTGAAAAGTGTCCATATGACTCACAACCGTGTCCATGTGTTAGCACACCTGTCAATGAAATCGGAAGTTTCATGACATTTCCAAGGCACTTTGGTGTTGCAAAGAGCTTTGGAATGCTGGTCTTTGAATGATCCATCTTGTCATGGATCAAGCACAGGTACTCTGATGGGCTGACACAGAAAGCATGCGGTGTGCATAGTACTGAGACCGGCAAGTTTGTTGTGCAATCATGTGGGCCTCCATCTTCTTTTGAATGGCAGTGATCTCCACCAAGGTTTTTGCACAAGCCTCTGCAGCCTTCAATGATGTACAAGTGTCACACTTAGAAAAGCTAGAGTGTTTTGCAATCTCCACATCCTTAAAATGAGTATTCCATATGTTGTTGAAGGTACCAGTGCAGATTGCTTGGAGCCCCATCAAACTGAGGCACTTGTTCACATGTTCACACAGCTTCAATTGAGTGTAGATTGAAGGCAAAACCTTGAGATTTTCCCTGACCCCTGCATTTGTGGTTCGGCATTTGTGAGGCATCCTGTCTGCATTTGCTTCCACAAAAGCCTTGAGTATCTCTATGGCTGCCATGATGTGAGAGCGGGTTTTGACCAAGCGAGTGTTCCCATGAACTGAGGTTCGCGCTCCATCTAGCCACTCATCCCTCCGACGGTAGAACGTGGTCTTTGGGATCCCGTATATACTGTACCAAGCTTTGAAGCAGATGGCCACCTTATTAAATACCATGGATGTACTCTGATAACCTGTGTCCGAGGCCATTCCATCAATACACCCAGTTAGTGCAGCATATACAAACTCATGCCTTTGCTTTTGGGTGAGCATACGAAAGACATGTCTACATTGGGTAATTTCATTCCGGTCTGCCATCTGACAACACTTCTTCTTGCAACAGTCAATCGTGGAAATGCTCGTAACACTTTCGGAAGATGTAGGATCCATCTTTACCCTCTTGCTGAAACTTGCAGGGGAAGATCTACAACCCATGAATCGCCTTTTTCTTACAATAGGACCAATGCAAGGAACCTCTTCAAATATGAGTTGTTCTTCCGGGTTGTTATTATTGAAATCCAACCCAGAATATGTTGAACCATCTTGCCGTCTTAATTCAGATGTTCGCCACCTCACGAGGGATCCAGGATACAATGTGCCATTAGGTGAAACCTCTGTCACAACTACACCCACGAAGTCGGACCCTAGTTTCTCTTCTGACACTGCTTCCATTGGATTTATAGCTGTGATGATGCCTCTTCCGACTTCAATCTCACGAAGAAAGAGAATCACCTCATCCATCACAGCAGGCAAGCCATCATCTGGTAAACTCGTGCTACTATTTGTTTGTGACTCTGCATATTCTGTGTCAGCCTTGACTTCATCCAAATTCCACAATACAGGAGAACCCTCCTCAAATTCCATTCCCAGAACCTCAACATGCTTGTAAATGGTGTTCACCCATACGTACACACAAGATCCTTGGGCAATATTGTGACATGATGCATTATTATCTCGAACTTCCACAGTTCCAGTGCCAACTATCTCGTTGTTCCGAAGAAGACATACTTTATCTCCAGTATTAAACATATTGTCCTGCACATAAATAATTGTATTATTTATGATATCTGTTTATGCAATATTTCTAAGAAATCTGAATTACGGTTACTTAATAATATGCATATGCAATAATACATAATTATGTTTAGAGATAATATCTCATGTTTGATTAATACAACTGATGGGCGGATTAATCCCGCCCACGAATCCCTCCGACGAGGAACGGTCGGCGGGATTAATCCCGCCGCGACTCAACCCCTTCGGAGAGAGTCGGCGGATTAATCCCGCCTTGGACTCCCTCCGACAAGGAAAGCCGGCGGGATTAATCCCGCCGCCTCTTCCTCCTCGGGGGAGTCCGGCGGGATTAATCCCGCCGACTCTCTCGGCGAGGATGAGTCGGCGGGATTAATCCCGCCGGACTCCCCCCGAGGAGGAAGAGGCGGCGGGATTAATCCCGCCGGCTCTTCCTTGTCGGAGGGAGTCCAAGGCGGGATTAATCCCGCCCACAATTCTTACGACGGGAATGGGTGGCGGGATTAAACCCGCACATAACTCTCTCCAAAACTATGATTTCAAAGAGATCTCGGGATAAATCCTGTCCCCAAATCCTTAAAACAGGGAAGTGGTGGCGAGATTAATCCCCCACCCCTTCCCTGCCTCCTAAAATGGTTGGCGGGATTAATCCCGCCGACAACTCTTTCTAATAAATTCTGGTAACTCTTCATCAGTTAAAAGGTTATCGGCGGGATTAATCCCGCCACTCTTTTTCAGTGGCGGAGAAGCATTGCCCGAGAGATGGTGGCGGGATTAATCCCGCCACCTCTTCGAAGAGGCGAAAAAGAAATGGCCGGATTAATCCCGCCCGCCCGGTTAACCTAGAATATTAAGTTAAAAGGATATTTAAACGGGATAAATCCCTAACGGAATATATTATAATCCTAATGCATTCCTAAACCCCTAAATTGTAATTTTAAGAGAGAATGTAAGAGAGTGAATCTTTATAAGTATTTTTAAATTTGTTTATAATACTTACTTGTAAACAGCACTGAAGGCGCCGTGCTTTCCTATAAAGAATAGCACCCAATTTAATCTCGCTCCTGAGATGATCACTATGAAGAAAAAAGAAGATCTAAAGAGTGAAAAATACAGAAATGAAGAAACCCTTGCCGGAGAAAGAACCAATCTGAATTTGAGTGGGAAATTAAATGCATTTTCAAATTTACATGTCAGACCGACAATACATATGTCAGAAATTCAAATTTTTAAAAAGAACAGAAAATAAAAGATGAGTTGACACAAATATCCGACACTCTGACATATATACTCTCCAGTTCCAATGAGTATTTTAAAATTGCATTTAATGTTATTCAAGTGATTCAAGCTGTTTAATATTACGAAATTTTAGACTATATTCTACATTCTTAGTATTCAAGTATATTTATATTATATATATATATATATATACTTATACAATAAATAAATTGATATATTATTATGTATCATTTAAAATATATTCATAGTCTGTTTATTATTATTATTTTCTTAATTACTCGAGTATTTAGTTTTCATTTCCTAGTATCAATGGGATATTCTTTATTATTTTATTAATATTTGAAGAATATTCTAATATTAAACCTGATTATCATAATTAAATTAGTCTTGTTCTTAATTATTGCAGTAATTATTCTACATTTGTATATATTAATGGGATTTTCTCAATTAATTTGTTATTATTTCAAGAATATTCCTGTGTTAAACCTTATTATCAATATTAAATTAATATATATTATTAAAACTATATATGACTATATATTAGATAAAATGATGTATTATAGTATATTTAAAATATGTTCATAGTGTGTATATTAATATCATTTCCTTAATTACTTGAGTAATTAATCTTCTTTATATTAATGGAATATTCTTTATTATTTTCTTATTATTCCAAGAATATTCCAATATTAAACATGATTATGATAATTAATTTAGTTAATTATTTGAGTACTTAATTTACATTTGTATATATTAATGGGATTTTCTCAATTAATTTCTTATTATTTCAAGAATATTTCAATGTTAAACCTTTTTATCAATATTAAATTAATATATATTATTAAAACTATATATGGCTATATATTAGATAAAATCATATATTATTATGTATAATTTAAAATATGTTCATAGTGTGTTTATTAATATTATTTTCTTAATTATTCGATGTTTGTTTTGCACACATATATAAACACAATCATAAATTTACACACGCATTACAAGAACTTACAAAAACACATATGCACACACATGCACAACCCTAAACCAAATGAAGAAATATGTTGTTCTTTATTGAAAACATCATGTTCAACGCATGTATGATATATGTACTCAATCTGTGTGTATGTAACACATTGAATTTACATGTGTAATATTTATATTAAGCTTGTTGGGAGCAAACCCTAAACCCTAAACCCTGTGTATACATGTGTGTACAAAAATAATTTTTCAACACTCTCTCTTCACACCATGCCTAAACCCTAAACCCTAAACCCTAATATGTAACACAATGAATTTACTCATGTAATATGTATGTATGTCTGTGTGTATACACGTGTGTATGTATATATGTGTACTTTCTGTCTTCTCTCATACATACACACCATGCATGATCCATGTTAATATGTACTGTCTCTCTTCTCTCAAACATACACACCATGCATGATCTATAATATGTACTCGGTCTCTTTAATATTATGTACTAATATGTATGTATGTCTGTGTGTATAATACACACCATGCATGATCCATAATATGTACTGTCTCTCTTCTCTCATATACTATGTATGTATATCTGTGTATAATATGTGTAAGTATATATGTGTACTAATATATGCAATGTGTACAAAAATAATTTTTCAACACTCTCTCTTCTCTCATACATACACACCATGCATGATCCATCCTAAATCCAAAACCCTAAACCCTAAACCCTAAACCCATGTAATATGTATGTATGTCTGTGTGTATACACGTGTGTATGTATATATTATGTGTATTAATATATGCAATGTGTATGTATGTATTGATACACATGAAACTTTAACATCTCATGGACACACACATGTTAAATCCCTGCATGATTTATATTTTTGAGGTGTATGTGATACACCCACGCACACGCACGCGCTAATAATATAATGAAAGAATATTCGTTTAGGGCGAATCTATATTTTATTCTTTTTAGGGTTTAAGTATATTCTCAGAAGGAATATTCTATTAGGGTTAATATATATATATTTAATTCCTTTAGGGTTTAGGTATATTCTTAAGGTTTCAAGAGGCGGTGGCTGTGAAATCGGCGGCGGCGGCTGTGCACACAGGTGAGATCTGTGTGTGTGTGTGTGTGTGTGTGTGTATATGTATGTATGTATATATGTATAGGAGTGTGCGTATAATTTTATTTATTGATCTATCTCTCGCACACACACGCACACTCCTGTGTATATATATGTGTGTGGGTGTGTGTTTGTTTATTTGTATGATTTTATTTGTTTCGCTCACACACGCATACACACGATATACATATACACATATATATATACCTATATACATATATACATACATATATTATGTGTACCAGTATCTATAAATTTTTTTTTATTGATCTATCTCTCCCACACACACGCACACTGCTTTACATATATATATATAATATATATATATATATATATATCAATGCATATTAACAAATAGTATACAACACTAGCTTATATATATGCTTATATATTCATATGGGTTATATATCTATATACACACATATATATATGTGTGTGTTTATCTGTATAATTTTATTTATTTATTAGTTTTATCTCTCGCACACACACGCACACTCCTGTGTATATATATGTGTGTGTGTGTGTTGTTTATCTGTATGATTTTATTTGTTTCGCTCACACACGCATACACACAATATACATATACACATATATATATACCTATATTATGTGTATCAGTACTGTAAATTTTTTTTATTAATCTATCTCTCCCACACACACGCACACTGCTTTACATATATATATATATATAATATATATATATATAATCAATGCATATTAACAAATAGTATACAACACTAGTTTTATATATGCTTATATATTCATAGACTCTCTCTTTCTCTATGGATTATATATCTATATACACACATATATATGTGTGTGTTTATCTGTATAATTTTATTTATTTATTAGTTTTATCTTTCGCACACACACGCACACTCCTGTGTATATATATGTGTGTGTGTGTTTGTTTATCTGTATGATTTTATTTGTTTCGCTCACACGCATACACACGATATACATATACACACATATATATACCTATGTACACACATATATTATGTGTACTACTGTATAATTTTATTTATTTATCTATCTCTTGCACACACACGTACACTCCTATACATACATATATATATATATATACACACATATATATGTGTGTGTTTTTATTTGTATAATTTTTTTATTTATTAATTTTATCTCTCGCACACACGCTAAGCCCCTCGAGTGGCGGGATTAATCCCGCCGCTATATGTTTATGGCCTCGGCGACGGGATTAATCCCGCCGCTATATGGTTGGGGCCATGGCGGTGGGATTAATCCCGCCGCCGAGGCCCTTCATGCAGGCTATGGGCGGCGGGATTAATCCCGCCGCTCTAGGACAAACCGAAGAGCGGCGGGATTAATCCTGCCGCCCATGGCCTGCGTGAGGGGCCTCGGCGGCGGGATTAATCTCGCCGCCCACCCATTCCCTGTGCGGAATGCGGCGGGATTTATCTCGCCGGCAATGGCCTGTGTGAAGGCCCTAATGGGCGGGATTAATCCCGGCGGATTCCGCACATGGCATTTACAGGGGATGGGCGGCGGGATTAATCCTGCCACTCATGAGGCTAACCGAAGAGCCTGCATGAA
Source organism: Selaginella tamariscina (assembly GCA_003024785.1). NCBI lineage: Eukaryota > Viridiplantae > Streptophyta > Lycopodiopsida > Selaginellales > Selaginellaceae > Selaginella > Selaginella tamariscina. Next base: position 700,512 of record PUQB01000044.1, read on the forward strand.
AGATCCTGCACGGAAGGTTAACCGAAGAGCCTGCATGACATGTCCTGTGCGTAAGGCGGCGGGATTAATCCCGCTGCCCAGGGAATTCACGCAGGACATGAACGGCGGGATTAATCCCGCCCCACGCTCATGCCCTTCGCGGAGGGCGGCGGGATTAATTCTGCCGCTCAGGCACTTCTGCAGGATATAAGTGGCGGGATTAATCCCCCCCACCCATCCCTGTTCAAAATGCCGCAGCCAATATATATGTGTGAGCGCATGATTTACGAGAGGGCGGCGGAATTAATCTCTTCGAACCTTCTATGCCCGGTGGCGGGATTAATCCCGCCACCCTTCTTTTTTTCCTCCATTGGTATGTTGAATCAATCCCGACTAACTCTCTGAGACGGAAAGGTTTACAAAATACCAATGGAGGGAACTGAAAGGGTGATGGGATTAATTTCACCATCCCTTACATGGTGGGCGGGATTAATCCCGCCGCCTTTTCGGAGCCCCTGAAGGGGTGTGAGAAATAAATCCTGCCCAATTCTCTCTGAGAACGAGAAAGGTGGCGTCCAGCGGGATTAATCCCGCCACCTACGGCCGAAGTGAAGGGCCTGGGCGGCGGGATTAATCCCGCCGCGTACGCATGCCCTGCGCGGAATCGGGCGGGATTTATCCCGCCGCCATTGGCCTGCCTGAAGGGCCTAGGCGGCGGGATTAATCCCGCAAGATTTCGCACAGGGCATTGGCGTTCGGCGGGATTAATCCCGCCGACTAAGGCCCGAGTGAAGGGCCTGGGAGGCGGGATTAATCCCGCCGACGCATGCCCTGCGCGGAATCGGGCGGGATTTATCCCGCCGCCATTGGCCTGCCTGAAGTGCCTAGGCGGCGGGATTAATCCCGCCCGATTCCGCGCAGGGAATTGGCGTCCGGCGGGATTAATCCCGCCGCATAGGGACCGAGTGAAGGCCCTGGGCGGCGGGATTAATCCCGCCGAGTCTTCAATGCCTGTTGGAGAATGAATCCCGCCACCCTTCGCTTTTTTCTCCATTGGTGAGTCGGACCAATCCTAAACGTTTCTGTCTGAGACGTAGAAGGTTTACAACATACCAATGGAGAGAATTGGGAAGGGTGGGGAAATTCATTTAACCATCCCTTACATGGTGGGCGAGATTAATCCCGCCTCCTTTCTGGAGTCACTGAAGGGGTGTGAGAAATAAATCCTGCCCAGTTCTCTCTGAGACCGAGAAGGGTGGCAAGATTAATTCCGCACTCCCGTTCAAGGCCTCCAGAAAGGTGGCGAGATTAATCCCGCCCACTCTTTCAGGAGGCATTGAAGGGGTGGCGAGATTAATCCCGCCGCACCTTCCATGTGAATATATATGTGTATTAGTATATATAAGTTGCATATCTCATTTTATTTACTTTTATCATCTTATCATAATATTTCGAGTAAAAGCTAGGAATCTATGTAAAACTGTCCAGAGCTCACATTTGTGGTGGTTCTAAAACGAAATGTTATCTTTCTTTTGCACTAGCACAAAATGTGAGCTTCGGACAGTTAATTACGTCTACTTCTCTCTGTGTATTATTTTTGTATATTCGGGTTTATACAAGTGTGTGTGCGTTTTTATATGATTTGTATTCATAGTGTATTATTTTGCAGAAGGACGATTTGATCAAACAAGGAGATCGAGTCATTAGTATGGAGTCGTCGTCAAATTCTGGGTAAGAATTAAAATAAAATCTGTTATACTCGGATACTTGAACTAATCATTTTTGTATTCAGATGTGGAATTGAGGTGACATTAAAGACAAGAGCAGGAGAAGAGATGGGCAGGGGGATTCTGGAATCAACTTGGCCATATTTTAAGATAAATGGGAAGCGCATTGGAGCAACCATGGTTGCTGTCAAATTAACCTCTGTCACATCTCATGGACAAGCAAAACAATGGAAAGTAGATTCGCTAGTCAAGCACCCGAAAGCAGGCTGCGAACCCAGATTGGACGATTCTCGACAGATATGCCTTGTTCCATCCAATGTCACGTTCTCGGATCCAGAGGTCGTCAGTTACAACATTAATTTCGGGTGGTTTTGTCGACTTGTGGATAATGACGTTCACGTGTTCACTAATGATGTTGACCTTGGAGTTCTTCTTCAACTCAACGAAAGCCCATCTATGGAGGGGATCCATCTGGATGTCTACTTCGAAGATCTTCAGACTCATCGAGTAGGTGTATTGTCAGGAGATATTGCTTCACAATACAGAAAATCAGCAAGTGGAGCAATCTTCCCTCTTCACATTGAAGAAGAACACAGCGACATCATAAGGGAGATTGAGAGGTGGCTCGGTCTCAGGTTCTCTACAGATCACGTTCAATTTGCTTAGGAAGCTTCGGGAGCTGGAAGAGTGTGCCGAGAACACTAGAACAGCTGCAGTCGGGGATCACACATGTTGATTCGGATCGCAAAAGAAAATCATCAATCGTTTTGTCAGCTGCACCTGTGGCATCTCATGCTGCAATAAGTCACAAGGAAATGATGTTGGATGAAAGATTTATCCTTGTAGGGTTAAATATTGCAGCGTCAACCCAAACTTCAATTACAGGCCACTCAACCAGGAACGTGTAGCTGAGCTCATGGAGAAGATGAAGGACGACAATTCTTATACCGTTCCACATAATGCTGTTTTGTGTCCATACTATGAAAGAAGGAAGGGCGCTGACAAAGTCTGGATCACAACACCAGAACAACTCATGAAGATTCAGACGGAGAATAAAATCTATCAAGTACTACATCATTAGTGGCCAGCACACAATAACGGCAGCCCAACGACTTCTCGATGAACACAACAAAGGAACGATGGCAACAAAACTTTCCGAGCATACCCGTGAGAAGCTGACAAAAAGATCGGCGTTTTTAGCTAAGCCGAATCTCACAATCGAGCAGTACCATAAGTTATCGGCGGAATGGGACGCTGCCGACACCAACCACTACAACAGCAAAATATGGGAGAAGTTTAAACACACGCGATCCGTGTGGGAATCTCTTGAGCGACCACAAAGAGCTACTGCAGGAAACACAATCTGCGAATACCGGGTAAGCAAATTGTTTGGGCGGGATTTATCTCGCCGGTATATTAATCTGTCTTTTTCTCAGAGAGTTGAAGAAATTGCAGCAGTTGATTTTGCCCAGGTGGGCGGGAAGGAAACATCCTTTCTGATGATGTTGATTTCTTGCCCCGAAGATAGGATCTTTGCCAAATGGTTGGGGATTATGGAATCCTTTTCAAAAGGAACACTGAAGAAGAAGCAGACAAGTGAAGGGGAGCCCTCAGAAAAGTCTGCAAAGAAACCCAGTAAGACGCCGAAGGCTAAGTCTGTTCAATCTACAAAGGATGTAGACAACGATTTCAAGCTCACATGGTTGAAGCCTTTAAATGGAACAACGATGGAGGAGATGGAAGTCTTGGCTGATTTGGTGATCGATGGCAAACTACAAATTAATAACAGCAGCCCAACCTCTCCTTTTCATCTCAAGGCAATGGAGTTGAAGACGGTCAGGCATTTCAAGGAGTGGTTGGGAATACACTGCCACAAACTGGGTTGGACCTCGACCTCAACATATGAAGAGGTCAGCAAATATTTGCATGTGACGAACGATGATATGCTTGTCGAATGGGTGAACCAATCGGAAGATCTAGGCAAGAATCTATTGCACGCCAACGCCAAAAAGGAGAACATTGGGATGACGCCTTCTCTTATGGCAGTCCTTCAGCAGCGGAGAACCGAATTGAACCTTATAAAGGAGGATGCTACGAATCACGACAAGCCCTACAGATGTTTGTTGTTAGATTCGGAGACTTTATGGGGTAACATCACTGCTTGTAGGAAACCGTTTCAATTGTTCGTGATGGATCGGCGGGTGTCAAAAAATCTTTCGACAGATAGGGCACTAGAGGATCTGGTGGAGAAACTTAGCCGTGCAAGCATATACATAGAAGGTATTTATTATTGAATTCATGCTTGCGCTCTTCACTGATACCTACTTTTTCAGGTATTTATTTCTTGATTCTTGCTCATGTCACCGATACTTTTGCCTTCGCCTTCGCCAAGAAGAATAGACATCGTTGGACAGGATTTTATATGAACGATGCTAATCCCAAGTGCATTGATACCGTTGTTCACTTGGTTGTTAGGAATGCGCCAAACAATTTCAAGCTTCCAAATGACTGGCCAGGCATCTGTTTGCACTCCAACGGCCCTGAACCTCCATCCGATACACCGATAGGTGAGTGACGTATTCGGCAATGTACGTTATCCAAACATCACAAGTCAAGCGGCACGGAGCATCGTCAACTTGATTAGGGGTCCTCACAGTGATGCGTGGGTTTTTGACTACTGCACTAGGGGGTCCGTCTTGAAGGAGTGTTACCTTCGGCATACATGTGTGTTTGCCGTTGAAAAGGATAAGACCATGGTTGAGGACCTGAACAAGTGGATAGATAGGTCTCAACTGAGTACCCCAACGAATCCATAAAGGAGTATTTGAGAAAGTTCCCTCCAGATAAGTGCGATAGCTCTGAAGGTGAATCTGGTTCAATGTCGGAGTCTGAGAACGAACTTCAATCAGATATTAGACCGGAAGTTATCTCGAGGAGTACAGAACATTCGCACACTCCAGGACCCATGGAAACATCAATAGAAGATGCAGAAGATCTTGAACCATCTCACAAGCGGCTTAGACCTTCTTCGCCTCACTCAGAAGGTAATAGCGAAGAAGAATTGTAATGAATTGTGAGTGACGAATAGTTGTAAATGAGTGTAACATAAGGCATTTTTGTATATTTCTTTTATATTTGTACAGAAAATAAATTCTCAAGGATTAATGAAGCTTTTAGTTCAAACATGGGTCACACATTAACAAGGTAAATAATATACCTTGATAATTTTAAGGTCAGCTAATTATCATTTTGCAGATGTAATGAAATAATTGAGAACATGGATTTTCAGCATTGCCATGAGGTAAGAGAGGGGTTTGGCGACAATTTCTTGTGCCACATGTCAGAATGACAGAGTTCATGCAGGAAATGGATAATAATGCAGCTCAAAACATCGTTACCATGGGGGCCACTTCATCATCATTTTTATTGGCTTCAATTCCGAAATCAATTTCTTCAGCGCATGCAATATCTGAATCTTGTAAGGATGATGTACAATTAAATGATGAAGGGATAGGCAACGAGATAGTGGCAACGGATAAATGTGAAAGGGCAAAAAGTGATTTGCAAAGTATTCAAGAGGCAACGCTATCTCATGTTACTCATGGCCATATTGTGTTGTTGGATGTCAATGGTGTTCTGCTTCATCGACAAAGGCCCGAGGATAGAAAAAAGAAATCAAACAAGGAGATTTCATTCCTTGTCATGGTAAATTTCGATATGATATTATTTTTCGTTTCGTCTCTTTCAAAAGCTTAAGGAGATGGGTGCGCTTGTGGGGATTTGGTCATGCATGCAGATTCATAACTTAACACCGCTGTTGAATTTACTTAAGAAACATTGTAGTGTTGCAGAAGAGGTGATTCGTAAAGATTGGATTTTTGACCAGCGAATATGTTATAAACCTCTCGAATTTCACAATATAAGAAAGGAAAGCAAGCCATACTTCTTCAAGAATGAAAGAATAATTGGGACTCATGGGGAGATCAGTCGCTTAAGGATAATGAAGAACGCACAGATGTTAGTAGTAGACGACTCTCCTCAGAAGGCTATGCTCAACCAAAACATTGCTTGTATTCATCCAATCACTTTCGATCCATATTCTGATACCGATATCATGGATGAGCTAGTGAACTACTTGGATACGTGCCTCAGAAAGAAGAATCTCGAAAATTTTTGTGAGCAGTATCCACCGTATCATACATTTCCTGAAGCTTTTCTTTCTCGTGATATTGAATTTTATAAAATGAAGGATAGCAACCGGGCGCTTTATAATATTATTCTTAAGGAACGTCAGTTTTTAGATGAGCCTTTATGCAGACCTTCTCTTATCACATCTTATGTATTAACAAGGATGGCAACTCCCAATTGCATTCGTGAGAGTGTTAAGTGGTGGCAACAACATCAAGATATTGACCAAAATGATTTGATTAATCCGGAGAGTGATGATTTAGACAAAATGAAGATTTCTTTGTATGATAGAAAGAAAGTATTTATAAAAAATTAACATGTTGATAAGAAAATGATTTCATTTGTAATTATGTTTGATAGTATTTCTTCATTATTGTAAACTATTTTTAGAATAATATGAATATTCTAAGATATTTTAGGAATATTCCTTACTAAGTAAGGTTATTGAAGGATTAATTAATTAATTAATTAATATTTAAGGCTTAATTACATATTAATTAAATGATTAATTAATAATTAAAACTTAAGTATTAATTAGTAATTTATTTTATATTCCCATTTTCACGTATCATGCCCACTTTAGTTACAACGTGCATATGGGCACAAAATAGCATTATATGGAACGGTGTAAGAATTATCGTACTTCATCTTCTCCATGAGCTCAACTACATGTTCCTAGTTGAGTGGCCTATAATTGAAGTTTGAGTTGACGTGCAATACTTAACCCTACATTCATAAATCCTATCATCCAACATCATTTTCTTGTGGCTTATTGCAGCATGGGATGCCACAGGTGCATCTGACAAAGTGACAAATGACTTTCTTCTATGATTTGAATCAACATGTGTGATCCCTGACTGCAGCTATTCTAATGTTCTTGGCACACTCTTTCAGCTTCCAAAAATTCCTAAGCAAATTGAACATGATCTATAAAGAAATTGGGACCGAGCACCCTCTCAATCTCCCTAATGATGTCGTTGTGTTCTTCTTTAATGTGAAGAGGGACGATTGCTCCACTTGTGGATGTTCTGTATTGTGAAGCAATATCTCTTGAGAATACGTTGAGTTAAAGAAGAACTCCACGGTCAACATCATTAGTGAACATTGAACGTCATTATCCATAAGTCGACAAAATCACCCGAGATTAATATTGTAACTGGTAACCTTTGGATCCGAGAATGTGACATTTGATGAAACAAGGCATACGTGTTGAGCATCGTCCAATTTGGGTTCGCAGCCTGCTTTCGGGTGCTTAACTAGTAAATTTACTTTTCATTGTTTTGCTTGTCCACACGTTGTGACAGATGTTAGTTTGACAGCAACCATGGTTGCTCCAATGCGCTTCCCATTTATTTAAAATATGGCCATGTTGATTCCATAATCCCTTGCCATCTCTTCAATGTCACCTCAATTCCACATTTAAATACAAAAATAATTAGTTCTTTAAGCACATATCTGAGTATAACATATTTTATTATAATTTTTACCTAGAATTTGACGACGACTCCATACTAATGACTGAATCTCCTTATTTGATCAAATCGTCCTTCTGCACAATAATACACTATGAATACAATTCATATAAAAACGCACACACACTTGTATAAACCCGAATATACAAAATTAATACACCCTTCTCTGTCTTAGAGAGAAGTGGATGGGATTAACTATCTAAAACTCACATTTGTGCTAGTGCAAAAGACTGATAACATTTGGTTTTAGAACCACCACAAATGTGAGCTTTGAACAATTTCACATAATTTACTGGCTTTACTCAAAATATTATGATAAGATGATAGAAGTAAATAAAATGAGATATGCAAATTATATATACTAATACACATTTATATTTACATGGAAGGGTGGCGGGATTAATCTCGCCACCCTTCTTGATCCCTTGGATAGGTGTGCGGGATTAATCTCACCACCCTTCTTGGTCTTAGAGAGAACTGGGCGGGATTTATTTGGTACACCCCGTCAGGTAATCAAAAAGGGTGGTAAGATTAATCTTGCCCACCATGGAAGGGATGGTGGAATTAAACTCGCCACCCTTCTCAATTCCCTAAACTGGTGTTCATCGTCTTAAATAGAAGTGATCAAGATTGATTTGGCTCACCATTTAGGAGACAAGAAGAGTGGCGGATTAATCTCGCCACCCTTCCATGCCTAGTGAGCGGGATTAATCCCATCCAGGACACTCTCATATGGATAATGGTGGTTGGCGGGATTAATCCCCCCACACTCATTGAGACATAAAGGATGGCGGGATTAATCCCGTCATCCCTTTTATGCCCAATGAAGGGAGTTAATTCTCTCATTTTCATGCCTCCTCGAAGGGATTGCGAGATTAATCCCGCCACCATGCATAGAGAGTCGGCGGGATTAATCCGGCCACCCTTCACACAGACCCTCCACATAGGTCATGAGCGGCGGATTAATCCCGCCACCCAGGCCCTCCATGCAAGTCATGAGCGGCGGGATTAATCCCGCCACCCTTCACGCAGGCCCTTCGCACAGGCCATGGGCAACGAAATTAATCCCGCCGCTCTTTGGTTAGCCTCATGGGCGGCGGGATTAATCTTGCCGCCCATGAGGCTAACCAAATAGCCTGCGTGAAGGGCGGCGAGATTAATCTGCTGCCCATGACCTGCGTGGAGGGCAGCGGGATTAATCATGCTGCTCATGAACTGTGTGATGGGTGGCGGGATTAATACCCGCGCACACACAAATATATATGTATATGTATATATAGGAATGTGAGAGATGAACAAACACATATATATGTATATGTATTATGAGAGTGTGCGTGTGTGCCAGAGATAGAAAAATCAATAAGATTATACAAATACACACACACACACACACACACACACACATATATATATAATATATATATATATATATATATATATCAATAAAATAATTATACAGATAACACACACATATGTATATGTATATGTATATATGTATATTATGTGTGTGTGCTAAATAAATTAAATTATACAGACACACACACACACACATATATGTATAGGAGTGTGCGTGTGTGTGTGAGAAATAGATAGATTAATTTTATTTATTAGATACACACACATATAAATGTATATGTAAATACAGATAAATAAATATACACTAGAGTGCGTGAGAGAGAGAGAGAGAGATTTCACCTATTTGAATGCACCTTCAAACCTTATTACAGCCATGCCATTTTGCATCGGCACACCTTCTGAGAGAGAGATCTATACATCTATGGCACAGTCGCTAGCACAACCGTTCTAATCCACCACTGCTGCCTCCTAATATATATTTTATTCCTTTTAGGGTTTAAATATATTCTTAGGGTTTCAAGAAAAAAGGCAGCACCCTAATTAAATATTCCTTCTAAGAATATACAAAAAAAATATATATTAATCTTAAACGAATATTCTTTTATTATATTATCATAATTTTAAATTTGTGTGTGGGTGTATCACATACACCCCAAAATATAAATCATGCAGGGGTTTAACATATGCCTATGAGAGTGTTAAATTTTCACGTGTAGCAATATATATATACACATATAATATACACAAACATACGTACATAGTAATCATCAGTACATATTATGGATCATGCATGGTGTGTATGTATGAGAGAAGAGAGAGTTTTAAAAAATTAATTTTGTACACATTGCATATATTAGTACACATATACATACACATATTATACATAGACATACATACATAATACAATGCATGATGTGTATGTATGAGAGAAGAGAGACAGTACATATTATGGATTATGCATGGTGTGTATGTATGAGAGGAGAGAGAGTGTTAACAAATTAAAATTGTACACATTGCATATATTAGTACAATATATACATACACACGTGTATATACACATATATACATACATATTACATGTGTAAATTCAATGTGTTACATACACACAGATTGAATACATAATATATGAATCATACATGCGTTGAACATGATGTTTTTAATAAAGAAGCAACATATTTCTCGAGTTTGGTTTAAGGCTTAAACCCATTGCAAGTATTTTATTATTAAATTTTATATGGTACATAATATATATATTAGTATAAAATCTCTGTACTAATATAAACTAAATGCATGCACATTTTTTTGATTATTTACTCTAAACACTAAACATATGTAAGTCCCAGTGTAGAGTGTGTGTAATTATAAATATTTGGTTTTGGTTTTAAACTTTATATTATAAATACAAAGCTAGATGCTTTATTTATATCATGATCCACTCATCGGCTTGTGCATGTGTGTGCATATGTGTCTCTGTAAGTGCTTCTAATGCATGTGCACGTGTATATATAAATTTATGATTGTGTTTATATATGTGTGCAAAAGAAACATCGAATAATTAAGAATAATATTAATAAACACATTATGACATATTTTAAATTATACATAATAATATATGATTTTATCTAATATTATAGCCATATATATAATAATTTTAATAATTAATTTAATATTGATAATAAGGTTTAACATTGGAATATTCTTAAAATAATAAGAAATTAATTGAGAAAATCCCATTAATATATACAAATGTAGATCAAGTACTGAAATAATTAACTAAATTAATTATAATAATCATGTTTAATATTGAAATATTCTTGGAATAATATGAAAATAATAAAGAATATCCCATTAATAAAAGGAAATGTAGATTAATTACTCAAGTAATTAAGAAAATGATATTAATACACACACTATGAACATATTTTAAATTATATATAATAATATATCATTTTATCTAATATATAGTCATATATAGTTTTAATAATATATATTAATTTAATATTGGTAATAAGGTTTAACATAGGAATATTCTTGAAATAATAAGAAATTAATTGAAAAATCCCATTAATATATACAAATGTAGAATAATTACGGAAATAATTAAGAATAGAAACTAATTTAATTATGATAATCAAGTTTGATATTGAAATATTCTTCGAATATTAAGAAAATAATAAAGAATATCCCATTAATATAAGGAAATGTAAATTAAATGCAAGTTGTAACTAAAATGGGCATGGCTATAGTCCCATTTCCTAATAATTAGCAATTTTAGCTATTTAATTAGCATTTTCTAATATTAAAGGAATATTCTTTAAAAATATATGTTTGAAAATAGAATATTCTTTAGAATATTCTATTTTGTATTCTACCCTTTAATAAATTATAGCATTCATTGAACAAAAATTAATAACATTATAAAAGTAGAATGTATTAAATTATATAATATATTGCCTAATATAACAATTAAGGAAGAGCATAAGAGGTACATTATATAAATATTGATGTTGTTATTAAAATATTAATATTTAAATATAACATTATTAATTAAAATTTGTAGTAGTAGTAATATATATATATAAATCCTATAATATATAGTCAATCTTCCATATCATTTTTTAAATTTATATAGTTAAGTATACAATTTGGTTTACTATTATTATGAATATTAAATATATGATATTTTATAATTTTGTAATTGCTTTAAGCTTCAGAAAACATACATTCCCTTGCAGTTTTGTTAATCGTGACTTTATCAACGCTTCTTGACATCCACCCATATCGAATGGATTTAACATTTATAAAACATGCTGGTTTTTGATTGGGAGACTATGTTTTCTCTAGGCATTCATTATATCTTTCGCTCTCCTTCTCGTGTCGCCTTTTTTGTGGTTTGAACCATGCAACCTTAACAATACTATTTTTTGTGATTACTTCAGGTGTGTCGATAATTTGACCCATCCAAATAGGCTGATTATATGACGCATCTGGAGTAATAAGAACCATCATTAGTTTTTGAAGATCCTTGCAGCAATCAAAGTATGCTTTAGGTTTTGGTTCCTTTGTCCAACAAAGTGTGGGGTTGCACTTCCACATCACTACTGGTTCTATGTCGTTTATGCTCAGTGATGTCATTTCAATCTCCTCTCGCCACCTTGTTTTAGGCCAGAAAGGGTGTTGCAATTCTGTACTTGTGACAGTAGGTCCTTCCAACTCTCGAACAATAGTCTCCCAATAGTTGACCACATGCTTATATAGTTCTGAGTAACCAGTTGCCTTATCAGAATTCTTTGGCATCGATTTTTGAACCCATGCCACATATTTTTTGATGCCATCAATAATAACCTCTTGTTCCTTGAGCTGGGCACTCAATGGAATAGGGTCTGGTTGTCCTTCTGGGAGAAGTGGCTTTCCATCCTCTCCACTTTTGAAGAGCATTAAGCCCTCTTTCGGTAACCACTCCTGCTCTGATGGCCGTAACTTGTACTGCATAATAGGTATACCATCTCGTATGGAGAAAAAGAATTGTAGCGGCACAAGGTGACCAACTAAAGAATCACTCCCTTCTTTTATATACTCCTTGAGAAATTTTTTGAAGTCTGGCACCTCAGTCACAAGCAAAACACAACTTTTTTTGGAGATGCAATTTTCAAAAAGATTCATCATATGCGGTAAGGTAAGTGCACTTGTCCTTTTTGTACAGTTGGAGACCTTGCTGAAGAACGCATCAATATCTTCATGAGTGTGACCAACCATAAGGAAACTGAGCGTGATTGTTTCAAACACACCTTTGGCAACAAGCATTGACAAGTATGCTAGCACATATCTAGAAAATAAAAGTAAGTATGAGCTTGAGAAACCCTTAAGTAAAATGATTTACCTTTTTGTTCTCGCCTGCACAATTATCCATCTGTAAAAGCAAATGACGAGGAAGCTTATTTGATGTTGAGGACACATGTACACTATTTGAGCTAGATCCCTCCACTGAACCTGAACTCTCAACAGGGCATCTGTTTTTTGTGCAGGTGCTGACAATGCCTCTCATATTCCCAAGTAGCCTCAAGTGCAGATGTGTTCATGAGAGCATTATGTAAAGGTTGAAGGTGTTGTTTCTTCACTTTGAGATCACTGATAGGACTTGTCTGTGAGTGGGCTTCAAGGTTTCTGAACACATGGTTAAAGACCCAATAGTGAAATTGGAGTCGCTAGACCAATGTGGAAGTGAAAAGTGTCCATATGACTCACAACCGTGTCCATTGTTAGCACACCTGTCAATGAAATCGAAAGTTTCATGACATTTCCAAGGCACTTTGGTGTTGCAAAGAGCTTTGGAATGCTGGTCTTTGAATGATCCATCTTGTCATGGATCAAGCACAGGTACTCTGATGGGCGTGACACAGAAAGCATGCGCTGTGCATAGTACTGAGACCGGCAAGTTTGTTGTGCAATCATGTGGGCCTCCATCTTCTTTGAATGGTAGTGATCTCCACCAAGGTTTTTGCACAAGCCTCTGCAGCCTTCAATGATTACAAGTGTCACACTTAGAAAAGCTAGAGTGTTTTGCAATCTCCACATCCTTAAAATGAGTATTCCATATGTTGTTGAAGGTACCAGTGCAGATTGCTTGGAGCCCCATCAAACTGAGGCACTTGTTCACATGTTCACACAGTTTCAATTGAGTGTAGATTGAAGGTAAAACCTTGAGATTTTCCCTGACCCCTGCATTTGTGGTTCGGCATTTGTGAGGCATCCTGTCTGCATTTGCTTCCACAAAAGCCTTGAGTATCTCTATGGCTGCCATGATGTGAGAGCGGGTTTTGACCAAGCGAGTGTTCCCATGAACTGAGGTTCGTGCTCCATCTAGCCACTCATCCCTCCGACGGTAGAACGTGGTCTTTGGGATCCCGTATATACTGTACCAAGCTTTGAAGCAGATGGCCACCTTATTAAATGCCATGGATGTACTCTGATAACCTGTGTCCGAGGCCATTCCATCAATACACCCAGTTAGTGCAGCATATACAAACTCATGCCTTTGCTTTTGGGTGAGCATACGAAAGACATGTTTACATTGGGTAATTTCATTCCGGTCTGCCATTTGACAACACTTCTTCTTGCAACAGTCAATTGTGGAAATGCTCGTAACACTTTCGAAAGATGTAGGATCCATCTTTACCCTCTTGCTGAAACTTGCAGGGGAAGATTTACAACCCATGAATCGCCTTTTTCTTACAATAGGACCAATGCAAGGAACCTCTTCAAATATGAGTTATTCTTCCGGGTTGTTATTATTGAAATCCAACCCAGAATATGTTGAACCATCTTGCCGTCTTAATTCAGATGTTCGCCACTCACGAGGGATCCAGGATACAATGTGCCATTAGGTGAAACCTCTGTCACAACTACACCACGAAGTCGGACCCTAGTTTCTCTTCTGACACTGCTTCCATTGGATTTATAGCTGTGATGATGCCTCTTCCGACTTCAATCTCACGAAGAAAGAGAATCACCTCATCCATCACAGCAGGCAAGCCATCATCTGGTAAACTCGTGCTACTATTTGTTTGTGACTCTGCATATTCTGTGTCAGCCTTGACTTCATCCAAATTCCACAATACAGGAGAACCCTCCTCAAATTCCATTCCCAGACCCTCAACATGCTTGTAAATGGTGTTCACCCATACGTACACACAAGATCCTTGGGCAATATTGTGACATGATGCATTATTATCTCGAACTTCCACAGTTCCAGTGCCAACTATCTCGTTGTTCCGAAGAAGACATACTTTATCTCTAGTATTAAACATATTGTCCTGCACATAAATAATTGTATTATTTATGATATCTGTTTATGCAATATTTCTAAGAAATCTGAATTACGGTTACTTAATAATATGCATATGCAATAATACATAATTATGTTTAGAGATAATATCTCATGTTTGATTAATACAACTGATGGGCGGGATTAATCCCGCCCACGAATCCCTCCGACGAGGAACGGTCGGCGGGATTAATCCCGCCGACTCTCTCCGGCGAGGAAGGGAGTCCGGCGGGATTAATCCCGCCGACTCATCCTCGCCGGGATTAATCCCGCCACTCTTTTTCAGTGGCGAAGAAGCATTGCCCGAGAGATGGTGGCAGGATTAATCCCGTCACTTCTTCGAAGAGGCGAAAAAGAAATGGCCGGATTAATCTCGCCGCCCCGGTTAACCTAGAATATTAAGTTAAAAGGATATTTAAACGGGATAAATCCTTAACGGAATATATTATAATCCTAATGCATTCCTAAACCCCTAAATTGTAATTTTAAGAGAGAATGTAAGAGAGTGAATCTTTATAAGTATTTTTAAATTTGTTTATAATACTTACTTGTAAACAGCACTGAAGGCACCGTGCTTTCCTATAAAGAATAGCACCCAATTTAATCTCGCTCCTGAGATGATCACTATGAAGAAAAAAGAAGATCTAAAGAGTGAAAAATACAGAAATGAAGAAACCCTTGCCGGAGAAAGAACCAGATCTGAATTTGAGTGGGAAATTAAATGCATTTTCAAATTTACATGTCAGCCGATAATACATATGTCAGAAATTCAAATTTTTTAAAAAGAATGAAAATAAATTTAAGATGAGTTGACACAAATATCCGACACTCTGACATATATACTTTCCAGTTCCAATGAGTATTTTAAAATTGCATTTAATGTTATTCAAGTGATTCAAGCTGTTTAATATTACGAAATTTTAGACTATATTCTACATTCTTAGTATTCAAGTATATTTATTATATATATAATATAAATATATACTTATACAATAAATAAATTGATATATTATTATGTATCATTTAAAATATATTCATAGTCTGTTTATTATTATTATTTTCTTAATTACTTGAGTATTTAGTTTTCATTTCCTAGTATCAATGGGATATTCTTTAATATTTTATTAATATTTGAAGAATATTCTAATATTAAACCTGATTATCATAATTAAATTAGTCTTGTTCTTAATTATTGCAGTAATTATTCTACATTTGTATATATTAATGGGATTTTTCTCAATTAATTTGTTATTATTTCAAGAATATTCATGTGTTAAACCTTATTATCAATATTAAATTAATACACACTATGAACATATTTTAAATTATACATAATAATAATCATTTTATCTAATATATTCATATATAGTTTTAATAATATATATATTATATCATTTCCTTAATTACTTGAGTAATTAATCTTCTTTATATTAATGGATATTCTTTATTTTTTCTTATTATTCAAGAATATTCCAATATTAAACATGATTATGATAATTAATTTAGTTAATTATTTGAGTACTTAATTTACATTTGTATATATTAATGGGATTTTCTCAATTAATTTCTTATTACTTCAAGAATATTTCAATGTTAAACCTTTTTATCAATATTAAATTAATATATATTATTAAAAATATATATGGCTATATATTAGATAAATCATATATTATTATGTATAATTTAAAATATGTTCATAATGTTTTATTAATATTATTTTCTTAATTATTCGATGTTTGTTTTGCACACATATATAACACAATCATAATTTACACACGCATTACAAGAACTTACAAAAACACATATGCACACACATGCACAACCCTAAATCAAACTGAAGAATATGTTGCTTCTTTATTGAAAAATCATGTTCAACGCATGTATGATCTATGTACTCAATCTGTGTGTATGTAACACATTGAATTTACATGTGGTAATATTTATATTAAGCTTGTTGGGAGCAAACCCTAAACCCTAAACCCTAAACCCTGTGTATACATGTGTGTACAAAAATAATTTTTCAACACTCTCTCTTCACACCATGCATGATCCATCCTAAACCCTAAACCCTAAACCCTAATATGTAACACAATGAATTTACTCATGTAATATGTATGTATGTCTGTGTGTATACACGTGTGCATGTATATATGTGTACTCTGTATGTATATATGTGTACTTTCTGTCTTCTCTCATACATACACACCATGCATGATCCATGTTAATATGTACTGTCTCTTTTCTCTCAAACATACACACCATGCATGATCTATAATATGTACTCGGTCTCTCTAATATTATGTACTAATATGTATGTATGTCTGTGTGTATAATACACCATGCATGATCCATAATATGTACTGTCTCTCTTCTCTCATATATTATGTATGTATATCTGTGTATAATATGTGTAAGTATATGTGTACTAATATATGCAATGTGTACAAAAATAATTTTTCAACACTCTCTCTTCTCTCATACATACACACCATGCATGATCCATCCTAAATCCAAAACCCTAAACCCTAAACCCTAAACCCATGTAATATGTATGTATGTCTGTGTGTATACACGTGTGTATGTATATTATGTGTATTAATATATGCAATGTGTATGTATGTATTGATACACATGAAACTTTAACACTCTCATGGACACACACATGTTAAATCCCTACATGATTTATATTTTTGGGGTGTATGTGATACACCACGCACACGCACGCGCTAATAATATAATGAAAGAATATTCGTTTAGGGCGAATCTATATTTTATTCTTTTTAGGGTTTAAGTATATTCTCAGAAGGAATATTCTATTAGGATTAATATATATATTTAATTCCTTTAGGGTTTAGGTATATTCTTAGGGTTTCAAGAGGCGGCGGCTGTGAAATCGGCGGCGGGCTGTGCACACAGGTGAGATCTGTGTGTGTGTGTGTGTGTGTGTGTATGTATATATGTATAGGAGTGTGCGTATAAATTTATTTATTAGTTTTATCTCTCGCACACACACGCACACTCCTGTGTATGTATATGTGTGTGGGGTGTGTGTTTGTTTATCTGTATGATTTTATTTGTTTCGCTCACACACGCATACACACGATACATATACACAATATATATATACCTATATACTATATACATACATATATTATGTGTACCAGTATCTGTAAATTTTTTTTTATTGATCTATCTCTCCCACACACACGCACACTGCTTTACACACACACACACACACACACAACACACACACACACACATATATATATATATAATCAATGCATATTAACAAATAGTATACAACACTAGTTTATATATATGCTTATATATTCATATGGGTTATATATCTATATACACACATATATATGTGTGTGTGTTTATCTGTATAATTTTATTTATTTATTAGTTTTATCTCTCGCACACACACGCACACTCCTGTGTATGTATATGTGTGTGTGTGTGTGTTTGTTTATCTGTATGATTTTATTTGTTTCGCTCACACATGCATACACACAATATACATATACACATATATATACCTATATACATATATACATACATACAACACTAGTTTATATATATGCTTATATATTCACAGACTCTCTCTCTTTCTCTATGGATTATATATCTATATACACACATATATATGTGTGTGTTTATCTGTATAATTTTATTTATTTATTAGTTTTATCTTTCGCACACACACGCACACTCCTGTGTATATATGTGTGTGTGTGTGTTTGTTTATCTGTATGATTTTATTTGTTTTGCTCACACGCATACACACGATATACATATATACACATATATATACCTATGTACACACATATATTATGTGTACCAGTACTGTATAATTTTATTTATTTATCTATCTCTTGCACACACACGTACACTCCTATACATACATACATATACATATATATATATATATATATATATATATATATATATATATATATACACACACACATATATATGTGTGTGTTTTTATCTGTATAATTTTTTTATTTATTAATTTTATCTCTCGCACACACGCTAAGCCCCTCGAGCGGCGGGATTAATCCCGCCGCTATGGTTTATGGCCTCGGCGGCGGGATTAATCCTGCTGCTATATGGTTGGGGCCATGGCGGCGGGATTAATCCGCCGCGAGGCCCTTCACGCAGGGTATGGGCGGCGGGATTAATCCCGCCGCCCATGGCCTGCATGAGGGGCCTCGGCGGCGGGATTAATCCCCCGCCGCTCACCCATTCCCTGCGCGGTGTCAAGCCACGATCCAGGAACCAGGAAACGAGTAGGATTCCGGGAACAGGAAGGCTTGACTCAGGAACAGGACCGAGAGCAGGACAGGAACCATGAACAGGAATAGGAACAGGACGGATCCAGGAACAGGACGGATCCAGGAGCAGGACAGGATCAGGATAGGATCCAGGAACAAGATAGGAACTAGACAGGATCCAAGAGCAAGACAGGAGCAGGAGGCAAAGAGTAAGACAAGAACAAGACAAGAGCAAGGAACAAGAATAATCGTAGAATGACTGGTGTTGATAGTAACTGATTGTACAACAATTAGGTCGGAGCTTTTATGCTCACAACTCCAAGCTAATCTAGTCATGAGTCTAATCTAGTCATGAGCTAAGAATAGTGTCCTTATCCTCTAGGCATATCCTGTAGCATATCCTATAGGCATATCCTATAGGAATATCCTATAGGTATATCCTGTAGGAATATCCTGCAGGCATATCCTGTAACCCGTATCCTGTATCCGAAATCCTGCATCCTGTATCCTGTATCCGGAAACCTGTATCCTGCATCCTGTATCCTGTATCGGGTTGTGACAGCACCTCCTCCCTAAGGACGAGTTCCACGAGTCGTAGGACCTGGTTTAGCAGGATAATGCCGATGGAAGGCAGCAACTTTGGAAGAAGCATGGAGTAAGTTGGATGCAGGTTCCCAAGTGCGATCGGTAGGCAAATAACCTTTCCAATCCACCAAGTATTGAAGTTGGCGACGATGAAGACGAGAATCAAGGATGGCTGCAACTTCGTACTCAGGTTCACCAGCAATGACCACAGGAGGGGAGGGAGAGAAGCACGACTAGGAAGAGAAGAAGGATGATACGGCTCCAACAAGGAGGTGTGAAACACAGGATGAAGTTTCACCGTGGATGGTAACTCGAGTCGGAAAGCTACAGGATTTACCTCCGCCACGATCCTGTAAGGG
Source organism: Selaginella tamariscina (assembly GCA_003024785.1). Classification (NCBI taxonomy): domain Eukaryota; kingdom Viridiplantae; phylum Streptophyta; class Lycopodiopsida; order Selaginellales; family Selaginellaceae; genus Selaginella; species Selaginella tamariscina. Next base: position 720,279 of record PUQB01000044.1, read on the forward strand.
CCCAATCGTTGAAAATCCAACTTAGAAGAAGGCCTGTTGGTGCGAATGTGTCGACGAAGAAGCCACACGAGATCACCAACCTTGTATGCAGGTGCCGGCTGACGATGGGCATCAGCATGATGCTTGTACCATTCCTGTGCCTGCTGAAGATGAACCCGGAGATCATCCTGTACCTGACGAAGATGCTGGAGACGATCCTGTACTGCAGGAGCGGAAGAAGGAGAAGCAGGAGAAGCAAAGTCAAAACGTGGATGGTGGCCTGTAAGAGCAAAGAAAGGTGTCTGGCCCGTAGATGCGTGAATGGAGTTGTTGTAGGCAAACCCGCCATAGGAAGAAGGTCCAACCAATTATCCTGTTGGTAACTGATGAAGCAGCGAAGATATTGCTCCAAGGTCTGGATTGTGCATTCTGACTGTCCATCAGTTTGCGGGTGATATCCTGAAGAAAGATCCGTTTTAACCTGTAGACTCCGAAGAAGCTCTCGCCAAAACTTGGACATGAATTGTGGACCTCGATCGGAAACAATGCTCTCAGGAAGACCATGATGTCGGAACACCTCACGAATCACCAACTCGTAGTTGTCTGACCTGTAGCTGTCTTGTTGCAGGGTAGGAAATGAGCCTGCTTAGTGAAACGGTCAACCACCACAAGAACTGCATCGAATCCACGAGAAGGAGGAAGGTCTGTGAGGAAATCCATAGAAATGGATCTCCAAGGAGCAGAAGGAACAGGAAGAGGACGAAGAAGACCAGAAGGTGCATGATGAGGCATCTTCGACCTGTTGCAGGTGTCACAACTCCGTACAAACCTTTCCACAAAACCTCGCAACCCAGGCCACCAATAGTTGCGAGTCACCAACTCAACTGTCTTGGCCACACCGAAATGTCCTGTAGCCGGGGTATCATGAATCCTGTACCACACGAGTCCTAAACACCAACAGGAACGTACAGGAGACCTTCCCGGTACAGGAGTCCATCCTGTATGGTGAACAGGTTGTAGTCTGGACGGGAACTGGAGGAAGAGGAACTTGCAACGTCAGGATGAATGTGTGAGAACACATTCTTTGCCAAGTCGTCTGTAGCCAACTGCGAACGGACGTCCTGTAGGAGTGTTGAATTGCTGGAGCCTGATGAACCTGCAGTGCCGCAAGCCGGAATCGATCAGGACCCAACAACACTTGCCTTTGACAGTCAAATGCAGGATCGCCCGGGCTTGGTGCAAGGTAAGAGCGCCTAGACAATGCGTCCGCCTTGCCATTCCGAAAACCGGGCCTGTAGACGATGACGAAGTCAAAACGTGATAGGAACTCTGCCCACCTAGCCTGTCGCCGACTGAGAACTCGAGCCGTTTGAAAGTACTCCAGGTTCTTGTGATCCGTAAGAACTTGTACAGGATGTGCAGCACCTTCCAGGAAATGCCGCCACTCCTCAAACGAATCCACAATGGCCTTGAGTTCCTTGTCATGAATCTCGTAGTTGATCTCCGCCGACAGGAACTTACGAGAGTGAAAAGCTACAGGATGAAGCAACTTGTCCTCTCCAACTTGCGATAGGACGGATCCTACTGCAAAATCCGAGGCATCTGCTTCAACGAAGAAAGGACGAGAAGGATCAGGATGTGCTAAAATCGGAGCTGTCGTGAAGGTGTCCTTGAGTGTTGTGAATGCATGTTCCGCCTTGTCGGACCAAGAGAAAACCTCTGTGCGCTTGGTGAGTTCCGTGAGTGGAAGTACACGCTTGGAGAAGTCCTGTATGAATCGCCTGTAGAAGTTTGCAAAGCCAAGGAAACATTGTACATCTCGTACAGACTTGGGCCTCTCCCACTCCACGATGGTCTTCACCTTGTGCATGTCCATGGAAACGCCAGCAGGAGAGACGATGTAGCCCAAGAACTCCACAGAATCCCTATCGAAAAAACACTTCTCCAACTTCGCATACAAGCCATGCTCACGAAGCCGCTGTAGAACCAACCGTACATGCTTGTCATGTGCCGCCTGGTCCTTGGAGAAAATCAAAATGTCGTCGAGGTAGATCACCACAAACTGGTCCAAGAAGTCACGAAAGATGTCGTTCACCATGTGTTGGAACACAGCTGGGGCATTGGTAAGGCCGAAAGGCATCACCGTGTACTCGAAGTGTCCATACCTTGTACGAAAGGCAGTCTTCCACTCATCGCCGGGACGAATCCGTACAAGGTTGTAGGCCCCTCGTAAGTCGATCTTCGTGAACACCTTTGCTCCTCGCAGCCGATCGAGAAGTTCCGGGATCAATGGCAACGGGTACCGATTCCGAATGGTAGCTTGATTCAAACCCCTGTAGTCCACAACCAAACGTAAGCTCCCATCCTTCTTCTTGACAAAGAAGATTGGCGCTCCTGCAGGGGACTTTGAGTGACGAATGAAGCCGGATGCCAAGTTGTCCTCGATGTACTGGCGAAGAACCTCCAACTCTGTGGGTGACAATGCGTAAATGGTCCGAACGGTGGGTCTTTCCTTCTGCAAGATCAATAGGACAGTCGTAGGCCTGTGAACAGGAAGAACTGTAGCCTTGTGCTTGTCAAAAACGTCCTTAAAGTCGTGGTACTTGGATGGTAGAGAAGAAGGGAGGAGAAGGAGAAGAAGAGTAGGCGAAGGAGATTGAAAAACAGGAGAGTCAGACACAGGAAAGGTAGAAGAGGACGTAGGAGTTACTTGAAAGGCAAAAAGGTGGAAAGGAGCAGGATCAGTGGTAAGTTCATGCATGGTAGTGGTAAGAACTCGGAGAGGAGCAGGAGGGAGCTGTGACTGAAAAAGAGGAAGGATCTTGGGGGGTGGAACAGAAGAGTAACAAAAGGAGGCAGGATTGGGAGAAACCTGTGTGGATGTTGACGAGTGTACAGGATTGGAAGAATCCTGTACAGAAGTCCGTGGTTGCACAGGAGTGAGGGAGCCTGTGAGTGTGCTGACGAACCAACAGGAGGTGGATCCTGTTGAGGAGGAACCTTCGACACTGATACAGGATTGGAAGAACCCTGTACAGGAATCCGCAAACTTACAGGAGTGGAGAGAACCTGCGGATGTGCTGAGGAACTGACATGAGGTGAATCCTGTCGAGGAAGAGTCTTCAACACTGGTACAGGAACAGGCACGGTCAATCCTGTAGCTTGTACTGCCTCAGACACCAAGGATGTATCCTGCACGCAGGAAGGTACAGGATTGATCCTGGCTGCTGGAGAGGAAAACGTGAGCGTCCTAGACCTCCAGTCGATCTGCGGATTTGCAACAACGAACCATGGCATGCCAAAAATGATGGGAGTCGACCGAGTCTTGATCAAGTTGAAGGAAATCGAACAGTTGAATGCGCCATGACTGCAAGAGAGAGGTGTGGTAGCGTGGGTAACTGCGCCAGAAGCAATCAAACGACCATCGGCCACCTCTACAGGAATGCACGCTTCAACTTCACCACCGGAATGCCATGCTGAGCTGCAAAAGTGTCATCCATGAAACATGCATTTGCACCAGTGTCTAACAGGGCAAACTCCTTGAGCTCTCGATTATTGAGGCGAATGTGTACAGGAAACTTGAGTGATGGAATGGTATGAGCAGCACCAATGGAGCCTGCACCTACGTCCAACTTCGCGGCTCCTAGACGAAGTGGACATTGAAGTTTTCCGACTGAACTTCAGCTTCGGCTTCACGCGTCTTGAACTTCTGGCTTTATTAGGACATTCCGCCACCTTGTGTCCTGCTGCACCACAATACAAGCATAGGTTCTCACCCGACGACGTTGCTTCTCAGCAGTTGAAAGTGGGCCACGCTTGGATTTGTTAACCTCCATAGGAACTGCTCCAGAAGGTGTCGTAGGAACATGTGCTACGGCTACAGGATTCGTTGGCAGGAACTGCTGACGGAATTTTTCCTGACGGCGCTCGAACAAACGGTTGTCGCAGCGAACGGCCTGTTGCATGATCTCCGCTAACGTTTGAGCATCCGGTAATGTAAGGAGAAGGTCCTTCACATCATCCCTCAGCCCAAAACGAAAGTGTTCGATCAACAGTCTCGTCCCATGGAATGTTTGTGCACAATTGCTGGAATTCGGATGCATAAACGAAGCTGGTCTGGATCCTTGTGTGAGCCTTCCGTAACTTGTGCATGCAGAACGGTACTTATCAGGATCTCCAAAACAGGCTTCAAAGGCAGCCACGAAACCTTCAAAGTCTCCATCAATGGGTCGTCACGCTCCAGCAAGGGAGCAACCCAAGCTCGTGGAGATCCACTTAGTAAGGATGCCAAAAGGCCAACCTTTTGTGCATCCGTCGAGTAGCGGCGTGGTTGCATGCGGATCAAGAGCCGGATCTGATTCAGGAAACCTTGGAAATCGGCACGGTTGCCACTGAACTTCTCTAGCATGCTGATCTTCGGCTCCGGAGAAAAGTTCGATGAAGAAGGAACCACAGATGCCTGAGAGAGAGCCTGCGCAGCAGCCTTGGAGGATGCATCAGCAGCTGCATGTGCCGCATGGGTGGAGCCTTGCAAATCGGTGACCACTTGGCGCAAAGTGGCCAGCTCATGGAGCAACATTTGGTGCTCGCGTTGGAAGTGCTCAAAATCAGCCATGATCTTATGAAAGAAAGAAAGGAGAAAAACGAAGGGAAAGAATCAAGGAAAAAAAAGTAGCTAGGAAACGAAGAGCTATGAAAGCAGTTACTATCAAACTGTCAAGCCACGATCCAGGAACCAGGAAACGAGTAGGATTCCGGGAACAGGAAGGCTTGACTCAGGAACAGGACCGAGAGCAGGACAGGAACCAGGAACAGGAATAGGAACAGGACGGATCCAGGAACAGGACGGATCCAGGAGCAGGACAGGATCAGGATAGGATCCAGGAACAAGATAGGAACTAGACAGGATCCAAGAGCAAGACAGGAGCAGGAGGCAAAGAGTAAGACAAGAACAAGACAAGAGCAAGGAACAAGAAAATCGTAGAATGACTGGTGTTGATAGTAACTGATTGTACAACAATTAGGTCGGAGCTTTATGCTCACAACTCCAAGCTAATCTAGTCATGAGTCTAATCTAGTCATGAGCTAAGAATAGTGTCCCTTATCCTCTAGGCATATCCTGTAGCATATCCTATAGGCATATCCTATAGGAATATCCTATAGGTATATCCTGTAGGAATATCCTGCAGGCATATCCTGTAACCCGTATCCTGTATCCGAAATCTTGCATCCTGTATCCTGTATCCGGAAACCTGTATCCTGCATCCTGTATCCTGTATCGGGTTGTGACACGCGGAATGCGGCGGGATTTATCTCGCCGGCAATGGCCTGTGTGAAGGCCCTAATGGGCGGGATTAATCCCGCCGGATTCCGCGCAGGGCATTTACAGGGATGGGCGGCGGGATTAATCCCGCCGCTCATGAGGCTAACCGAAGAGCCTGCATGAAAGATCCTGCACGGAAGGCTAACCGAAGAGCCTGCATGACATGTCCTGCGCGTAAGGCGGCGGGATTAATCCCGCCGCCCAGGGAATTCACGCAGGACATGAACGGCGGGATTAATCCGGCCCCACGCTCATGCCCTTCGCGGAGGGCGCGGGATTAATCCCGCCGCTCAGGCACTTCCGCAGGATATAAGCGGCGGGATTAATCCCGCCCCCACCCATCCCTGTTCAAAATGCCGCAGCCAATATATATGTGTGAGCGCATGATTTACGAGAGGGCGGCGGGATTAGTCTCTCCGAACCTTCATTACCCGGTGGCGGGATTAATCCCGCCACCCTTCTTTTTTTCCTCCATTGGTATGTTGAATCAATCCCGACTAACTCTGTCTGAGACGGAGAAGGTTTACAAAATACCAATGGAGGGAACTGAGAAGGGTGGTGGGATTAATTTCACCATCCCTTACATGGTGGGCGGGATTAATCCCGCCGCGTACGCATGCCCTGCGCGGAATCGGGCGGGATTTATCCCGCCGCCATTGGCCTGCCTGAAGGGCCTAGGCGGCGGGATTAATCCCGCAAGATTTCGCACAGGGCATTGGCGTTCGGCGGGATTAATCCCGCCGACTAAGGCCCGAGTGAAGGGCCTGGGAGGCGGGATTAATCCGCCGCGCCAATGCCCTGCGCGGAATCGGGCGGGATTTATCCCGCCGCCATTGGCCTGCCTGAAGTGCCTAGGCGGCGGGATTAATCCCGCCCGATTCCGCGCAGGGAATTGGCGTCCGGCGGGATTAATCCCGCCGCATAGGGACCGAGTGAAGGCCCTGGGCGGCGGGATTAATCCCGAGTCTTCAATGCCTGTTGGAGGAATGAATCCCGCCACCCTTCCTTTTTTTCCATTGGTGAGTCGGACCAATCCCAAACGTTTCTGTCTGAGACGTAGAAGGTTTTCAACATACCAATGGAGAGAATTGGGAAGGGTGGGGAAATTCATTTAACCATCCTTACATGGTGGGCGAGATTAATCCCGCCCCTTTCTGGAGTCACTGAAGGGGTGTGAGAAATAAATCCTGCCCAGTTCTCTCTGAGACCGAGAAGGGTGGCAAGATTAATTCCGCACTCCCGTTCAAGGCCTCCAGAAAGGTGGCGAGATTAATCCCGCCCACTCTTTCAGGAGGCATTGAAGGGGTGGCGAGATTAATCCCGCCGCACCTTCCATGTGAATATATATGTGTATTAGTATATATAAGTTGCATATCTCATTTTATTTACTTTTATCATCTTATCATAATATTTCGAGTAAAAGCTAGGAATCTATGTAAAACTGTCCAGAGCTCACATTTGTGGTGGTTCTAAAACGAAATGTTATCTTTCTTTTGCACTAACACAAATGTGAGCTTCGGACAGTTAATTACGTCTACTTCTCTCTGTGTATTATTTTTGTATATTCGGGTTTATACAAGTGTGTGTGCGTTTTTATATATTTTATTCATAGTGTATTATTTTGCAGAAGGACGATTTGATCAAACAAGGAGATCGAGTCATTAGTATGGAGTCGTCGTCAAATTCTGGGTAAGAATTAAAATAAAATCTGTTATACTCGGATACTTGAACTAATCATTTTTGTATTCAGATGTGGAATTGAGGTGACATTAAAGACAAGAGCAGGAGAAGAGATGGGCAGGGGGATTCTGGAATCAACTTGGCCATATTTTAAGATAAATGGGAAGCGCATTGGAGCAACCATGGCTCTGTCAAATTAACCTCTGTCACATCTCATGGACAAGCAAAACAATGGAAAGTAGATTCGCTAGTCAAGCACCCGAAAGCAGGCTGCGAACCCAGATTGGACGATGCTCGACACATATGCCTTGTTCCATCCAATGTCACGTTCTCGGATCCAGAGGTCGTCAGTTACAACATTAATTTCGGGTGGTTTTGTCGACTTGTGGATAATGACGTTCACGTGTTCACTAATGATGTTGACCTTGGAGTTCTTCTTCAACTCAACGAAAGCCCATCTATGGAGGGGATCCATCTGGATGTCTACTTCGAAATCTTCAGACTCATCGAGTAGGTGTATTGTCAGGAGATATTGCTTCACAATACAGAAAATCAGCAAGTGAAGCAATCTTCCCTCTTCACATTGAAGAAGAACACAGCGACATCATAATGGAGATTGAGAGGGGGCTCGGTCTCAGGTTCTCTACAGATCACGTTCAATTTGCTTAGGAAGCTTTGGGAGCTGGAAGAGTGTACCGAGAACACTAGAACAGCTGCAGTCGGGGATCACACATGTTGATTCGGATCGCAAAAGAAAATCATCAATCGTTTTGTCAGCTGCACCTGTGGCATCTCATGCTGCAATAAGTCACAAGGAAATGATGTTGGATGATAAGATTTATCCTTGTAGGGTTAAATATTGCAGCGTCAACCCAAACTTCAATTACAGGCCACTCAACCAGGAACGTGTAGCTGAGCTCATGGAGAAGATGAAGGACGACAATTCTTATACCGTTCCACATAATGCTGTTTTGTGTCCATACTATGAAAGAAGGAAGGGCGCTGACAAAGTCTGGATCACAACACCAGAACAACTCATGAAGATTCAGACGGAGAATAAAAATCTATCAAGTACTACATCATTAGTGGCCAGCACACAATAACGGCAGCCCAACGACTTCTCGAGAACACAACAAAGGAACGATGGCAACAAAACTTTCCGAGCATACCCGTGAGAAGCTGACAAAAAGATCGGCGTTTTTAGCTAAGCCGAATCTCACAATCGAGCAGTACCATAAGTTATCGGCGGAATGGGACGCTGCCGACACCAACCACTACAACAGCAAAATATGGGAGAAGTTTAAACACACGCGAGCCGTGTGGGAATCTCTTCAGCGACCACAAAGAGCTACCGCAGGGAATACACAATCTGCGGAATACCGGGTAAGCAAATTGTTTGGGCGGGATTTATCTCGCCGGTATATTAATCTGTCTTTTTCCTCAGAGAGTTGAAGAAATTGCAGCAGTTGATTTTGCCCAGGTGGGCGGGAAGGAAACATCCTTTCTGATGATGTTGATTTCTTGCCCCGAAGATAGGATCTTTGCCAAATGGTTGGGGATTATGGAATCCTTTTCAAAAGGAACACTGAAGAAGAAGCAGACAAGTGAAGGGGAGCCCTCAGAAAAGTCTGCAAAGAAACCCAGTAAGACGCCGAAGGCTAAGTCTGTTCAATCTACAAAGGATGTAGACAACGATTTCAAGCTCACATGGTTGAAGCCTTTAAATGGAACAACGATGGAGGAGATGGAAGTCTTGGCTGATTTGGTGATCGATGGCAAACTACAAATTAATAACAGCAGCCCAACCTCTCCTTTTCATCTCAAGGCAATGGAGTTGAAGACGGTCAGGCATTTCAAGGAGTGGTTGGGAATACACTGCCACAAACTGGGTTGGACCTCGACTTCAACATATGAAGAGGTCAGCAAATATTTGCATGTGACGAACGATGATATGCTTGTCGAATGGGTGAACCAATCGGAAGATCTGGCAAGAATCTATTGCACGCCAACGCCAAAAAGGAGAACATTGGGATGACGCCTTCTCTTATGGCAGTCCTTCAGCAGCGGAGAACCGAATTGAACCTTATAAAGGAGGATGCTACGAATCACGACAAGCCCTACAGATGTTTGTTGTTAGATTCGGAGACTTTATGGGGTAACATCACTGCTTGTAGGAAACCGTTTCAATTGTTCGTGATGGATCGGCGGGTGTCAAAAAATCTTTCGACAGATAGGGCACTAGAGGATCTGGTGGAGAAACTTAGCCGTGCAAGCATATACATAGAAGGTATTTATTATTGAATTCATGCTTGCGCTACTTTTTCAGGTATTTATTTCTTGATTCTTGCTCATGTCACCGATACTTTTGCCTTCGCCTTCGCCAAGAAGAATAGACATCGTTGGACAGGATTTTATATGAACGATGCTAATCCCAAGTGCATTGATACCGTTGTTCACTTGGTTGTTAGGAATGCGCCAAACAATTTCAAGCTTCCAAATGACTGGCCAGGCATCTGTTTGCACTCCAACGGCCCTGAACCTCCATCCGATACACCGATAGGTATGAGTGACGTATTCGGCAATGTACGTTATCCAAACATTACAAGTCAAGCGGCACGGAGCATCGTCAACTTGATTAGGGGTCCTCACAGTGATGCGTGGGTTTTTGACTACTGCACTAGGGGGTCCGTCTTGAAGGAGTGTTACCTTCGGCATACATGTGTGTTTGCCGTTGAAAGGATAAGACCATGGTTGAGGACCTGAACAAGTGGATAGATTGGGTCTCAACTGAGTACCCCAACGATTCCATAAAGGCGTATTTGAGAAAGTTCCCTCCAGATAAGTGCGATAGCTCTGAAGGTGAATCTGGTTCAATCTCGGAGTCTGAGAACGAACTTCAATCAGATATTAGACCGGAAGTTATCTCGAGGAGTACAGAACATTCGCACACTCCAGGACCCATGGAAACATCAATAGAAGATGCAGAAGATCTTGAACCATCTCACAAGCGGCTTAGACCTTCTTCGCCTCACTCAGAAGGTAATAGCGAAGAAGAATTGATAATGAATTGATAGAGTGATGAATAGTTGTAAATGAGTGTAACATAAGGCATTTTTGTATATTTCTTTTATATTTGTACAGAAAATAAATTCTCAAGGATTAATGAAGCTTTTAGTTCAAACATGGGTCACACATTAACAAGGTAAATAATATACCTTGATAATTTTAAGGTCAGCTAATTATCATTTTGCAGATGTAATGAAATAATTGAGAACATGGATTTTCAGCATTGCCATGAGGTAAGAGAGGGGTTTGGCGACAATTTCTTGTGCCACATGTCAGAATGACAGAGTTCATGCAGGAAATGGATAATAATGCAGCTCAAAACATCGTTACCATGGGGGCCACTTCATCATCATTTTTATTGGCTTCAGTTCCGAAATCAATTTCTTCAGCGCATGCAATATCTGAATCTTGTAAGGATGATGTACAATTAAATGATGAAGGGATAGGCAACGAGATAGTGGCAACGGATAAATGTGAAAGGGAGCAAACAAGTGATTTGCAAAGTATTCAAGAGGCAACGCTATCTCATGTTACTCATGGCCATATTGTGTTGTTGGATGTCAATGGTGTTCTGCTTCATCGACAAAGGCCCCAGGATAGAAAAAAGAAATCAAACAAGGAGATTTCATTCCTTGTCATGGTAAATTTCGATATGATATTATTTTTCGTCCAGGGTTTCGTCAAAAGCTTAAGGAGATGGGTGCGCTTGTGGGGATTTGGTCATGCATGCAGATTCATAACTTAACACCGCTGTTGAATTTACTTAAGAAACATTGTAGTGTTGCAGAAGAGGTGATTCGTAAAGATTGGATTTTTGACCAGCGAATATGTTATAAACCTCTCGAATTTCACAATATAAGAAAGGAAAGCAAGCCATACTTCTTCAAGAATGAAAGAATAATTGGGACTCATGGGGAGATCAGTCGCTTAAGGATAATGAAGAACGCACAGATGTTAGTAGTAGACGACTCTCCTCAGAAGGCTATGCTCAACCAAAACATTGCTTGTATTCATCCAATCACTTTCGATCCATATTCTGATACCGATATCATGGATGAGCTAGTGAACTACTTGGATACGTGCCTCAGAAAGAAGAATCTCGAAAATTTTTGTGAGCAGTATCCACCGTATCATACATTTCCTGAAGCTTTTCTTTCTCGTGATATTGAATTTTATAAAATGAAGGATAGCAACCGGGCGCTTTATAATATTATTCTTAAGGAACGTCAGTTTTTAGATGAGCCTTTATGCAGACCTTCTCTTATCACATCTTATGTATTAACAAGGATGGCAACTCCCAATTGCATTCGTGAGAGTGTTAAGTGGTGGCAACAACATCAAGATATTGACCAAAATGATTTGATTAATCCGGAGAGTGATGATTTAGACAAAATGATTTCTTTGTATGATAGAAAGAAAGTATTTATAAAAAATTAACATGTTGATAAGAAAATGATTTCATTTGTAATTATGTTTGATAGTATTTCTTCATTATTGTAAACTATTTTTAGAATAATATGAATATTCTAAGATATTTTAGGAATATTCCTTACTAAGTAAGGTTATTGAAGGATTAATTAATTAATTAATTAATATTTAAGGCTTAATTACATATTAATTAAATGATTAATTAATAATTAAAACTTAAGTATTAATTAGTAATTTATTTTATATTCCCATTTTCACGTATCATGCCCACTTTAGTTACAACGTGCATTTATTACTCGAATTTAAAAAAATAATATAATAAAACACACTATGAATATATTTAAATGATACATAATAATATATCAATTTATTTATTGTATAAGTATATATATATATATATATATATATATTAATATATAAACTTAATAATAATATTAAAATATTAAGAATGTAGAATAACTATTAAATTTTATAATATTAAACAGCTTGAATCACTTGAATACATTAAATGCAATTTTATAATACTCATTGGAATTGAAGAGTATATATGTTAAAGTGTCAGTTATTTTTGTCAACTCATCTTAATTTTTTTTTATTTTTTTTTCACAAATTTTGAATCTCGACATAAGTATTGTCAATCTGACATGTAAATTTGAAAATGCATTTAATTTTCACTCAAATTCAGATTTGGTTCTTTCTCCAGCAAGGGTTTCTTCATTTTTGTATTTTTCACTCTTCAGATTTTCTTTTTTCTTGATAGTGATCAACTCAGGAGTGACATTAAATTGGGTACTATTATTTATAGGAAAGCACGCGCCTTCAATGTTGTTTACAAGTAAGTATTATAACAAATTTAGAAATACTTATAAAGATTCATTCTCTTACATTCTCTCTTAAAATTAAAATTTAGGGGTTAGAATGCATTAGGATTACATTATATTCCATTAGGGATTATCCGTTTAAACATTTTTTTTACTTAATATTCTCGATTAGCCAGAGTGGCGGGATTAATTTGGCCATTTTTTTTTTGCTTTTTAGAAGAGGTGGCGGCCACTAACTCTTTAATAGCTATGACAGGATTAATCCAGGCAATGCTTCTCCGCCTCTGAAAAAGAGCGGCGGGATTAATCATCCGATAACTCTATCAATTAATGAGAGTTACCAGAATTTATTAGAAAAAATTGTCAACGGGATTAATCCCACCAACATTCTAGGAGGCAGAGAAGGGGTGGCAAGATTAATCTCGCCACCACTTCCCTATTTTAAAGATTTGTGGGTAGGATTTATCCCGTCGATTAATTTCGGATGCAAATGAGTATTTCATATGTTGTCAAAGGTACCAGTGCAGACTGCTTGAAGCCCCATCAAACTGAGGCACTTGTTCACATGTTCACACAACTTCAATTGAGTGTAGATTGAAAGGCAAAACCTTGAGATTTTTCCTAACCTTGCATTTGTGATTCGGCATTTGTGAGGCATCCTGTTTGCATTTGCTTCCACAAAAGCCTTGAGTATCTCTATGACTGCCATAATGTGAGAGCGGATTTTGACCAAGCGAGTGTTCCCCATGTACTGAGGTTCGCACTCCATTTAGCCACTCATCCCTCCGACGGTAGAACGTGGTCTTTGGGATCCCGTATATAGTGTACAAGCTTTGAAGCAGATGGTCACCTTATTAAATACCATGAATGTACTCTGATAACCTGTGTTCGAGGCCATTCCATTAATACACCCAGTTAGTGCAGCATATACAAACTCATGCCTTTGCTTTTGGGTGAGCATACGAAAGACATGTCTACATTGGGTAATTTCATTCCAATCTACCATCTGACAACACTTCTTTTTGCAGCAGTCAATCGTGGCAATGCTTGTAACACTTTCAAAAGATGTAAGATCCATCTTGACCCTCTTTGCTGAAACTTGCAAAGGAAGATCTACAACCCATGAATTGCTTTTTCTTACAATAGGACCAATGCAAGGAACCTCTTCAAAATGGGTTATTCTTCCGGGTTGTTATTATTGAAATCCAACCCAGAATATGTTGAACCATCTCGCCGTCTTAATTTAGATGTTTGCCACCTCACGAGGGATCCAGGATGCAATGTGCCATTAGGTGAAACCTCTATCACAACTATACCCACGAAGTCAACCCCTAGTTTCTCTTCTGACATTGCTTCCATTGGATTTATAGCTCTGATGATGCCTCTCCTAACCTCGATTTTATGAAGAAAGATAATCACTTATCCATCACAGCAGGCAAGCCATCATCTGGTGAACTCGTACTACTATTTGTTTATGACTCTGCATATTCTGTGTCAGCCTTGACTTCATTCAAATTCCATAATACATGAGAACCCTCCTCAAATTCCATTCCCGGAACCTCAACATACTTGCAAATGGTGTTCACCCATACGTACACACAAGATCCTTAGGCAATATTATGACATGATGCATTCATCTTGAACTTCCCCAGTTCCAGTGCCAATTATCTCATTATTCCTACTTTATCTTCAGTATTAAACATATTGTCCTGCACATAAATAATTGTGTTAATTATGATATCTGTTTATGCAATATTTCTAGAAAATCTGAATTGTATGTGCTTAATAAAATGCATGTGCAATAATACATAATTATGTATAGGGATAATATCTCATGCTTGATTAATACAACTGATGGACAGGATTAATCCCACCGCCGACTCCCTCTAACGAAGAACGGTCAGTGGGATTAATCCGCCGCCGACTCCCTCTGACTCCCTCCGACAAGAAAGAGCCAGCGGGATTAATCTCGCCACCATTTTTCCAACGAGGAAGAGCCGGTGGGATTAATCCCTCCGACGGGAAAGAGCCAGCGAGATTAATCTCGCCGCCACTCTTTTCGACGAGGAAGAGCCGGCGGGATTAATCCCACCGCCGACTCTACCTTTTTTGGAGAGAGGTGGTGGGATTAATCGCATCGCCGACTCCCTCCAGCTAGGAAGAGTCGGCAGGATTAATCCTGCCGCTAGGTCTTCCTAGTCGAAGAGAGCGGCGGGATTAATCCCGCCGCTGACTCCCTCTAACGAGGAAGAGGCGGTGGGATTAATCCTCTCGCAACACCCTCTCACGAGGAAAGAGTCGGCAAGATTAATCCCGCCCACAACTCTTTCCAAAGCTATGATTTCAAAGAGATCTCGAGGGGGTGGCGAGATTAATCCCGCCAATGCTTTTCTTAAGGATGTGGAGATTACAAAACACTCTAGCTTTTCCAAGTGTGACACTTGTACATTATTGAAGGCTGTAGAGGCTTGTGCAAAACCTTAGTGGAGATCACTGCCATTCAAAAGAAAATGGAGGCCCACATGATTGCACAATAAACTTGCCGGTCTCAGTACTATGCACACCGCATGCTTTCTATCTCACGCCCATCATAATGATCTATGACAAGATGGATCATTCAAAGACCAGCATTCCAAAGCTCTTTGCAACACCAAAAGTGCCTTGGAAATGTCATGAAACTTTCGATTTCATTGACAGGTGTGCTAACACATGGACACGGTTATGAGTCATATGGACACTTTTCACTTCCACATTGGTCTAGCGACTCCAATTTCACTATTGAGTCATTAGCCATGTGTTTCAGAAACTTGAAGCCCACTCACAAACAAGTCTTATTAGTGATCTCAAAGTGAAGAAACAACACCTTCAACCTTTACATAATGCTCTCATGACACGTCTGCACTTGAGGCTACTTGGGAATATGAGAGGCATTGTCAGCAGTCTACACAAAAAACAGATGGCTCTGTGAGAGTTCTGGTTCAGTGAAGAGATTTAGCTCAAATAGTGTACATGTGTCTTCAACATCAAATAAGCTTCCTCATCATTTGTTTTTACAGATGGATAATTGTGCAGGCGAGAACAAAAATAGGTAAATCATTTTAGTTAAGGGTTTCTCAAGTTCATACTTACTTTTATTTTCTAGATATGTGCTAGCATACTTGTCAATGCTTGTTGCCAAAGGTGTGTTTGAGACAATCACGCTCAGTTTCCTTATGGTTGGTCACATTCATGAAGATATTGATGCGTTCTTCAGCAAGGTCTCCAACTCTATAAAAAGGACAAGTGCACTTACCTTTACGCATATGATGGATCTTTTTAAAAATTGCATCTCCAAAAAAAGTTGTGCTTTGCTTGTGACTAAGGTGCCAGACTTCAAAATGTTTCTCAAGGAATATATAAAAGAGGGGAGTGATTCTTTAGTTGGTCACCTTGTGCTGCTACAATTCTTTTTCTCCATAAGAGATAATATACCTATTATGTAGTACAAGTTACAGCCATCAGAGCAGGAGTGGTTATCAAAAGAGGGCTTAATGCTCTTCAAAAGTGGAGAGGATGGAAAGTCACTTCTCCCAGAAGGACAACTAGACCCTATTCTATTGAGTGCCCAGCTCAAGGAACAATAGGTTATTATTGATGGCATTAAAAAATATGTGGCATGGGTTCAAAAATCAATGCCAAAGAATTCTAATAAAGCAACTGGTTACTCAGAACTATATAAGTATGTGGTCAACTATTGAGAGACTATAGTTTGAGAGTTAAAAGGGCCTACTGTCATAAGTACAGAATTGCAACACCCTTTTTAGCCTAAAACAAGGTGGCGAGAGAAGATTGAAATGACATCACTAAGCACAGACGACATAGAAGCCAATAGTGATGTGGAAGTGCAAATTCCACACTTTGTTAAACAAAAGAACCAAAAACTTAAAGCATACTTTGATTGTTACAAGAATCTTCAAAAACTAATGATGGTCCTCATTACTCCAAATGTGTCATATAATCAACCTATTTGGATGGGTTAAATTATTGACACACCTAAAGTAATCACAAAAATAGTATAGTTAAGGTCACATGGTTCAAATCACAAAAAGACAACATAAAAAGGAGAACGAAAGATATAATGGATGCTTAAAAAAACATGGTCTCCCCATCAAAAAGACCCAGCATGTTTTATAAATATTAAATCCATTTGATATGGGTGGATGTCAAAAAGCGTTAAATAAAGTCACGATTAATAAAAATCCAAGAGAATGTATATTCTTTGAAGCTTAAAGCAATTACAAAATTATAAAATATCGTATATTTAATATTCATAATTATAATAAACTCTTTAATAATAGTACCAAATTGTTTACTTAACTATATAAATTTATAAAAAGATATGAAAGATTGACTATATTATTATAGGATTTTGTATATTATATATATATATATATTACTAGTACAAATTTTTAATTAATAATGTTATATTTAAATATTAATATTTTAATAACAACATCAATATTTATATAATGTACCTCTTATGCTCTTTCTTAATTTTTATATTAGGCCCATATAATCTTAAATATAATATATTATATAATTTAATACTTTCTACTTTTATAATGTTATTAGTTTTTGGTCCATGAATGCTATAATTTATTAAAGGGTTGATTACAAAATAGAATATTCTAAAAAATATTTTGTTTTCAAAATATATATTCTAAAGATTATTCTTTTAATATTAGAAAATGCTAATTAAATAACTAAAATTATTAATTATTATAAAATGGGATTATAGACATGCCCATTTTAGTTACAACATGCATATAATTTATAACTCTAACAAATGATTGGTCCACAAATGACATGTGAAAGATAGGTTTTAATTATTAATATCAATCAGAATAAAAGAAATTTAAACTTTGAAAATCATAATTTGTTAAAATGGGAAATTCTCAAATATTTATATATTCCTAGCGAATCTATATATTTTTAATTTAGATTGTGGTTCTTTTAAGAGGTATAACTATTATATACATTTTAAATAGAATAGATAAATAAATAAAGGTAACATTGAAATTAGGACAATCAAATAATAAATTTAGTGAGTAAAGGACACGACCATTAACAAATTCATTATAGAATTAATGTTAATTTAATTTAAGTATAAAATGTAAATTTAAATATGTAGTTTTCAATATGCTAATACAATAATAAAATATTTAAATTGTTTATATTATAAAATTTAAAATATAAAAACTAAAAGTCATAAAATATATAATTTATAAATTTAAAAATATAAACTCTCAATTACAGGTAAACACTTTAAGTTACATAACATATAGATTTTTTTTAAGAATATACAAATAATTATTTTTAAACCATGTAAAAATAATTATCCTAAAGCAACTCAAACTTAATTTAAGAATTCAAAATATATTAATAAACTTTTATAATATATCTTAAATGTGTGAAGATTATTTGTGGAACTTTAGTAATCTTTTCATTTTGAGCGATCGTAATCTTTTTAATATGTTCTTTTGTAAAATAAAATGATTCCCAAACAATAAGGAAACTATAAATATATACATACAAAATAAATGTATATATATACAAAATTAGAATCTTCTTAAATAATCTTAAAATATGTTTAACATATATTATAGTTTATCATGGTTATCTTATAATATATAAAATGATTAAGATCTCCTACATAAACTTAACCTTCATATTTATAATCATGATTTTAAAAATAGACTTTTTTATTTATTTCCCTCTTGCATAAAAAAATAAATAAATTATTTTAACTAGGAGCTTACAAATGAGAAACAATTGATATATTCTTAATATATAAAATTCAAATAACTTAGAAAAAATAAAATAAATTTTGTTCATGTTTTAGAAGTTATGTATAAGAATTTATTTACTTAGGTTAAGCTGGTTTTAATATTTATCATGGTCAATATATTAAATTTTTTTTATTATAAGTTTGATAATAAATTAAATTATTACATTAATTTAAAATAATTATAGAAAATAAGGTAAAAATATATTTATAATCTCCCTAAATAGCCTTTAAAATATACTTAACATAACTTATAAGTAACTTTAATTTTTCCTTTTTAAATAATAATCTATTTACTTAAGTATTGTATAGATTTTAAGAGAAGCTAACATATAATATCCATGACATTTAAGTTATTATAATATGCTTTTAAAAAATGACATTCCATATTAAAATGCATATTGTTAATTATATATATTATAAGGTGACTATGATTTGAAATTATTAATACTTATACTACAGTAGAACCTGTCTAAATTAAACCTGTGTAAATTAAAACCCTCTATAAATTAAATAAAAATCATGGTCCCGACTCGAGCCCTATACTTAAATTAAAAACCCTCTAAAACTTAAAAATTAAAACACTGTGCCTTAGTCCCGACGATTTTCTAAATTAAATTTGTCTATATATGGCACATGGAAATAGATAATTTAATCTATTTTGATTCAATAAAAAGGTACTAGACACGAGGAAAGAAGTCAGAGATGGATTTCTGCTTTAACTGACGTGTCTTGATAAGGTTAGCCTTGTCCTTCATATTGCGGAGGGTTGCAATGAAGTCTACGCTATGCTCATCTTGCTGTAGCCAGAAAGTCCTAACAACTCAAGCATCTTGAGTGCCTCGCAAGGAGTGACCTTGACTGGTTCAATACTATCATCATCGTCTAAACCCTCGGCATCATCTGCAGTAGGTTCATAAGCATGGAGGCGGTCTTTGACGAGGTCATCAACTGTTGGCACAAAGGCAACAACTTCCTCCTCCGGGTAGTTCAATAGGAAGTCGATGGCCATGGGGTTCTGGTAGCCAAGTTGCTAGACCTGGGACTGCAAGTCTTGTGTAAACCTCGTTGTCAATGAGGTCCTCTTCAGGGACTTTGTGCAATGTCCTCAGTTCGGATCTTGCAATGACGGAAACAATTGCGAATTGTCTCTTGCTTCACATCAGAAGTCCAGGCTGGGACAACCATGCAGATTGCTTGAAGCACAGTAATTTCTCAGGCTTCAACCTGGTCTTCGAGATGTTGAAGCAGGAGGTGGTTGAAACACCTGCGATAGTATGCCTTGAAGCTCCTGATAACTCCTGCATCACATGGTTGATTTTTGACGTGGTGTTTGGTGGGAGGTAAA
Organism: Selaginella tamariscina; assembly: GCA_003024785.1. NCBI lineage: Eukaryota > Viridiplantae > Streptophyta > Lycopodiopsida > Selaginellales > Selaginellaceae > Selaginella > Selaginella tamariscina. The sequence continues at coordinate 739,748 of PUQB01000044.1, forward strand.
AGACACATCGTGTTCTTGCAACTGAACGTGGTTCGGAATGTCTACCAATGGGATGTGAGCACTACAGTTGTCAAGGAGCAAAAGAACCTTCCTATTTTCCATGCACCAATCAAAAAGCTTTAAAGCCATTTACAAAGATTGCTTGGGTCATCATGCCTTGGTGTTGCTTCGGTATGTGCACCCGAGGTTAGCCTGGTTGACATTTTTTGAAGCAACGGGGATTCCTATACTTTCCGATGATCTACAGGGGCAGCTTGTCAGAGCCATCCCCATTGCCAGCAAACAGGTAGTGGTAATTCACTCCTTGTTTGCTTGCGTCCCTCCAGCTGCTTGGTAGCTAGTGAGTTGTCTGCCTGTTTAGAAAAGATGATCAGCAAACTGAGCATGAGCAAGATGTAGGTCAACAAATGTACTCACCTGCATGCGGTAAAAGAGACCTGTTCCATCCATGTTGTATATATCACATAGAGCATACTTGTCGAGACTCTCCCTGATTGTAGGCAGAGCATTGTTGACCACAGTCATGTCAATAGAGCCGCTCTCCCCAAAGCGGCGGAAAGAACGAATCCCATGGCGTTCCTTAAAAGCCTCAAGCCAGCCATTCGAGAACTAGAACGGCTGATGTCTAGGGTAGAGGCGGTCGAGAAGTTGGGCTCCAATCTCTTTGAGGAGGTCTCCACTCATATTGATTTGGTCTTGGTTTGTCGTGAACCACTCAAAAAGGGCTGACTCCATGTCCGGATACCTAACTATCCTCTGGCGCTTGGTGTCCAGGTTTGCATTTTCAGATCTACTAAGGAGCTCAGCAGAACGCTTGAGAGTGTTGGTGATTGTGCCTCCACTGACAGTGATTTGATGGTTTTCTTGCAACCACTTGATAAGCTCCTTGTGTGTCAAATTCGGATTCTTCTCCTTGTGCTGATATAGCATGATGCGGATCTTGTCTGACATAGTTGTGTGCTTAGTTCCACGCAGACCCATTGAGTACAAAAAAATACCACAAGTACTATATTATATGCTCCCGTATTCTACCTTGCTCTTATATTCTACCCTCTCTTGTTTAAAACCCTCTCTAAATTAAACACTACCCCCAATCCCAAAGCGTTTAATTTACACAGGTTTTATTATATCTATGTTAAAATGGAGAAGGGGCAAAAGCTTAATTACTCTTTCTTTTTAAAAACTAAAAATTTAATTTTCTTATAATAATAATAATAATAAAATAGAAAAAAGAGTTAAAGTGATTATTGGTTATATAAATTAAATTTAACTTTGATTAATTTAATTTGAAATTATTATATATTATATGTGAAAAAGAATCTAGTATATAACTATTTCGATCTTATACTTGTGAAAAATGTATATAACATATATAAATATATAATCTTGTGTTTGGGAAACACGCGCAGTAAGAGAGATGTGTATAATATACATATACACATGTTAATTTAAAGATAAAGGAACACATAAATACACGTAACAATCTATCTAAATAAGAATTTAAGTATTTTGATTATATACGACTTGATGTTTTTAACATTTTGTACTTATAGAAAACACTTTTAAGTTGAATTTTAAATTAGAATTAAGTTTTAAATTATTTTTTCCTTTAAAAGGTTTAAAAATAAATATTTATATATTTTTAAAAACTCTTTATGTTCTACAATTGTCTTAACGATTTATAAATAATATTATATAATAATTAAGAAAATCATTTGATATTAAATCAAAATTATGATACAACTCATAACATTTCAAAACTGTATAAATTTTGATTTTATTTTTTAAATTTAATTAAATTAACCATAGAATATGAAAATTCCATTATTAATTTAAATTTAAAATGAAAATATTAAAATTCATAATTTATAAATATAATTATAATATATAATATAATTAATATAATATTTTAAATTAAATTAAATAACATGATTAATCTGAAATCTGTTATACATAATCACTAATATATATTAATCTTACAGCTATTTTTACTTACGTAATTCGAAATATATTTTGATTTTATGTAATTTTAAACTTATAAAGACAGTGCAACCCACATCAGAACCATCTAGCAATAAATAAACCTTTATATTGAAGAATTATAATAAAGTTTAACATTTAAAAAAAAATACTTAGTAAATCAATATATGACATAAATGAAACAAGAAAAAAACAACTATAGTTATATTATTTTCAAATAAATACACCGGTTCATTAGATAAGGATTCCACCAAGCACATACCTTAAAATAAGGAATTTCATCTAAGTTTTTTAAGGATTAATGAATCAAATTCATTAATTATCTTTAAGTTTAAGAAATTTTTTGTAAGAGTTTACCCTTAAATTGTTAAAGAAACATTCATCCACACACACATGAGAAAGACATCTCTGCTTGTTGAAAGGTTAAATTGCAAAACTCTCTCTATCACTCACACACCCACACCCACACCCACGCCCACTCTCTCTCTCACACACACACACTTACTGAGAGTCTAGTAATAGACTTCTGGCGTGGTGTCACCGGGTTTTGTCACCGGACGTGAAATAGCGTCCTCCATGGAAAACCGATGACCTGCTTGCAAGCATCGCCGGCGCTCAAGTCGTATCCCACGGTAGCTGAACCAGAAATAGTGACTCACCCCTCAATAGTTTAAGCTTATATGTAGCAATACACACTCCCTTCCTGCCCGTCCGACAACAAAAAACAATGAAATTTCATCAGTATTGTGATCACTATGCTATTAAGTATGTCTGGTCAAGAAATAGAAGGTGTGTAAATTTAACGGATACCTGGAGTGTATAGACAGCATGCATCATTCGCCTGAGAAAGTTGTCCAGTTCTTGAGTCAATCCAAGAACCTTGTAATAGACCTGGCTGGCCCCTAACCTACTCTTACATATATAGACGTATTTGATGTGTTTATACTAATAATATTATGTATATAACATTTCAGGAATATACACGACTTAATAATCAAAAAGTCTCTTATATTTTAAGAATGCAAATCTCTCTCTCTCGCACTCAAAAAGAAAATATCACCAAGTTTCACTGTATGCTTTATAAAGAATTCCATACTATGAGGATTATGCAAAAATAATTCATTATTCGTTAATAGCGATTAAATTAACTGCCTGACACTATCTTCAAACTTTATTATGACTTAAAAAAACGGTTAAATATCTATGTATCTAGTGAGGCAGTCCATTACATTGGACAACATAAGAATTGCCAGATCGGTATCAAGCCACATACACTGATTTGGCCCATCACAAATTATCTACACTCTCTGTTATCTCACGGTTGACCATATTTGACCCGGTCAAACATCAGTCTTTTTGTTATGTTCCATGTGAGGGTTGGCCTCTGACCATGTTTGACCAGAGTTGACTTGGTCCCTCTCACTAGGGACCCATCGCTCCATCACCTGAAGAAGCTAGATCTAACTTGTTTAACCTGCTCAACAGTATCCACAGTCCCGTCCAGGAAATCCTTTTCCGGGGACACCCGAGCAGGAGAACCGGGTTTTCGAAAGAGCAGGTCTTTCCTTTTCTTAAATGGGAATGCTCGTTTAGTGAGGGACTTACCCAGAGACGCAGATTTCTCCCCCAATAAACTTGATAAATTCGACTTTGAAGAGGATGGTTGCTTGCTTGGGTGCTCCAATCCCTGTGCTTCGTCTGTTATCACTCCCACCCTTGACAGCTTGTTCTTTGATGCAGTAGAAGACCTGTACGATGTATATTAGCATCTCAATTATACATGATTATATATTAATAATATTACTGTGTTGATTACACACACACCCACAGATCTGGGAGTATATATAAGACTGGCGTAGGAGGTAGTAGGTTGGCTTGTTAATGTTGTTATATATTAATATATGAACAATGTTGTGTATAAACACTGCACACAGCATGTTACATACTACACTGTGTAAACTGTATCATTGGTAAAACTATGAAGACTGTAAGAAAGATAATATATCTATAAGATTGTTATATAAGTCAACGGTAATAAATATATTACAGATAGGTATGTTATCTAAAGTTAAGTATGCGAACTAAATTGTATCATTGGTAATAATACGATGATTATGGTATATTATCTATGAGATTATGTATACCATTAGTATTCAGATTATACCAATGATAAACATGTTATATACCAACACATGAGTCCCACACACTATGTGTTAACTCTCTCACGTCTATGCATATACATAACCCCAATGAAATCATAAATCAGACGCAAAGCAGCATGATGATTAAGCCCACAATACGAATATACAGTGGATAAAGTATTAAGTTCTATAGCTTAACTATGTATGCGTGCGTGAGAGAGAATGTTTCCTAAACAAAGCAATGGTTTAAAATTCTGCAACGACTTGTTGAACATTAAACTAGTTTATAATATTTTTGCAATTCTTTTTGAATTATATAGTTAATGGCTTAAAATGTGTGTGAGTTATATTGATGAGTGGTAGATAAGTAGAATTAACATATATCCTAGTAAGAGTAAATGACAATATATATGGCGACCAGCTGTTAAGTTAATAACATACATATACATATATATTTATACAGTACCCATGCGAGAAGCTTTTCAAGATGGACTTCGAAGACGAGGCCAAACTTTTAATGGGACCAGTCTTGGGAACCTTCTCAATGTAGCTGCAATGCGGGCAAGGAGGATCCTGCTTTTGTGAGTTCGGTATAGAGTGCTCAAGACAGTCCGCATGGAACACATGACCACATGAGAGAACCCAACAACCTAGGAAGCAACGAGCTAAACATAAACTTGCTTAAAGAGGCTAATTACCCCACAACATAGTACTAGAGAGAGAGAGAAGAGAGATTACAAGCATGGACTCGCAAGTTTCGTTGTTTAAACAGACTATTTTGTTAGTTAAGTTCAAATTACTAACCGGAAGTTGGGTGCTCAGTGGCGATTGTTGGGATAAGCAGCGAGCACAGAGGCTGCAAGTAAGAAGCTCCACTGGTGGACGGAGCAAGCCGGCTGATCGCAATTGTTGTTCCAAGTTCGTATCTGAGTTTTCCTATGAATTGGATGCATTTAGTCAGCTTTTATAACCACAAAATCAACTCTCTCTCTCTCTCTCTCTCTCACACACACACACACACACACAAGTATGGTATGTACAGCTTACATACACTATCATAGAATAACTATGTCTAGTTATAATTTGCAACTATGTAAACCACGTACAACTCTGCAAATATGGTAACTAGATTTATATATACATAGATATCAATAATGACATTACATTGCTAATTCGATAATCCATTAAATGAATTATATAGTAAAGTACAAACCTGGCTTGAGAGGAAATCTGAAGGGCTGCTTGCACTTGTCCATCTTAGCCTCTCTCGATGGGAAGAAGCAGGTTCAGAAAATGACTGCAAAAAGGAGTAAATTCGGGTATATACATGTAATATGTATAGCTCTGAGAGGGAAGAAGAGAGAGAGAGGGAGAGAGAGAAGAGCTTGTCTATATATTAGTGTGATCTGACTATATATACTCACTACGGTTCTATATATAATAATTCAATAGTGGTGGTACGCACCTCCTTTGAGTTCACCCCAGGGGACGGGCTGGCAATAGGATCTGTCACAGAGAGAAAACAAGATTACATTGAAAAACTAATAAATAACATTCTATGATACGCATATGTGCTTTATGTCAAGTATGAGTGTCTGTGGATGCATGTATAATACAGATAATAGCCAGTGATTTACATTATAAGAACTGGCTAAAATAAAAGACACACACACGCACGCACGCAGACACACCTGGTACAGCAAAGATGAAATCTCCGGAAAAGCCTCCAATAAAATTCCACTGAGAAGTCCGGAAGCTGTCCGAGGGGCTTACGCCCTGTGAGAACAGGCTGCCGGAAAACGTTCTTCGGTGACTTGCCGGCGAGCTCGTTATCCGACTACCGCTCCTACTTCCACCATTAGATGAGAACGATAGCCTCCGAAGCTGAGGTCCTCCATGAACAGCAACCTCGAAGTCATCAACTGAAACAACCTTGTTAAATACACACACAAACATGCCTGGCGTATACATCCGTATGAATGTGTGTACGGGCATACTACAAGACAAACGATTGTAAACATTTAAGAATAACAGATCAGAAACAGTGATGAAATACATAAATATAACACGTGTAAAATGCATATGTACAACCATCTCATGTATGTAATACATGGACAGTTACAAATTTCTATATAGCTTAATATGACACGTCTCTATATGTATTAAATAACAGTATGTTACATAGGTATCCTACACAATTTATATTGATATATATTGTATATAATACATACCTGGAGACTTGTTTTCCCAGCTATTCGACACTTGGGAACTGTTGTAGGCCCTTTGCCGGTGCTGAAGCCGGTTCTCAACAACATCATCACCGTTGGATTTACGTGGCCGCCGAGCGGCCACGCAGCAAGCTGCCCCCGTCTTGACACAATTTAAATAGCCAAAGTAAAGTTAATCACTTAGCGATCGACTCTGTGATCATAAATAAAACCGGAAGTGTGTTCATAACTTGGTGGTTGATAGCTTTATGACCATCCACTCCTAACAGACGTGAGCTCTTTATCTGAATAAAGAAAAAAACAATGTATTCGATGATGTTTCTTGTTTATGCAGACACATGCAAATGCATATACATATTACATACACACGTACACAGAAAGAGAGATTGCAATCAGCACACTTTAAAAAAAGTTGGCATGCAAAGCTTTTACCGGATTCTGTATTGAACTACCTCAAAGCTTTCCGGTGCTTTCTCTCCTGCACCACAAGTTAAAATTAGCATATACTAAGCATAGACATACTTATGAACATACATGTGCGATTATAATACAAGATTAGTATGAACGCTCACCATATTGTACGTTGAAAATCGTTCATTCTTCGCCGTATCACCCGTAACTCAAGCTATATTTAGCATAATCATATTTCTAAAACATCTGATAGGATATACGTATAAGACAATGCCTCTTGAACTAACTAAATTAATTTTTAAGACAATATGTATGCCCTACATATCAAACAATGTATGTGCTACATATACTACATATAACGCAATATTAAAGATGGGATCAGCATGCAATATTGTATATTAAGCTGGACGCCAATCCTGTAAAGCAATAAGTATATGATACGTTATAACAAGCTACATACATAGAATGTGCGTGCATAATGCAATCATAGGATTCAATTAGCAGCATATTGTATATTTGAAAACGCTCCTCGAGCTTCAACGTATGTATATAAATGTACACGCATATACGACATGCAACGCTTACCATATTCAGTGACGAAGATTGCCCACTAACTTGAATGTGTTTGGTACATTCTTGTCCTTAGTCCACTATGCTATACAAAGTTCTTGTAACATAAAATTCAAGATTTTCGCACTTACCGAAATGAGTGAGCTATACGCTAGACCAGTACAAATTCTGGAGCTGTTTAATGCATTTCGAACTGCAAGAAAGATCTCTTAACCCAAAAATCATAGATTTAAGTAAAGATGCATACCTAAGTGAACCGTACGATCTTCAGCAGCGCCTGCAAACAAAATCATGGATTTGAGCAAGAAATGCGCATAGGATGCATACCTAAGGCGAGAATGGAAAAGAAATAAAAGATATCTGCAGCAGGTAAACCGCGAAGCAAGAATCAACGAATTTGATCAATAAATAGGAATTTCAGCAAGAAATGAGAGATTTTGAGCAGCAGTAGATGCATACCTAGTGAATCGCAAGGCAAGAATCGAGATTTTTGAGACTAAAACATGTAGAATCTGTTCTTCAGCTGGTAATGAATAGCCGATCAAGCGCATGTATGAGAAAGAAATGTAAGATTTATAGCAAGAAATCGAGCATACCCGAAGATTATGACGCGTTCACTCTGAATCCGTTCTTCAGCTAGTTATTCATAGCCGATCAAGCGCCTGATCGCCAGGTGAGAATCCAGAAGCGCAGCGGCTGAAGAACCCTAGTCTTACAGGACAAAGAAACCCTACAATCACCATTCCTTTTTTCTTTTTTTTTTTGTTTTATTTCTTTAAATTTGTGTCTTAATGTTAGGGCCGTTCGATCATATTCTTGCAAATGTGGCAGGATCCAACTATGATCTCAATAATTAGTTATACGTGGCAAATATTGTACAACAAATCAAAAACATAAATTCAACCTTATGTAATACATTAAGGAGAATGTGAAAAGTATTAATATACTAAAGTTTATTTGATCGTGAATTGAAGACCGCCAGATGCACACTGGACACGTGGTGGGATCGTACGTGGTTTTCATTTTCAATATGTAGTGATACGTGGCGGACGATTGAGAATAAGTAATTTTTTTTTTTTAATTAGCTAAATATATATGCCAAATGTTTCAGTTACTTTTCGATTAAATTAAACTTACTATATTCGTTAATCATTTAAAATTAATAATAAATATATTTACTTAATCTTCGCATAATTCTCCTCCCTATAAGTGGATATTAGCTATATGTATACATGTCACCATATTCATACGTAATTGTAATATTTTAAAATGATTACCTTAATGTTTTCCAAATAGAAATTAGTTCATCAAAGCTTGGGGACTTTAGTATATTCCTAAGAATCTCGATGTCCTTCTCTTTAAACTTTTCTTGCTGCTCAAGCTTGGAGGACTGCATTACTGCCCTATGCAAAACACTTTCGGGCATTCCTGCATTATATATATATATGCAGGCGTAGAGCTAGTACATGTATTGTAAGTGATATATACATCATAGTACATGAATGTCTGTCTGTCTGTCTCTCTCTCTCTCTCACACACACACACTTATGTACGATGTATAGATTGCGTTGGTTTATATATAAAGGCGCTATACCTGCGAGACGAGCAACATTGACACCATAGCTCTTTGGGCAAGGTCCAGATGTAAGCTTGTAAAGGAATGTGACAGTCTCCAGTTCATTATCTCCACTGGCGACTTTACAAGCCATATGATGCAAGGCAACCTGTAATCATTAAACAAATAAGTAGCGTATCTTATTAACTACATTAACAGTCAATCATGTTACTAATTAATTATAGTGACTTACTGCTGGGTCTGATGCGTGTTCGTTGGCAAGTTCATGATAATGTGAAGAAAACATTCCACGACATTGAACTGTGTGTGAAAGGTATCTGAGGACTGCATACCTGTAATGTATTCAATTAATATAATACGCAGATATGTCTGTATACACTGTGCGTGTTACAGGGAATATACACTATCGTTTATATAAACTAAACTTACATGACAGGTGAATATAGTGACATAAATAAAGAAAATAATTTATCTACCAAGAACTTACGCAATAGCTTGACCATCCGATGTTGCTGTACCACGTCCAAGCTCATCCAAAGCGACAAAAGAATTCCGTGTTGCACACCGCTGCAAAACAATGCATGTGTGTGTATGAGAGAGAGAGAGAGAGAGATTCATGTTAACAAACAAGAAGCATACTGCTGAAAGTGTTACAAAGCACACACACAAAGCAAAGAGTATACCAGCATGACAGAAGTCTCTAAGAGCTCAACGAGAAATGTACTTTGTCCAGACATAATATGATCTTTTGCTCCCATTCTTACAAATAACCTATCCGCAGGTGTCAGCTCTAGAGATTCTGCTGGTACTTCTGCACCAATCTGAGAAAAAAACTCATTAATATATATACGTATATGTGTGTATACACACGTATATACACATACCTGTGCTAGGATCATGGCTAAACACACTTGACGAAGTAGAGTTGATTTTCCACCCATATTGGGACCAGTGAGCAGGATGAAATGGGGATATTGGCTCCCACCAAGAAAAGTGTCGTTTGGGACGAAAGCATTTCCAGCTAAGGACATAATGGGATGCCTTAAGCCCTTCGCAGTAAAACTGGGTTTAGTTAAATCACGTAATAGTGTTGGAAAACATGTCGCCCCTTCCATGTGTAAACGAACACATGATATGCTCATGAGTGCGTCCACCTCTACAAAATACCGACGTGTTTATGTATGTATGTAAAGTATTATACACATACATGAATAAATATATGAGTATACAAACAAGCGTACCAGAAACGGCTCGGACAGCAGAAAGCCAGATATCATGACTCTCACAGAAGCGCTTCATTAACTTTATTAAAACTCCTTTTATCGCAGCTTCTTTCTCATTCTCAAATAATGCAAGCTCCTGCAAAAGTTCTTTTACTCTTGGGGTCCAATAGCGACGATATCCCTGCAGCATATATACAGCAGCGGTTAATACATTTTAGTATTTGAAAAGTACCATAGCATTAGAGGAATATAATCTTATAAATGCATATCGTAGTTTTATATTTACGCATTTAAAAAGCTGATCTTTGAAGCTATACACATGATAAAATGGAGAGAAAAGAATGTTTAGATCTACATATCATGATAAAAGTGTGTGTGTGTGTGTGTGTCTCTCTCTCTCTATATATATATATATACATATACATATACATACATACATACAGATATATTATAAATAAGCACGTTCATACACGCGCGCGCGCGCGTAAACATATGTGATTTACCTTTCTAGATGAACGGGGTTCGAAATCCGAAGGTACCTTAGTATGCAGCTCTTCAGGTATCTCAAGTAAGTAAGAATCTTTACTAACAGTGACGTATGATATCTGTGAAACAAAATATGGCACACTGTCACACACACACACACACGCATCGTGTATATGTGTGTATATTTGACTATATCGTATTTAATACATCTACCAAAGTATAACCTATTCATCGCATAACGCAGACAAAAAAAAACTTCTTTTACATTTAGCTATTACTTATTATTATTAACTTACTATTAAATACCTTATTGCGGTTTATTTCATCAACTTAATAATAATTATGGTATTGTGTTTACCTCTGAGTTGTTAAAGAGTTTTCTCTGGCTTTTAAGATAGCGTTCAAGTTTATCTCTGGGATTTGATGCTGTTAGACTGTCGTCTTCAAGGGATATCCTACCAGTTTTCTCTGCTTCTGACCAATCAAATGCATCTTCAAAATACTTTACAAGTGGTTCTACATCAGGAAATCCCTCCCCTGCATAATTTGCACATTTAAAATAAGTGTTGTGTGTGTTATGGAAGCATAATAATAAAGTGCCTACCAACAGATAATAAAACTTCAAGCGACTGGATTTGAGTTTGGTTAAGCATTGCTTAAAGCAAGAGACTGCCTTAATCATTTTGTGACATCCACGTAGAGCTGCAACAACTTAATTGAAATGCTACACTAAGATGTATAGTATATAGTGCATACATATAATGTATATACAATATGATATAAAATATATAACTTATTACCCGCAGTAAGTTCCTTAATCTGTTTTCTAGCAGCATCTTCATATAACACCACTTTCTGTGCATTCCTTCCACTTTCACCACTACATTCAGAAGTTTGACATATTGTATTAATATTCCACAACATTAGCATACTATAATAATATGCTATTATATAAACATTATATATATAGTTTATACTATAACACGTATATAGACATTATATTGTATGCTAATCTCTAACCTGTTCGCATTAAGACGAGCCAGAAGTCTTTCAAGATCTGGAATTCCCCCAAGCTCCCTTCGGAATTCAGAAACTGCGCTCTCAGCTACACCCTGCAAATTATATATGCTTACAAACAGCTAGAGTTATGAATAGTTGCAACTATACATAAATTATGCATAATGAACATTCTATAGGATATATCATACATAGAATATAAACATTATGGCTATAGATTATTAATAACACACCTGCATATCTTGAACAGCTCTCTGCCGTTGAAGAATTGCATCGATGTCAAACAGAGGTCTCACAATCCACTGTTTCAAAAGCCTCCTTCCAAAAGATGTTACACACAGTGATCGAGCAAGCCTATCAGAGTCCTGCAGTTGACATACATGCATACATAAACTTCACTAGGTAAAATTCCCACTATGTAATTCATGCTTATTGAGTTTTGAATTTAAAGCATAAAGATGAATCTAAATTGTGTATAGAGGATCATCTTCATATCCCTGTTGCATGACTATATATATCTACACGCACAACCTATATATATAGGTAGAAGAGAAAGGTGCGCATATCAAATAATATGTGGATGTCTACATAATAAAAATGTGTTGTGTCTGCATAAACAGATCTGGTGTGTGTGTGTGTGTGTGCGCGTGCGTGTGAAAGAGAGATTACCCGGACAGACCACCGTTGCAATTATTCTCTAGTATCTCCAAGTTCTCCAAAGCAGCACTATCCAGTACCATGTAAGATTCAGATGAAACCGAGCTCCTGGAGTCCGAATATTCGAAAAGAATGTCTGATGAAGGTAGCAGTTCGATTCTTCCAAGATCCAAAAGCTGACGATCAAGTAAAACCTGTAACGATATGGTAAATTAAACATAGGTGTACATAAGTGTATGTGTAAGTACCTAGGCACATGTACATTTTATCCGTTTAAAGATATGCAGATGTGTATTATATACAATGAGTGTGTAAAGTCTGTGTACTACATGCACACATACGCTCTCCCTCCCTCCCCCTCTCTCTTTCACACACACACACGCACACGCACCTGTTTCAAGTAGGAAATGCAGCCACCGAAAGCTAATAATACAGGCTCTGCTGTTGTTTTGAGCTCCACAAGCTTTTGCAAAACATAGTTTTGCTTCTTATAAGTAGTGTTAATCTCCTTTTCTGTTTTGCTAAAGTCCCAAAACTCTATTTCACTAACCAGAGGTTTCCTTGTTTGTTCACGTAATGCTCTCTCTGTGGCTTCTGTTAAACCACGGGACTTAACAAGTTCAACAGGTCTTAACTCTGCTAATACAGATTTCAGTTTTGTCCTTGCAGAATCATCTAACACCTGTAATTAAGACATACAGTATATATATGCAGTGTACGCGGATATATCATGTATGAGTTGTAATAAATAAAAAAATGCATGAACTGAATAGATACACACAGATAACAGTGTGCGTTATTATGGAAATGTATGATTGGCTGTATGATATATGTATATACGCGTTATACATTATAAAATTCACAATAATATATCACGCACTAAATGATCCTACGTATTATAAAATGCAGCCTAACTCATGACTACAATGAATATAATAGCAATTTCATTATGTGTGTGTGCAACCAATAATCTTATATGAAATACTTGTATAAGATTTACCTGGCCCAGCATAAATAAAGCTCTTGAAGTATCTGCTACACAAAGACCTACAAAATGCATTATCATATATACATTATATTACTATCGTATACATACATACACACACACACACACACATGATGTGTGTGTGTGTGTGTTACATCATGAATTATAGATACCTATTACGCTGTTTCCGTCCTCGTTTTGCTTCTCAGTAATTGTAAGTAGAAATGCGGGTTCTGCGTTATCGCTAATCATATCTGAATCCACCATTGTCCCCCTTGTTATTACTGCACATATTTCACGTCGCACAACCTGCAAAAGAATACAACTTACAAAACGTGTACGTATAATTAAGATTTATATATAAACAGCTAAGCAATAATCATATTATAACATTAAATATTACTATACACATTTTGTCTTCTATTTTAATTAATATCTCATGTGTGGTTTATCGTGAAATAATCGTGATCATCGTACTCAAATCAATTCACGGACACAGCGCATGATACCTTGTCTTTTACACCTGTTTTCCTTTTACGCTCTTCAAGTTGCTCAGGTGTTTCAGTTTGTTCCACCACAAGTACACGATGGCCCTGAATAAAGAATGTCACCCAAGTAATTTATATATATTAGTATAGGTCATTGAATTTATTTAATTATTTTAGTTGATAATTTTTATAATACATATAGCATAATATATACCATAATATGCGTATATCACCAATGTATATGTGTGTGTGTCTAAATTATGCACCCATATCCCACCTTTCGAACCAGTTTATCTACATTTTCGAAATAGTTTTTTTCTGGAAACCCGCAATGCGGCTGCTCACCCTGTATATCAAAACAATCAAAGAGACTAAATATAACAAATATATAAAGTAAAAACTTATATATATATATATACATACATACTGTACTGATGTACCTTCATGTATTGAAGATCAAGATCTCGGGCTCCGATGTGAGCATCCATTTCAAACATTTCGTAAAATTTTCCCATCTGCAACAGAAATATCAACTTCCAACTAAGCATATGAAAAATAAATAAACGTAATGAGTCAAATATACTAGTTATATAGCATATTGAGGTAATAATACAGCAATTACCTTGAAAAGCATAACTTTGTCCATGTGTTTAGCCTTGAATTCCCACCATTGCTTCTGTATCCCAAATAGAAATTTAGAACGTCTTGGATTATGTGAAAAGCAAGTAAAGATATGCACACACACACACACACACATATCGTTTACATATACCTGGCCTCCTGTAAGTCCTTTCAAAAACTCAGCTGGTAAAAACAGCGTCCGAGGATCATAGTTAGGTGAACTAGGACGCCTTCCAGATGCATCTAACCGGTTCCTGCACACAGCTCATACATTATATCGTGTGCTTGCATGCATGTTTGTATATATATATGTGTGTGTGTGTGTGTGTGTATGAATCCACACATAAACAGTGAGAGTGGACCGCAAGTAAATGTCTTACTTGCAGAGGAAGCTGAACTTCTTTAAAATGCGATCACCAAAACGCTCCAGGGCTTCTCCACTTAGCACAAGTGATGGATCACATTCTGAACAGTAATTAAAATATCCATTATGAAACTGCATAACTATGCACCAGAGGGAGAGTGGGGAAGAGAGATAGAGAATACCTGAAGTTAATTCATATTTTCACTTTATATATATATATATATATAGTAATATATTATAGTCATAATATCTTTAAAATTCTTAATACAATTAATAGTTAAATGTATAACAGACTAATTAAATAAGTTATATACAAAATCAGATAAGGATGTACTAAATACCATCGGTTTGGACCACTTTTGTTGCAGAAGTTGACTCGTTCACTTCAAGTGTTTCCTTTCTGAAGCGTGCCACTTTCTTAGCCTTCTTATCATCCTCTTGAACACTTTCTATATATAAGAAAGTTATAATATAATACAATACGTTCGCATATATCTTCTTATATATCCAAATGATGCATATATGTAAATACTACAAAAACTTATCTGTAAATGGTAAACTACCTGTTATGGCTGAAGATTTACCATGCTCCTTTGTTAATGTTTCATTTTTGTCCAGACGTTTTTCTTGGTTATTTTCTGCAGAAAGTCATATTTGACTTGTAAACCATATATATCAAACAATTAACATTAATACATGTTATATAATTTAAAATTACTAAACATATATAGTCATCAAAATCATATACATAAATTATCTAAATATAATAATGACAAATTTTTACTCTATGTTATAAATCGAGCGTGTGTGTGTGTGTTACACACCACGCAATACCATGAACTTGTTTGTCATCCTCACTCTCATCTGAAGAACTTGCTACGTATCTTTTCTTTGATCTTTTGTGTTTGACAACCTCGTCGATTTCTGTATGATCTTCAGATACAACACCATCTTCGGTACTCACTGTGGATAGTTTACGCAACCTCTTGCGCTTGGTCATGATCTCCTTAGCATCTATAATTTCCAGCTTAAGTATATACATATATACATGCATACATAGATACACATACATGCAGAACACACACACAAGATTTATGTCTGCAGATGGTAATAGACACGTGCATAATGCTGTAATGTATAATGTATGTGTGTTGGACATGACGTATCATATATTATGGACAAACTCAAACAAACCCCTGAACACCCAAATGGACACATACCTTCTTCGAGTCCAATCAAGCGTGAAGATTTTCGTGTTTTTCGGGAATTAACTTCGTCACTCAACCATTCAACCTTTTCCTCCGCTAAAACCATCTCTTCTTCATCACCATCGTCGTAAACAACCTTGTGTTTACCAGAAACATCGTCATAAGAAGCCACTACACCCGGAAACATGGCATCTTCCATTGGCCAATAGACCTTTAACCTTTTCCCAACCTTAGCTTCGGGAGGAGAAGATGGAACCGCCCTTTTACGCTTTTCCACGTCCTCTGTAAGCACGTTATGGTGAGTCTACGTACACACACACACACACACACACACACACACACAACACACACACATCACACGCACACACAGAGTATAATAACAATGCAGTAAATATCATTACGTTCACATATCACAACTCACCTGAATGCGGAAAAATAATAGGCTTATTTTCTTGTTGCTTCATTTCGTCAAATGTAGAGTCATCATCTGTAGCATATCATAAAAGTTTATTTATCGAGTTTTGAAAGAAGAAAGAGAAGAGGATATATTGTATCTGTTAAGAAGCTCATTTCAACTAAGATTATCTCAACAGCCACAAAGTCTATCCGATACCTCTCATATTGATACATAATTGGTTAATTGATATGCAATGCTAAGAAGCTAAATTATGATTAGAAATTTTTCCATTAGCAAAGTTCCACTTAGACCTTCACAAGTATAAAGAAACCATTTCTATAAAACTACATAGATATATTGCACTATACAGTTCAGAACTCTCTCTCTCTCTCTCTATATATATATGTGTGTGTGTGTGTGTGTTGTGTACACAATGTTTGAATTCATTTATAGATTATTCATCATTTGCTTAATTTATGTCCTATAACATTCTTCTACTGATTTCTAGTGACACACACGCACATCCATAGATACAAGAACGTATGCACACACGCACCTGGAGAAGAGATGATCGGCTTCGATGTGGCGGAGAAGAACGATGAAATACTCCGCTGCTGCTTGCTGGCGGATCCGCCGCCGCTGCTCCTGCGATTCGGCGCCATGACTAACAGGTTTAGGGTTCTATGCCCACATTTCTAGGGTTCTTAATCTCCCGCCAAATAATATATAATTTTTTATCGAACGCTATATAAAAGATTATTGTTTTTGATTGGAAAAACTATGTAATAATTTAAATCTTTAAATTTTGCATTATCATTACATTTTATACAATAACATGGCAGTTTGGACCTTTTAGGGTTGAGGGTTTACTGCTCTGTTTTTAGGGTTTTTATCTGGCCATGGCGATGGTTGCAAGCGCGCCCACGCAATGGAGCTCGAGGACGGGGTTTGTAGGAGGCGGCATATCGATCAGCTCGTTCACGCCCAGGTTTGCAATTCCGGAATGCTTGACGAGGAGCAGGCGGGGAGTAATGCCGCTCATTACCTGCCGTGTCAAGAAATTGTTTCCCCCAATCGGAGTTTTGTAATCCCGGAGGAGCACAAGTGGATGTATGAAGGCATGCCTGAGCTTGAGCGGGTGAGTCCCCTGCATTTTGCTACAAGTATGTTTAATATACTACATTTTGGTAATAGATGTATATATATCCAATATTTACTAGTTTTGTTTGCATCGAGGAAAATATGTATATAATACAACACATAGATTTAGTATATTTCATGAATTATGCACATAACGGTTTTGTTTCATATACCACGTTCACACAAATGGTTAGATAAACTAGATTCTCATAGCCTTAGCAGAAAAAAAAGTATATGCACTTGGTAGATTAGTAGTCTTATCTAGTGTTTATTAATTAATATTGATATGTATATAGATACTACGGTCTATGTATATATTACCGCTGGGAAGATCGTATTACATACATAAACAACAGCTGAATGTTCTCATAGATATAATGAGTAGATGAGATCTAGATTATTTTATTAATTATTTGATTTAAAGTGTGTGTATAGATGGCAATGAGGTGTTCTATATGTATGTTTCCAGTGAGTGAGTGTGTATATTATGTCTTGAATGCAATATCTGGAATTCAAGAGGTTTTTGTGACGGAATATAATAGTACATGTTATATATTCAAGTACTTGTTGAAGTATACTGTATGTGTTTGTTTGTTGGTGTATATTTAATCCTTATAGAAAATGCAAATAGAGAGCTACGTGGACACAAAGGATGGAACTACTGTATACACACACACACACACACACACACACACGTGTTTATACGTAAATACTGTATTTTCTCTATCCTATCAGCAAAAGTAACAGTACGATGTTACATGTAAGTAGTTTTTTGTGATATTTACTAAATGATAACGATTTGTGTACTCTATTTCAGGCTATTTGGGGCCAAACATATTACCCAAAGAAAACAGACCATTTGAGCATAAACAAGAAATGGTACATTGTCGATGCAACAAACAAGAGACTAGGCCGTCTTGCTTCTACAATTGCATATTATCTCCGTGGCAAAGACTCACCGATGTTCACTCCAAGTCTTGACATGGGATCCTACGTTATTGTGGTATGTCGTGTGTGTGTGTGTGTGTGTGCGTGTGTTTATCTTAGAGACAGTAATGTGCATCTGTATACACGTATGAATGTATAAATAGTTTGATATGTAGGTGAATGCCGAGAATGTTGGTGTCACTGGGAGGAAGAGGACACAGAAGCTGTATTGGAGACATTCCGGGAGACCAGGAGGTTTGAAACAGGAAACATTTGATCATCTTCAGAAGCGTATACCTGAACGTATAATTGAGCACGCTGTTAGAGGCATGCTTCCACGCAACAGAGTACGTTTATCATATGTGTGTGTGTATACACGCACACTGGTGTGTGTGATAGACACACATGGATAGTCTTAAGCATTGTGTATTGGTGACACTGTAACTAAACACATCACAGTAGATTGTGTGTGTGTGTGAGAGAGAGAGAGAGATGTGCGTGGTATTTACGTATATAGAGGTGAATATGTTTGTAAAATGTACTAATATAGACGGACGTACATATAGTACATGTGATGTATGTGGAGTGTAAATAATAAACTACTGTTTATTCAGATTGGGAGAGCAATGTATAGAAAGCTTAAGGTGTTTAAGGGAAGTGAGCATCCTCACACAGCACAAAAACCAGCTGCTTTACCTATTAAGGACAAGAGAATTATGCTCAACAATGAATAAACTGAACTTTTCATATGCCTTCCTATATGTATGTATGTATCTCTCTTATAGTCATGCATCTGCTGCATATTAGTTTAAGATTGCTTAAGGATAATTAATATGGGCATTAAGCACACACGTCAGCCCTAGTGGTGAATCAGTTGGCTAGGGCAGACGAATGCAGATGGTGTGAAAGCTTTATGAATGTTTATCATTTGTAAATATGAGAACAGATACACATAGAAAATACGGGATTATTGTAAGGTACTATTCTATATATATTTTACTTTGCATTTTTTAAATAAGATGTTTTCATTTTATGTATCCATGTTTTTAATATTTTCATTTTTGGGCAGCTCATAGATGGGTTTTTTCATTTGTAGTGAACCGAACAAACCACAGGAGAAGAGTCCCACACGAAGATCAGTTTATTTAAGGCCTAACAACAAGGATGAAGCTAACAGGTACTATATATATAAAGACATGCATATGCTACGTGTGTGTGTGTGTGTGTGTGTGTAAATTATGTTTCAATATATCATGCTTAATATACAAGTCTAAGTATAGTA
Source organism: Selaginella tamariscina (assembly GCA_003024785.1). Classification (NCBI taxonomy): domain Eukaryota; kingdom Viridiplantae; phylum Streptophyta; class Lycopodiopsida; order Selaginellales; family Selaginellaceae; genus Selaginella; species Selaginella tamariscina. The sequence goes on from PUQB01000044.1 coordinate 759,449, forward strand.
CTGCCATGTTTTGTAGAAGGGTACTTGGAGCCGGCTTTGGGAAAGCTAGAGCTTGGCATAAGGTAAACGCATCGTATTATGAAGGCCATATATGCACCTACATATACATATGGATACACACACACAGACACACACATGTACATACATACAACTATACTTAGTGTGTGTGCAGTTTGCGGATTCGAAAATTAAAACAAATAACATGAAGAACATGAAGACGGAGAACAGAATTATAAAACACAATTTGGAGAAGTCCAAAGAGCTTATTTCTGAGGAGGTAAGTGCTAGACCAGTGGAGCTACATAATTCACAGACAGGAATATGCCAAGTCGATGGTATTCCTGTACAGTTTGGATCAAAGGACACACAGGTACACACACAATATATATAAACTGTAGATAATGCTGTAGATTAACTATATAGTTCTTATTAGTAGATACTGTATTTTTCTCATGTTTGTTTTTCCAAGCTATCTCTCTCTCTCTCTCGTGTGTGCGTGCGTGCGTGTGTGCCTACATGCATTCCTCTTCATGTTATTCTCTGCTATAAAACTAAGTCCTTATTTTGTTATATTGTAATGATTCTCCGATCATACATTATTATACTCAGATTATTGTATATTATATATTGCTATAATGTGCTGTTATTCTGATTTTTTGTTAGCTCTCAATCAACTTAACACAAGAAGAGGGTCTAAGATCACCGGAATTTGTGGGGCAAGACATTGTATACCACGTTTTCTACCAGGATAATCCTCTGGATATCATTGAGTCACTACTTGTAGCAAAAGATTCGCATAATCGTGGTGAAAAACAAGAGGTACATACACATAATTATATATATTACATATAATATTGTCTGTGCGTGTGTGCTGCGTATTTTGAAGTGTTTTTAAACAGTTTGCGTGTGAAGGACAAGACCAAACTGTAGAAAAGGTTGATTCTGAGGTTTTACACGAAGAAGTTGAAGGAGACGGTCAAGACACTCAAGGTAAGAGAGAGATGTATACTGTGCTTTAGTTGACACGATACCGGAATGTATGAGATACATATGCATACACATACGTAATAGAGATACATTTCCTTAGATTCATACATATATATTTATAATACATGTACATACATACGTTTTGCCTATAATTACACAGACTCGGCTAATAACATAACGCTTATATATAGATGTTTCAAAGCCATATGTAGAGGAGACACCACGTAGAAATACATTCAGAGCAAATTGGAACAGAATACCTTCACTTCTCATGAAACAAGAGAGGAAAATACGGTCCCTAGCATTCACTAGGGCTGGTACAAAGGTGTCAAATATTGGTAACCCTGGTATAATAGAGGATATTACCTCTCCACAGGCTGAGAATATGGAGCAGGATTTATTACAGCTTCTTAATGCTAGATTACAGTTGTTAAGCTCACAGAAGCTTAAATATTTACTTGGGGTCATGGATAAGCTTGATAGAGAGTGCGTACATACACAGCCTGTAGAAGAGCTGCCTGCTTGCAAGGGGTGTACTGTGTCTATGCGTATACTTTCTACGTGGGACGATCAAAAGTGTATTGGACTTGTTGAGGTACTCATATACACGTATACACACATGTAAATTCTGTATGTATAATGTGGAAGCGTATTATAACGTATTATATTCTATTTTTATTATTCTATACGTTATAATACACACCACGCATGGATACGTTCGCGCGTCTCTCTCTCTCTCACTATATATATTGCAGGTTGATTTATTTGATACAGAAGGGAAGAAGATTAATGTTTTACCAAATCAAATAAGTTTAAACCATGAAGATGTTGATATGAGCACGATCGGACGGCTAATAGACGGTGTTGTGAAAACATCTGACGGTAGCCATGCCTGGGAGATTCCACTTCCTTCATCCGGTTTACCACCTTTAGAAATCTCGTTTTGGTTAACTGAAGAGGTGACTGTGGGCCATTTGGAAGTGTGGAATCATTGTAGCAAAGGTCCGTTCATATGTTCATATGTATGTATGTATGTATGTATGCTACAGAGAGACATATGTACATATCTTATATATATAGATATACATATATTTAAGTTTTTGGTAGGTGTGAAAGACGTACAGGTTTTAGTGAATGGAGAATTTGTATGGCAAGGCAGTGTTTCGAAGTTTACAAATAATGCCTGCACAAGAATTTCATTACTAGATGACTCCACTCCAGAGGATAGCGAAAACAGGTACGACATGTGTGTACATGTATGTATTTGTATGTGTGTTTGCCATATGTATGCGTGTGTCCTTAACCAGGAAGGATGTGGACGAGTCTGTCTTGGCAACAAATCTTCAAGGTATGCATACACATATACATGCATACACACACATATATATACATACATATATATTCAGAAACTACTGAAAAGAGGAGTGAGAATGAGTCTTTATGGTCAATGGCTGCTCATTACTTCGAAGAAGATATTGGAGACGAAGATATCGAGGATCTAAAAGCTGAGACAGAGAAGTTTGATGATAGAAATATGGAGCTGGAGGAGATTGAAAGGTTCATTAATTCAGGTACTGTGTGTGTGTGTAAGCGTTGTCCTTCGAATATGTGTGCATGTCTAGAGAAACAAAGAGAGAGTGATCTTGTTCCATCACATTGAGCAACTCTCGTCTCTGTGTGTGCGTGCATGTATTTGTGTTTATTGTGTTATGTATAACTTCTATATTAAAATCTCCCAAGTGGGAAGATTTTGTTGTTACTTGTGTATAATATATATATGTGTGTGTGATTCCCAGCTGGAAAGATTTTCATGTTACATGTCTATGTAAGTATACGTATGTATATGTATGTTTGTGCTATTATGCAGGTCCATCTTAGTTCGTAACTCATTACTGGTAAACGGATAGGTATAATATGTATACATGTATGTATGTTATACATGTGTATATAGATATATACACAAAAAGAACGTCACATAACACCATCGGATTGGAAAGCATGCTTTCATGTTACGTCATCTCTCTCTTTCACACAAACTGATAGACATATGTATGTAGAAGAGTCCACATATGAACCATCAAACGAGCAAGGGACATATGAGATATTTCGCAGTGAAAGCACTGACGAAGCAACTATACTTGAGGCCCTTAACTGTGCAAACCAAGCTATATCACCAGAGCTCGAAGAGCTACCAGAGATCTTACCACCACCGGACGGTTTCTGCATTCCGATGCTTCCACGTGGAAGCAAGTTGACAGTCGAAATTCTGTCAACGTGGGGAGATCCGCACTATGTTGGTCTCTCTGGGATAGAGATTTTTGATGAGTGTGGCCAAATGGTGCATATAAACCCTCGGAAACATATCCAGGTAACACATCAACTTATTGTATATGTACGAAATAAGCATTATATATTTACTATATACATTAATATATTCATTTAATAAATCTATAATTACATAAAGTTAGAAATATATGAATGCTCATATACTCTTATTGTATCTCCAACGGTGAGGGCGCTCTCTCTCTCTCTCTCTCATATAATATATACATATGTACGCTATAAGTGTAACTTGCAACTCATGGCACTAGTAAATTTAATTATAGCTATATAATTGATATTAAAATAGTATAGCATAATTAATACTCTATATATATAATTACAGGGAAATTTTACAAGCTCATCTTTATTTTCTGGCCTTTACTGTGGACCGTGCCCTGTGGAGAGGCTTGTCGATGGTGTTAATGTTACATGTGATGACTCCCACATGTGGTTAGCTCCATTTACTTCTGGACATACTTGCACCATTACGTTCTCCTTGGAAAAACACGTTGTTTTAGGCATGGTACGTTTCTGGAATTACAACAAGTCTGCTCTTTATTCACATCGAGGTACGTGTGTGTGTGTGTGTGTGTTTATGTGTATTTATGTGGTACTTATGTATTATATATTGAAGGCGTAAGGCTAGTGCGTATGCTGCTTGATTCTCAGCCAATATTTTATGGGGAGATAAGGAGAGCTTCCGGTTCGATATCCGATGCTTGCAAGAACGCTGAGCCTATTCTTTTTACTGAAAATGAGGTGTGCGTTGCGTGGTGTGTGTGTATCTAGATATATCACATAACCCCTGTTTTTCAGGAAACACTTTCGTGCATTGAGTTTTACGATATGCAAAACTACAAAGAAATACTGAAAACAGATGAAATAATCGACGGTGGTGGTGAAGATTCCTTTCTGGACCCTTCGATCTTCAATCTTCCTGTGCCTACTTCTCAAAGAATATCATCGGAGCGTTCTCGAGCGTTCTCGGGTGTTATCGAGAGTGATCGCGTCATTCTCGAGCGGTCAACTGTAGAAAAGCCTCCATTTGGGAGTGTTCTACGCTTGAACTTATTGAGATCTTGGGGAGATTGCTATTACTTTGGACTTACTGGAATCCAGGCTCGTACCCTTTTACCTGGCATAACTTGCTCGTAAGTTAACCGTACTTCTATATCATATATGTATGTGTATGCATGTATGCAGTTATATGTCTGAAGAACACTATAAATAATGTATATTAAGATTTTATTAATTAACCATACATCAGTATAATGTATATACAACATATTATATAGGGCATAATGATGTAGTTCATCGACCAATTCTCTCTCTCTCTCTCTCTCAGTGGTGTGCATGTTGTTCTGTATATCTATACCCGGACACCGCATATGCGTATAGTTGCAATATATGTGTATGTATGTATTGATGTAGTATTAATTTACTTTTAACTAGTTTTTACTCATTATTTTGCAGGTCTTAGACGAAAAGGGTAATCCACATGAGATCCAGAGTGATTTAATTAGCGCTAAACCAAGGGACCTTAATGAGATTCCAGGACATTCCGGTGATTACAGAACCCTTGATAAGCTTGTGGATGGATGCAATATGACCACAGATGATCGTCACATGTGGCTGGTTCCTTATGATGGTCCCGAAGCCGAACATTATATGGAGATTAAGTTTCAAACTCCAGTCACCATGGCAGCTCTTAGGCTATGGAACTATAACAAGAGTCTAGATGATACTTTCCGTGGTGTAAGTGTGTGTGTGGATGCGTGTGTGTGCACGTCTGGGTTACGCATTTGTTTGTACTGTGTGCGTGTGTGTGGGAGAGACATCAGAAGGCTCTACAAAGACTCGCACACACACGCACACGTGTATACACATTCAGATAATCTAACTACGATAATTATCTCTAATTTTGTTTATTATGCAGATAAAATGGATACATGTTTTTGTAGACGATGTTCAAGTTTCACCACCTGGAGGCGATCTTTTAAGAAAAGGTACATTTAACCTTATAAGTTTCTACTCCTCTCTCTCTCTCTCTTAAATAGAATTTAACTATTTAACTATTAACTCTGTTATATAACTTATTACGTATACGTTTAAGTTTTACGTCATTAGAAACGAAAATATTAGTTTTTTAAAATTGTTCTTATTAAGATTGAATTCACATGTTATAAATCAATAACGTTTAAAATTGTGGATGCCTCTTATAATTTAAATGATTAAACGTATTTTTATATATTGACTTCACATAATTTACTCAGAAAGTTTTATAATTGTTTTACATAATAAATAATATTAATGTGTGTGTGTGTGTGTGTGTGTGTGTGTGTGAGAGAGAGAGAGAGAGAGAGAGAGAGATTTACATGTATTAATGTTGCAGCTCCTGGATCGGACAAGTTTGATTTTGGACAAACTATACCACTGTCCAAGAGGGCCAAAAGAAACTCCCAGCATATGGAAAAGGTGACATACTTATACACATTTATACGCATGCGTAGTATATATTTTGTACAGTATGTAGTATATACACATATACATATAAATATATTCTGGTGTTTGTATATTTTGAAACAGCATATTGTAAGAGAGAAAGCCAAGCTCAGGAGGCTTCATACTGAAATGATTCACCAAGAATATCTCACTCCATTGTTACCTTCAGGCCGTAAGTTTTCTGTAAATATGTGAAATAGTATGTATTCTTAAATAGCAATCTTTATATTTATTAAAACTGATTAACAGATATTTTAAAGTTTGCCTTGTTAGCGACATGGGGAGACCACCAATATCTTGGCCTTAATGGTATTGAATTACACAACGAGCTTGGTGGAATAATTCCGGTTTTAAAAAGGTGACAAATAATTAAATATTAAATATATTTGATATTATTGTTATGTTGTATAATGTATTAAACATATGAATTCATATAATAAATATATATTCTTAATTAGTATATACAGAGAATGTTCATGTGGTACCGGATTTGTCTACTCACTTTAGTAATCCTGAAAAGCTCTTCAACGGCGTAAACAACACATGGGATACACAAAACATGTGGTTAAGTGTGCGGGATTACAGTGATGTAAGTTTATTTATTTTTATAGCATAATTAAGCTAATTATTTTAATGTCTTAAAATGTTTATTCTATTTATGAAGGGCAACTACATATACTTGTATTTCAACGAGCCCGTTATGCTGTCGTATATCCACATATGGAACTACAGTAGGAATCCTACATTTGGAGTCCGTGAACTTGAGGTGTGTCTGTGCGTGCGTGCGTGCGTGTGTGTGATATGTATTATATATGGTTTTAGCACATATGTCTTAAATTTTTTCAGTAATGTTTTTGAAAAATAAATCAATAAAATAATAAAAACATACTATTTTTATACAGTTTAATAAATTAAATACCTTTTAATATAAACTAAATGTTTTATTTTTTTTATTCTTCAGATATATTTTGACGATTTATTAATATACAAAGGCTATGTGAGGAAAGCAATATCAGCAAATTTAATTGAGACACAGAATTTCCCCCAATCTATATTGTTTAGTAACGACGAGAAGATTATGCAGGCTAGCGAGGATAATGTGTTTTATTGTGGGGGCCTTCCTAACACGGACATCATCCTCATTAACGATAACTACGTTGTTAGTGATGGCCAACCCACTTTTAACGTTGTAAGCTGATTTTATGATAGGAATATACATATGTGTGGGTGTGCGTGTGCGTGTGCGTGTGCGTGTGCGTGCATATGTTAACTTATATATAAGCGCTCTAGATGTTAATATGAAACGGGATGGATCATTTCTAACCTGTAGAGTTAACTTAAGTTAATGTCAAAATATGTTAAAGTTAACGGTTGAATACCAAACTTTAAAATTATTATTAAGTATATTGAACCTTTTAAATTATTATTGAGATTGGCTTTTATTATTATTGCTGTTGTTGTTGTTGTTATTGAGTTCATTATAATATCCATTATAAATTTAATAAACAGATTTTATAAGATATAATAAGTTTGTTTATTGTACAACAATTATAAGTCTGGTGAAAATTCTTCATTCTTACTATTAATAACAATGAAAATCAATAATAATTAATATTAGTTGTAAAAAAGTTAAAATGTTTACTTATTCAAATTTAGACTATACTCGCGTATTCTTATAATATCAATTACATCCTTTATCTACAAAGGTGTATGTTTAGGATCTGTGCAAGTTCGGAATATAGAAATGTGTATATATCCATTAGTTTAGTAACCCTAACTTATATACAAGAGCGAGTGGTTCAAATTGAATTCAATCCGACGGCTATTAAAATTCACTACACTGATAATAGTATGTGCACATGCAATTGTACATGTGGATCTTACATCATCCCCTCCTCTCGGAAAGGTGTAAGTTGGTTAGGGTTCTCTTGTAGACGGGCTCGGATCTGGAGGAACATCAGGAGGAGGCATTGGTGGATCTGTAGGCGGCACAACTTGTTCCTGTTGCACAAAATGCTTCAACCATTATACATGTACAATCTCCGAAGGATCGGGTTGAATGTCGTGTCGAACCTCATAAACCTGTGGCCCTACTTGCCGTAGCACTCGATACGGTCCTTTCCACTGAGAAAGGAGACTCTTAGCTAAACCACGTACCGTAAACTTGGGAAAACGAACCAACACTAGTTCATCAACCTTGTACTCCGTAGGAGGACGATGATGCGAGTTGTAACATTTTTATTGTCCTACTTGTACGCGGCCCAAGTGTTCTGCTAACTCCACACGAACCAATGGAAAAATGCTCGTCAGATACCGATCCCACGACTTGGCACCAGCAGCTCGTGGTAATCAAGAATGGCAAACCAACTCCGTTGGCAACACCAGGTCATGACCATACAAGAGCTTATATGGGGAAGTACCAATGGAACTTTGAACTCTAGTGACATAAGCATATCGGAGAAATGGAAGATAACCATCCCAATCCGAATGTTGAAAGTTCACATACTTCGCAATCATCCCCTTGAAGGTTCTGACGAGCCGTTCCACTAAACCATCTGTCTAAGGATGATAAGCACTTGTGAAAGTGTGGCATATCCCTAGTCGAGATGTCAAAACATGAAATGCCTCAGCCATAAATGCAGGACCATTATCCGAGAGAATTCGCTCCAGACAAGAATGCTAAAACACAACCCGATTCAGGAGAAACTGACCAACAGCAGAAGCAGTCGCACTAGCAAGAGCACCAACTTCTACCCAACGAGTTAGGTAATCAGAAGCAATAATAACGTACTCGTTACCAGCAGTTGACCGCGAAAAGGTCCCATCAAATCAAATGCCACCAATTCAAACGGACGAGAAACTGCAATTGACTCCAACCGTCCTTCCGAAGCACATGGGGGAGTATTGCGAGCTTGGCACCACACACAGCTACGCACATACCGAATCACATCTCCTCGCAACTCCGGCCAATAGAAAGATCTGCGCAGCTTCTCCATCACCCGACGATGTCCCATGTGCCCCAAGAATAGGAGAGTCATGGTAAGCATGGAGGAAGCGTGGAATGAAGATTGAAGGCACCACCAACCGCAAAGGATCATCTGGATCAGTCCCCACAAAATAAAGAAGGTCATCCTGAAGGCGATACTGTGCGAATGTAAATGCCTGAAAGGCAAGTCATCAGCAAGTGATGCAGGATTCTCAAACCCATCACGAAGCCTTCGAATCCACGGCTCAACCTTTTGAGCTTCCCGAACCTCATCCAAAGACGGCAAATCTAACTCTGCATTCTGCGGACACTGAATGTCAAGCACAGCAACTGCTGATGGTACGGAATCTTTGTCCAAAAAGTCCACTTGAATTGGAACAGAAGAGAGAGAAGGTGGAAGAGGAGCCCGAGAAAGAGCATCAGCATCAGCCATGGAACTTCCTGGGATGAACAACTTCAAAGTCGTAAATTTGAAGTTTCAAGGCCCACCGAGCAGTACGCCCAATCAAATTCTTCCGCTTCAACAACGAAGTGACTGCTGCATGATCACCTTCCAACAACGTCCGCGAACCATGCAAGTAGGCATGGAGCTTCTCAAAACCCCAAACTGCTGCTAGACACTCCTTTTCTGTCGTGGAGTAATTCACCTCTGCTGGCTGCAATGTACGGCTGATGTACGCAATGGGATGTCGTTGGCCAGGAACACTCGTACTCTCCTGCATCAATACGCCCCCGAGGCCGATGTCAGAAGCATCTACACGCAAGATGAAAGGACGGGTAATCCGGGTACGCCAAAACTGGAGGAGTCGTCAACAACTCTTTGAGATCTGCAAATGCCTGCTTGCAATCCTTAGACCAAACAAAAGAAGTCATTGACGATTTCAACAACGCCGCAACGGTGCAGTACGATCTGAAAGATGATCCACAAAACGACCCAGATATTGTACCTTGCCAAGAAAGCGTTGCACATCATTCACACACTTTGGCGTAGGGAACTTCAAAACTGCAACTAGTTTGTCAGGATCGACTTGCAAACCTTCACGTGAAATGCGATAACCCAGATAAGTGGTGTCCTTTGATCCAAACACACACTTAGATGGCTTCAACTTCAAACCAACTTCCCGCAGCGATCCAAAACCTTACGTACATCACCGACATGCTCCTCCCACGTTCCATCCGAATGGATCAAAACATCATCGATGAAATCGGCAGTCACCTCCGGCATGTCGCAAAGAACCTCGTCCATCATACGCTGGAAAGTTGCTGGAGCATTGCTCAAACCGAAAGGCATCACCAATGTCAGAGTTTTTACCTGGTGCCACAAAGGCGGCTTGCCAGGTGCCAACCTTGGAATCCCCTCTCTGGAAACCCCACAGAATCTGGTAAAATAACCCGTATTAGGAACCCAAGCCTTAGGAACTCAAACCCCTAACTGACTAAGCCCATGAACGAGACTCACCTTGTGGATCAGGATACACGGACTAGCCGAGCTTTAGGTGTCGTTCCTAGCTTGGCGTGGTTGAGGCGACCGGAGCAAGGCCTCAACCACTAGTTCTGCGGAACGTGAACTCAGGCAATGTCTTTGAGCTTATGGGCAGGTTTTCGGACCAAGGAATCTGACTAACTCCTTAGAAGTGACGTGCCCCTATCTCAAAGGCAAGATCCTGCCAACGATAAGGATAGTCTAACCCTAGGGTGGGTTGTACCCCTGTCATGTAGAAGTTTGGGCGGCACAACGGAGAGTTGCACCTTGACGACACAAGTTTAGCTTGCACCGGTAGGAGGTTAACGAGCTCTTTTTTGAACCCAGGAAGCCTCACTACATATACTCTACCTTATTTATGTGACGGACCCCCCCCCCGTTTACCTAAATGAGTAAGTGGGCTGGCACGGAAATGCCAGCCCTTAGAGAAAATGGTTGTCCTAACCTAACCCTAAACCTAACCCCTAGGGGGGGGTATTAGGGCGTGGGGTTAGGGCAACCCTAGGGTTAGGTCAACCCTAGGGGTGTCCCTAACCCTTTTTGATAAGCTATATTTAACGAAAAACCTATCTTTTGTAATGTCAAACTGGGGGAGAGTTTTCTAGAGGGTAAGTACTACCTTCGCCTAGAGTTTCTTGAGGTACCTAGTGACAGCCGGCCGGACTACCCCTAAACACCTAAGTGCACTAAGCGGGGCTGTTTCTCACTACAATTAGGGTTCGCCACACAACTCGGTAGGTAACAACAGTCAAACCCCAAAGTAAAGGGTCGAGTCATAGTAAAAACTATGACAACCAAGAACTCGTACATGCCAAATGGTGTCCGAAAAGCAGTCTTGGGAATGTCCATATCAGCCATCGGAACTTGCCAATACCCAGATGCGAGATCTAACTTGGTGAACCAACGGCTCCGCCCCAGTCGATCCAAAAGGTCTGTAGTATGAGGAAGTGGGTACACATCTGAGACGGTTACCTCATTTAATGGGCGATAATCAATGCAAGAATCGAACGCTCCATTAGGCTTCGTCACAAGGTGAGGTTCGCACGCCCAAGGACTCCGAAATTTCTGGATAACACCCTTCTCAACATCTCTTTGACATTCGCTCGCAAGATCTTGAGCTCCTTTGGTGACCGACGCCGAATAGATACCTTGATTGGCCTAGCATCTCTAGTTGGAATAGGGTGGCGTGTCGCAATCTTGGCCCCAGATGACAAGTCGAAGTTGAAAAGATCAGCATATTCCTTCTTGAGTTGATCAACAACTACACACGACATCATCTGATAGATCCAAGAAGAAAAGGAAGAACATGAAGGGAAAATGGTTGGAAATAGGGGTGAGACAAAAGTGATGGAAGCAGAGGTGGAAGCAGATGGACAAAGTGGAATAAAAGTAAGAGGAATGGAAGAAAGACGAGGGAGAGTCAAACAAGGGGGAGACTTTCAAAGTCACACTTGGCATGATTGCGAGTCAACCAATCCATACCAAGAATAAGGTGAAAAGCTTGACTCAACACCACCCGTAAAGATTGAAGCTCGAGCTCACGATCATCCACACGAACAACAATGTCCACTTCATCCCGCGAACAAGCATGAGTGTATCCGTTGCTGTACAGAATGAGACTGGTTCTACTGCACGACGCAAATGAAGGCTACAACATGTAGCAACAGATTGAGAAATATAAGGACAAACTCGAACCTGTATCCACCAACACTGAAAGAAAAACAGGACGTGGCGTGTGATTATATCCAGCTTGAAAAGTGAAAACCGGATGATTTGGTGCCGAGTGAACCCCTTGATGATACTCCCGAAAGAAAGATGGAGGGGTCACTAATTTATTCGCACGAGGACCCTCCTCTACTTGTGTGATTCGTCGTTTCCCGAAAGATCCACTGCATCACAACCTTCCACTGCAGCAGCACCAACCGGACGTTGTTGACGCCATGGCCTCCATCCTGGAAATGGGGGACGCCAATTGGGAAAGCGTTGACAGCGCTGATACGTGTGTCCAACCTCATCACATGCCCAACAACGAATTGCACATCCACGTCCTCGTCCACGGGCCCCACATTGTGCTGGTACACGAGCGGCAACAGCCTCAACCTTCATCGGAGCAGGTCCATCCCCAACATGAAGTGGAATGAGAGCACGTGAAGGCGCAAGTGGGAGAGGTGATGACTCATATCGTTGTGCCAGCCTCAAAGCATCATCAAGAGTCACTGGAGCTAGTGCATGCACAAGCCCCACAAGGTTTTGACGAAGTGATGGCCACAACATACCTAACTTGATGCGTTCCGACATGTTAGGTTTTGCACGCAGCAAAAGGCTTCGAAAGCGAACACCAAACTGCATTACCGACTCAGATGGCTCCTGACAAATACGATGCAACTGCTAAAAAGTATCATCATAGTCGTCCACATGCCCAAATGCACGTTTGAAAATCTCTAAAAGAATATTCCAATCTCCACGAGTTGCAACGTCCAGACCATTGTACCACTGCAACGCTGTCCCTTGAAGATAAGTAGGAAACTCGTGCAAACACTAAGCACCATCCCACGAATGATATGTGGCAACCATAATGAAGTGGTCAAACCAATGGTACACATCATCTCCAGGATTTCCGCAAAAGAAATCCGGCCGGACACGGGGTTTGCAACATGAGTAGGAGGAGCACCCTGGACCTTGAATGCTGCCATCAATTGAGAATGATTGTTCAGTTGCATACGCATGGCATCTAACAACTGCATGAGTAACTGCTCCACAGACAAGGGATTTGCCTATTGTGGATCTATGAACGAAGAAAAGACAAAATCTACAAGAAAGAAATAGATTTAAACAATGGAAAAGATAGATCTAAGAAAACAAAGAAAATTGAAAAAAAATACACAAATCCGAGCACTTCATAGAGACAATTAGAGATGCCCCTCACCTCCACCAATGTGAAATCTCAGAATATAGAAATATGTATATTCATTAGTTTAAAAACCCTAACTTATATACAAAAGCGAGTGATCCAGATTGAATCCAATCCAACGACTATCAAAATCCACTATGCTAATAATAATATGTGCACATGCAACCGTACAAGTGGATCTTACATATCTATATATATATATATATTATACATGTATTTATGTATATGTACGGTGTTTATATATACATTCACTTCTCATTACCAATTAAGCAGTCTAGAGATACTCATAGATATAGATATACAAAAGTAGGGTATTCTTGTAAAAAAAATATGCGACAAGACTTAAAGATAAGTGTAACTTCACCTTTACTTTTCCCCAACTTTAGTTAATTCTAGAAAAGAATATTCACTTTAATAATATGCTACAAAATCTCATAAAAACTCCTATGTAGTGCATGCTTACATAATCGCAAACCTGGTGCGTTCTTACGTAACCCTAGCTTCATTTTCTGTTGGTAATTTACTATATATACTAGGGAAGTCTCTGTTTCATTTCATTTACACGGTTGGATTACAGGTTAGTTAGTATAAGTTTTATTCTATGTCACATTTCTATGAACATTTGAACTGTGCAGGTAATGGAGGCGAGAGAAAGAGGACCTGTATGTGTTACAGGGGCTGCAGGATTCATAGCTTCATGGATAGTGAAGCTACTGCTCGACAGCGGCTACAGTGTTAAAGGAACTGTGCGAGACTTATCGGACGCTTCCCACATTAAACACTTGCTTAATCTTCCAGGTTCCAACCGGCTAACCCTAGTCGAAGCGGACATCCTGGACATGGAGAGCGTTTTGAAAGCCACAAGTTGCTGCACTGCAGTCATACACACTGCGTGTCCTGTCCAGAGAGAGTTCAAAAACCCGCTTACCGACGTCGTAAAACCCGCTGTTGAGGGTACTGTCTGCGTGATGGAAGCCGCCTGTAGAAATGGGGTTAAGAAAGTGATCATGACATCGTCCATAGGAACTGTTTATTTGAATCCGGAGAGGAATCGTACTCGGAATCTGCCTCTTGATGAGTCCTGCTGGAGTGATACTCAGCATCTTGTTGATACTCGTGAATGGTACTGCCTTGCTAAAACTCTTGCTGAGAAAGCAGCTTGGGAATGTGCAGGCGGGAAATCGAACTTGTCACCATCATTCCTCCTGTGGTACTAGGTGTGTGCCTGTGTGCGTGCGTGCGTGCGTGCGTGCGTGCGTGAAGTTAACTTAACATATTTGTTTCAGGCCCTGTACTGGAGCCACGTCTAAATGCAAGCAGCATGCACTTGATAAAGTATCTCACTGGTCGAGTACGCACTTACACCAACTTATGCCAGGGTTACGTGGACGTCCGTGACGTGGCGATGGCTCATTTGCTGGTACTAGATTCCAAGTCAGCATCTGGTAGGTACTTGTGTGTGGATTGTGTGTTGCACAGAGGGGAGCTTGTGGAAGCGATAGCTAAGATTTGTCCTGAGGTGGCCGTGATTACGTGTGCAAATCCTGACGCTCCAAGCGCTGTTCCGCTTAGGTTCTGTACACAGAAGATCGGACGGCTCGGATTGAGCTTTAGAAGCTTTAGTGAATGCCTTGAAGACTCCATCCAAAGCTACAAAACCAATGGTTTGCTAAAAATGTAGTTAAAACTAATGACACCTCATAAGAGAGAGTACTTAAATCATTTAAAATCCAAAATTATTATAAATTAAATATTAAAGGAACATGTACAATCATTATATTCCATCAGCTAAAGAAGACGTAACTTGTAGAGAAATGCGCAATTATGCATGACCATTTTAAATTTAACTAATATAATTATAAAATTCTAAAAAAGAATTAATATATTTAAGGAAATCATCTACATGAGTATGTCTTTTGTATATGCATATATACCACACGTGTATATATGTATATATGCAAATGGATGTGTCTATTTCTTTAGTAGCGTACTTTGCACGTAGTTCTTGGGCCATTGCGTACTTTGCACGCACTTCTTCCACCAAGGTTCTAATAAAGGATTCATGACGTTTACAAGACATTATATATATATTATATATATAGAGAGAGAGAGAGAGAGAGAGAGAGAGAGGAGAGAGAGAGAGAGAGAGAGAGAGAGACGCTATTGAAGATTGAATAAGTTCAACTCAGACTTTGTGGAAGGTGGAAACAGCGACTGTATCCGGTATCCAATGAATATACTCCATGTTAGCCCTATGTATCTCACTGGTAAGCTCGCGATGGTGGGACTGTAGATAGGGAGAACCCGGGAGCCTAGGTTATCTGCAAAGTCCCTTCGTTAATAAGTTCGTTCTTCTTAAGCTTGAGACAATCCGGTAAATACAAATCCTTACCATGGTCGATGGAAAGCTGTCCTTGTTATATTTGGCGAGGATTTTTCTCAGATCTGTTATCCTATTCTCAAGGGGAGCCAGTAGAATTTCAATCTTAGAACAAAAATTGTGTGTGTGTGTGCGCGCGTGTGTTTCATAACGAGTGTGTGTGGGTGTATACATATGAACGTATTATTATACAATATACACCTCTAAGTATAACCAGTTAGTAAACACTTATGTGTAGATTATATATGCATATCCTGCAGGCGTGCACACATACATGCATATATGTATTCCTTACCTACTATTTTGGAATTCTTTACAAGTTTAGAGAATCTAGTAATTTGTGGCAATGTACCGCATTTTGAACGATCCATGAATACTTCAGAAGCTCGTCTTCACACTCATCCCTGCCGTACCAGCCACGCATGGTAAATCCAGTTCGTAAATTTCACATAGATGCCACAATTACAAATCCTTTTCACATGTTCCCCTCCTGTGAGAAACTAAACTCAAGAATATGTGAAATTATAACGAACGTTGTAACTAAAATGAGAATGTTCATAGTCTTATATTTTTTATAATTAATAATTTTAATTATTTAATTAATGTTTTTAATATAATTAAAATAATTTATGTTTAAAAAAAATATTCTTTAAAATGTATATTTACAATATTAATAATTAATATGTAAGTATTAATTAAACTTTTTTTATATTCTCATTTTCATTTTAGTTACAACATTCATTATAACAGTAAATAAGTTTTATATATGGTTTTAATAAACGGTCGTTCGGTTTGGTGGTGGCGGTGAGTGAAATATGAAGTTGAACTTTTAACCTTGCCTTCATTTATTCAGTTTTTATCAATAATAATGAAAGATTTTATTATATATCATATACAAATTATATTTATTTACTTGCTTATAATAATAATAATAATAAATTAAAGTTGAGTACTTAACTTATCACAATTAAAAAAATTAAAATATAAATTTTTAATTTATTAAACTTATAAAAATGAAACATATAAATTACTTACAAAGTTTGAAAGGACGGCATTTGAATATATAAATATACGATAGTGCGTGACATGTTAGCACTATACATAAAGAATTTGACTACGTCTTTGCCTCTTTTAGTACATAATGTAATTAATTAATAAAAATAATTAGTGTGAATTCACGGGGATACTGAATATTCGGGTTTCGTTGCATTGCCATAGGCACTCTGCCATCATTTTGTGAAGAAGAAGTGGGTGTTACAATATTGCACACATGAAAACACTCCAAATCTGATGTAATTTTAATTTTAAAAATGATAATATTCAGATTCAAACCTATGAAAGTAGTATTATAGATAATCACACGGCCACACCCATCTGCAGTATGCAAGCATTTTACACATTGTTAACCCAGTAGATTATTATATTAAGATCAAGTTTTAAACATTGAGGAAAGTGGAAATGACTACAGTATCAGGAATCCATCTGATACAGCTCTTCAAGTAATTGGGAGACCCCGGAAACCAAAGGTTAGCTTGGGAATGTGCAGGTGGGAGAATCGAACTCATCACCATCATTCCTCCCGTGTGTGTGTGCGTGCGCTCGTGCGTGTGTGCTGAGAGAGATATTAACTTAAGATATCTGTTAGGCCCTGTACTGGAGCCACGTCTAAATCCATGCAGCATGCACTTGAACTGGTCAGCATCTACTTGTGTGTGGATTGTGTGTGGCACAGAGGGGAAGCAATAGGTAAGATTTGGCTGTGATTGCGTGTGCAAATCCTGACGCTCCAAATTGTGACCAGAAGATCGGACGGTTCGATTTGAGCTTTAGAAGCTTTGACTCCGTCCAAAGTTACAAAACGAATGCTTTACTCAAATAAAATAGAGATGACACGTCGTATAAAGACAGAGTATTTAAATCATATAAATAATTCAAAATTATTATAAAGTAAAGATTATAGTATACATGTATAATCATTATAATCCATCAGCTAAAGAAGACGTAACTTGTAGAGAAATGCATACATATGCATATACGTATATGACCATTTTAAATTTCTTTATGTATGTCTCTTTTACATACATATATACCTGCAAATTATACACATGTATGTATGTATGTATGTATATGCAAATTGATGTGTTAATTCTTTCGTTGCGTAATTTGCGTAAGTTGCACGCACAAGATTCTAAAGGATTCATTGCATTTATGAGGCATATATTACATGCGATACACACACACGCACACACCAAATTAATACACACTTTTATTTAGAAGCTTAGTAGATTAAAGGAGTTAAACTCAGACTTTGTGGAAGGTGGAAACAGCGACTGTATCCGGTATCCAACGAATATACTCCACGTTAGCCTTATGTATCTCACTGGCAAGCTCACGAGGGTGGGACTGTAGATAACTCCAGTATTTAGGAGAACCCGGGAACCCTAGGTTATCTGCAAAGATAACACTCCCCTCGTTAATAAGCTCGTTCTCCTTAAGCTTGAGATAATCTGGTAAATACAAATCCTTATCATGGTCGATGAATATGAAGTCGAAGTTCTTCTTGTTATATTTGGCGAGGATTTCTCTCAGATCTGTTATCCTATTCTCAAGCGGAGCCAATAGAACTTCAATCTTAGATGAAAGACCTACAAAAAATTGCTTAATTTGTGTGTATATACATGTG
This sequence comes from Selaginella tamariscina, assembly GCA_003024785.1. Lineage (NCBI taxonomy): Eukaryota > Viridiplantae > Streptophyta > Lycopodiopsida > Selaginellales > Selaginellaceae > Selaginella > Selaginella tamariscina. The sequence continues at coordinate 777,703 of PUQB01000044.1, forward strand.
TGTGGGTGTATACATAATATGAACGTTGTTCTTATACAATCTACAAGGTAAAACCAACCAAGTATCAGTGTGTAAACACTATGCATATCCTGCAGGTGTACACACACACGCATATATGTATTCCTAACGTATCAACCTCTTACCTACCATTTTGGAAGATTAAAGATTCTTTAGAGAATCTAGTAATTAGTGGCATCTTTTATGCGATTGATTCACTAAATAATATGTCAACGAAAACATACCAAATTTAAAGGAACATTCCCACCACATCTCTTATTAAATACATCACATTTTTCTTTATCAAGCATCTTAATATAAATTTTTTTTTATAAAATAATATCTCTCTCACACGCACACACATACACGCACGCACCTGCATGATCGATAATCTTTCGGGCAATCTCAGCTATATGTGGAACAAGCTCCAATGTAACAATCTTACCATCCTCACGCATCATGGAGGCCATCTTCAGAGCAGAATACCCACAATACGTCCCGAGTTCGAGCACGAGCAAAGGATCTTTCTTCCGTATTGCTGATTGCAGTATCTCCCCCTTCTCAACGCCAATATTCATAAACCATGTACCAGTCATGGCGAATTGGTCGATTGCATCCAGCACCGATTTGGGATTACCACACTCTGAATGATCCATGACATACTTGAGAAGCTCGTCTTCGCGCCCATCCCCGCCATACCAGCCACGCGTGACAACTGCAGTCACAAATTTCACCATAGATGCCACAGTTACAAGTCCTTTCCACATGTTCCCCTGCGAGAAACTAAACTCAAGAGAGTAGGAAATAAAGTTTTCTATATGGTGTTGATATCTGGTGGTTTGGTGGTGGTGGTGGCGAGTGGAATATGAAGTAGGACCGACCATGTACCGTAAATGTCGTCAAGCTTGTGACGTACATACTCATTTTACCCACTTTTGAAGGGTAGATAAAACATTTTTAAAGTGATTTATAGTAAACTATACTAATTAAACGTATAAAGCAGATCAAAGAATCTAGTCGACAGAAGTGCGGAAACTCATAAATATATATATGATAGTGCGTGACATGTTTGCGCATGTCTCTCTTTTAATACCTTAATATATAGCATAATGTAATATTAATTAAAAATAATCATACTTACAATGTAGTGTACCTTGGGAGACTGGATATTCCGCTTCTGCTGCATTGCCATAAGCACTCTGGATGGAGAATGCCATCGTTTTGTGGAGACCCATGAAGAAGAGGTGGGTGTTACAATATTGCACATGAGCTCCATTCACCCTATATTCTAATTTGATGTAAATTCTAGATTTCTACACCAAATTTCAAAAATCATAATATTCAGATTTAAAACTATGGAAATTGCAATCTATAAAACTGATAACTGATAAGTGTTGCTCGATTCACACATAATATAGATTGTTAACCCAGTAGATTAAGATCGAGTTTTTAAACTTTGTGGAAAGTGGAAATGGCTATGGCGTCAGGAATCCATCTCACATATTCAACAGAAGTCTTGATAATCTCACTCTCCAGTTCGCGCTGGTGAGAGTGTATATACTCCCAGTACTTGGGAGACCCCGGAAACCTAAGGTTATCAACGAAAATAACCGTCCCTTCCCCGATGAGCTCATTCTTCTTAAGCTCCAGATAATCTGGTAAATAGCAGTTTTTATCATGATCCATGAACACAAAGTCGAAGCTCTCCTTGTTCTCCTTTGCTAAGAATTTGAAGTCTTCAATCCTCGTGTTTAGTGGAGCTAACAGAACTTGAACCTTGGAAGATAGACCTGAAAACAATTCAATTATTAAATTAGTAATTAAGTATCTCTCTCAATTCTCTATCAACATCACATGCAAAGCCACTGTTTCAATGAAGAAGATATTCGTCGTTTGCTATGATAAAGTGCACGTATGACTCGAGATTGAAACGGCAAAGAATACGTGTGTGCGTGCGTGCGGGAGTGTGTGTGATTACATACCTGCATGATCAATGATCTTTTTAGCGACCTCAGCTATATGAGGCATGAGCTCCAAGGTAACAAGTTTAGCATCGGCACGAAGAGTAGAAGCAATCCTCACTGCAGAGTAACCACAGTAAGTCCCGAGTTCCAGCACAAGAGAGGGATCCTTCTTCTTGAGTGCTGCATCCAGTATCTCTCCCTTCTCCGCACCGATGTTCATAAACCATGTACCACTGGCCGCGAACTCATCGACTGCTTTTATTACAGATTGCGCATTGCCACTCTCCGAATGATCCAAGACATACTTAAGCAGATCTTGCTCGCGCCCGTCTCCCTGCCAACCGCTGCAAAACAATATTCCCCTATGGACTTTACCATAGAACTTGTGATTACAACTGCCCTCCACATTCTCAAGATGTGTATATATAAACAAGTCACTTGTATGTGAGTCAAGATGTGTATATATAAACAAGTCACTTGTAAGTGCTTACAAAACTAAGAGACAAGCTATGTTTCCACTTACAAGGACACCTCAAAGTTAAGTATATATATACAAAATGACTGTTGTGGTCCTTAACAACATGCGTTCTACCACGACTCTCTAGAAGCTTGGTGGCAACTGCAGATAAACATCCAAATTATACGATTAAGATAAATAAGTACGGGTATATTGTCTATAAATTACTTCTCATTTCAATTAAATCGGCTTAGTTTTAGAAATACTCTTAGGTACTTATCAATAAATCATAGATATATATTCTCAAACTTTACTGATGTATGTTGTCTTATACTATATATTTTATTTATTTTAATATCTTCTAGAAAAGTATCAAATGTTTGTAATCAAGATAATAACTATAATGTGCTAAGCAACAATGATTTTAATAAGAAAAGTAGTATTGAAATGTTAGTTAGTCAACATTCCTGGGCTGCATATACATAGGTGCCGTGCACACACTAGAGACATCCAATGTTTGATATTGGACACAATTTAATGTAAATTTACATACATACATATACACACACATACATACATACATTTATGTATGTATGTATGCCTGTATGTGTGTGTATGAAGTTTCAAGCCTCTGAATTCAAATTATGTCATTCAGAATCAAAATGCCCAATAAGTTTAATGGTTTGTCATGGCTTTTTAAACAATATGGCATACGCTTGAAGATCAACACATACGACTTGGTTTCTTCTTTAATGTATATATTCTCACTTGGTTCTAAAATCTAATGGAAAGACAAGATATGATATTTAGAAATTTCAATCAATTTATGGAGTACTTTATCAATATGTTTAATGATGAAAATTTCTTCTAGAATATTCCCAAATATTTTGAGCATATACTAGGAATATTCTATAGAAAACTCCACCTAACTTATATTTGCCGGACTAAAATTAAATTAAAACATCTTACATAATAAGTTTATTTATTTAGTGTGTGTCTTTACATATGTCATCAACAATTTTAAATTATAAACCCACGTGACACTATAGAGAAATCTTAACCTCATGTGGTAGTATCTAAGTATCATTTTAAATCCTAAGCATGTGGCACTATCAAAGTCGATGAATCGTGTATGATCATGCATGACATAATATAAACTCATTAGATTAAAATAATAATAATAAAATTAATTAAGTTATAAATATAATTGATGGTTAAGGGTCATTAAATAATAGAAGGTAGCTCATTAGGTTAAAGATAATAATGGTCATTAAATAATATGGTAAATTTAGAAAGTAGTTTATAGATAAACTCACTAGGTTAAAAATAATAATTTTTAATTAAGAATTATTATGTCATAGTTCTTACTTGGTGAGTTGACTACTTAGGTAAAAATTGTGAAATATATGAGAAATATTCAAGCATAACTAAGTCATCATGACCAAAGACCCTATTATAAATACTAATTAGTCTTTTACTTAATTGGTTTAAGGGGAGGGAAAGGTTGTGACATATTAAATAATTAAGCCTAACTCACCAAGTTAAGAATAATAAATTGGTTAAAGGTCTAGCTTATGGTTAAGGGTTCAACTTAGAAACATAATAAGTTAGGATTAAATTTATTATGTTAAGAATAACAACTAAGTTAAGGATTATTAAATAATTAAGCTTGTAAGATCCACATGTATGGCTACATGTGCACATACTATTATTAACATAGTGGATTTTGATAGCCATCGAATTGGATTCAATCTGGACCACTCGCTCTTGTATATAAGTTAAGGTTTTTGAACTAATGGATATACACATTTTATATTCCGAGCTCTCACATTGGTGAAGGTGAGGGGCACCTCTAATTATCCCAGAGTGCTCGGATTTGTGTCTTTTTATCGATTTTCTTTGTTTTCTTATATTTAGTTTTTCCATTGTCTATATCTATTCCTTTTTTATAGATTTTGTCTTTTCTTCGTTCATGAATCCACAACAGGCAAATCATTTGTTTGTGGAGCAGTTACTCATGCAGTTATTGGATGCCATGTGTATGCAATTGGACAATCACTCTCAGTTGATGGTAGCATTCACAGCCCAAGGTACTTCTCCTACTTATGTTGCAAACCCCCACGTCTGGCCGGATTTCTTTCGCAGAAATCCTGAAGATGATGTGTACCATTGGTTTAACCACTTCATTATGGTTGCCACATATCATTCGTGGGGCGGTGCTAAGTGTTTGCGTGAGTTTTCTACTTGTCTTCAAGGGACGGCGTTGCAGTGGTACAATGGTCTGGACGTTGCAACTCGTGGAGATTGGAGTATTCTTCTAGAGATCTTCAAACGTGCATTTGGGCATGCGGACGACTGTGATGATGCTTTTCAGCAGTTGCATCGTATTCGTCAGGAGCCATCTAAGTCGGTGATGCAGTTTGGTGTTCACTTTCGAAGCCTTTTGCTACGTCAGAACCTAACATGTCGGAACGCATCAAGTTAGGTATGTTGTGGCCAACACTTCGTCAAGACCTTGTGGGGCTTGTGCATGCACTAGCTCCAGTGACTCTTGACGATGTTTTGAGGCTGGCACAACGATATGAGTCGTCACCTCTCCCACTTGCACTTCATGTTGGGGATGGACCTGCTCCAATGGAGGTTGAGGCTGTTGCTGCTTGTGTACCAGCAAAAGGTGGGCCCGTGGACAAGGACGTGGACGTGTAGTTCGTTGTTGGGCATGTGATGAGGTTGGACACACGTATCGGCGCTGTTAACGATTTCCCGATTGGCGTCCCCCATTTCCAGGTGGAGGCCATGGCATCAACAATGTCCGGTTGGTATTGCTGCAGTGGAAGGTTGATGCGGTGGATCTTCCGGGAAACAACGAATCACATGAGTAGAGGAGGGTCCTCGTGCGAATAAATTAGTGACCCCTCCATCTTTCTTTCGAGAGTATCAAAAACTCGGCACCAAGTCATCCGGTCTTCACTTTTCAAGCTCGATTTAATTACACTCCACGTCCTATTTTCCTTTTGGATACATATTCGAGTTTGTCTTCTATTTCTCAATTTGTTGTTACACATGCAGCCTTCATTTGCGTCGTGCGGTAGAATCAATCTTCATTCTGTACGGTAATGGACACACTCATGCTTGTTCGCGGATGAAGTTGACATTGTTGTTCGTGTAGACGATCGTGAGCTTGAGCTTCAATAGATGCTGAGTCAAGCTTATCCTTGCTATGGATTGGTTGACTCGCAATTATGCCAAGTGTGACTTTGAAAAGTCTCCCCCTTGTTTGACTATCCCTCGTCTTTCTTCCATTCTTCTTACTTCTATTCCACTTTGTCCATCTGCTTTCACCTCTACTTATCAAATTTTCCTTTCATGCTCTTCCTTTCCTTCTCTGGACCATCAGATGATAATCGTGCTACAGTTGTTGATCAACTCAAGAAGGAGTATGCTGATCTTTAACTACTTGTCATCTGGGGCCAAGATTGCGACATGCCACCCTATTCCAATTTGAGATGCTAGGCCAATCAAGGTACATGTTCGGCATCGGTCACCAAAGGAACTCAAGATCTTACGAGCGAATGTCAAAGAGATGTTGAAAAAGGGTGTTATCTAGAAATCTCGAAGTCTTGGGCATGTGAACCTCATCTTGTGAAAGCCTGATGAGAGCATTTGATTCTGCATTGACTATCGCCCATTAAATGAGGTAACCGTCTCAGATGTGTACCCATTTCCTCATATTGCAAACCTTTTGGATCGATTGGGGCGAAGTCGTTGGTTCACCAAGTTAGATCTCGCATCTGGATATTGGCAAGTTCCGATGATTTCCAAGACTGCTTTTCGGACACCATTTGGCATGTACGAGTTCTTGATGCCTTTCGGTTTGAGCAATGCTCAGCAACTTTCCAGCATATGATGACGAGGTTCTTTGCGACATGCCGAGGTGACTGCCGATTTCATCGATGATGTTTTGATCCATTCGGATGGAACGTGGGAGGAGCATGTCGGTGATGTACGTAAGGTTTTGGATCGGCTTCGGAAGTTGGTTGAAGTTGAAGCCATCTAAGTGTGTGTTTGGATCAAAGGACACCACTTATCTGGGTTATCGCATTTCACGTGAAGGTTTGCAAGTCGATCCTGACAAACTAGTTGCAGTTTTGAAGTTCCCTACGCCAAAGTGTGTGAATGATGTGCAACGCTTTCTTGGCAAGGTACAATATCTGGGTCGTTTTGTGGATCATCTTTCAGATCGTACTGCACCGTTGCGGCGTTGTTGAAATCGTCAATGACTTCTTTTGTTTGGTCTAAGGATTGCAAGCAGGCATTTGCAGATCTCAAAGAGTTGTTGACGACTCCTCCAGTTTTGGCGTACCCGGATTACACCTCCTTTCATCTTGCGTGTAGATGCTTCTGACATCGGCCTCGGGGGTATTGATGCAGGAGAGTACGAGTGTTCCTGGCCAACGACATCCCATTGCGTACATCAGCCGTACATTGCAGCCAGCAGAGGTGAATTACTCCACAACTGAAAAGGAGTGTCTAGCAGCAGTTTGGGGTTTTGAGAAGCTCCATGCCTACTTGCATGGTTCGCGGACGTTGTTGGAAGGCGATCATGCAGCAGTCACTTCGTTGTTGAAGCGGAAGAATTTGATTGGTCGTACTGCTCGGTGGGCCTTGAAACTTCAAATTTACGACTTTGAAGTTGTTCATCGCCAGGAGTTCCATGGCTGATGCTGATGCTCTTTCTCGGGCTCCTCTTCCACCTTCTCTCTCTTCTGTTGCCCCAGAGGAACCAGTTTTCCAGCTTCAGTGGACTTTTTGGACGAAGATTCCGTACCATCAGCAGTTGCTGTGCTTGACATTCAGTGTCCGCAGAATGCAGAGTTAGATTTGCCGTCTTTGGATGAGGTTCGGAAGCTCAAAAGGTTGAGCCGTGGATTCGAAGGCTTCGTGATGGGTTTGTGAATCCTGCATCACTTGCTGATGACTTGCCTTTCAGGCATTTACATTCAGTATCGCCTTCAGGATGACCTTCTTTATTTTGTGGGGACTGATCCAGATGATCCTTTGCGGTTGGTGGTGCCTTCAATCTTCATTCCACGCTTCCTCCATGCTTACCATGACTCTCCTATTCTTGGGGGCACATGGGACATCGTCGGGTGATGGAGAAGCTGCGCAGATCTTTCTATTGGCCGGAGTTGCGAGGAGATGTGATTCGGTATGTGCGTAGTTGTGTGTGGTGCCAAGCTCGCAATACTCCCCCATGTGCTTCGGAAGGACGGTTGGAGTCAATTGCAGTTTCTCGTCCGTTTGAATTGGTGGCATTTATTTGATGGGACCTTTTCCGCGGTCAACTGCTGGTAACGAGTACGTTATTATTGCTTTGATTACCTAACTCGTTGGGTAGAAGTTGGTGCTCTTGCTAGTGCGCTGCTTGGTTAGTTTCTCCTTAATCGGGTCGTGTTTCAGCATTCTTGTCCGGAGCGAATTCTCTCGGATAATGGTCCTGCATTTATGGCTGAGGCATTTCATGTTTTGACATCTCGACTAGGGATACGCCACACTTTCACAAGTGCTTATCATCCTCAGACAATGGTTTAGTGGAACGGCTTGTCAGAACCTTCAAGGGGATGATCGCGAAGTATGTGAACTTTCAACATTCGATTGGGATGGTTATCTGCCGTCTCTCCGATATGCTTATGTCACTGGAGTTCAAAGTTCCATTGGTACTTCCCATATAAGCTCTTGTATGGTCATGACCCGGTGTTGCCAACGGAGTTGGGTTTGCCTCTCGGTTACCGCGAGCTGCTGATGCTAGGTCATGGGATCGGTATCTGACGAGCATTCTTCCATTGGTTCGTGCGGAGTCAGCAGAACACTTGGGCCGTACAAGTAGGACAACAACAACGCTACAACTCGCATCATCGTCCTCCTACGGAGTACAAGGTTGATGAACTGGTGTTGGTTCGTTTTCCCAAGCTTACGGTACATGGTTTAGCTAAGAGTCTCCTTCCTCAATGGAAAGGACCGTATCAAGTGCTACAGCAAGTAGGGTCGCAGGTTTATGAGGTTCGGCATGATATTTAACCTGATTCTCTGGAGATTGTACATGTGCAACGGTTGAAGCATTTTGTGCAACGGGAACAAGTTGTGCCGCCTATAGATCCACTAATGCCTCCTCCTGATGTTCCTCCAGATTCGGGCCCATCTACAAGAAAACCCTAACCAACTTACATCCTTCCGAGAGGAGGGGATGATGTAAGATCCACGTGTATGACTGCATGTGCACATACTATTATTAACGTAGTGGATTTTGATAGCCGTCGGATTGGATTCAATTTGGACTACTCGCTCTTGTATATAAGTTAGGGTTTTTGAACTAATGGATATACACATTTTTATATTCCGAGCTCTCACAAGCTTAGGCATGAGTAAATATGAAAGCTTAAGAATAAACTCATAAGGTTAAAAATAACAATTGGGTTAATGATCCAATTTAAAAATAAATTCATTAAGTTAAGTATAACAAGTGGATTAAGCATTCATTAATTAATATATTATTATTAAATAATTAAGTACCACCAATGGTGGACTTTTATTTATACATTAAAGAAAAGTCTGTCAACTAAATTAAATTACATATGTAAATACAAGAAGACATCTTTAATGTAGTATATGTATTAAGACTGAGCACTTACTTATCAACTTGTCTCATATTCAATAAATGGAGGTTCATTGTTCCTCACAAAGCCAATATGTAAGCGATTGTCTCTTAAAACACCTCATTAGAGTGATTTATGAGTTCAATCCAAACATGTAGTTGTAGGCAAAATACATGTGTAAGGGCTTCAGCTTTTTGTTATATGAAAACTTGCACAAGTATAAAATGAAAATGCTATGATGATAACCTTCATTATTTAACTTTTAAACCAGACAATGAAAATTTTATGCCTTCCTTGTTGCACCACTTTTATATCAGTAATATGTCTTTGGATTATTTTTGCATGGCCATAGTTTTTTCTTTTCTTTTTTTATTTGACATCTTATTGGGGTTCCCATGGAATGGTCGTTGTGATAAAGCACATGTGCTAACCCCGCTCCTCTTGGTGGCAACAAAGTCCTTTCCCTAAGTGTGGTAGTTAGGCATATTGGTGTTTGTTCACCTCCCTTTAGGTTGAAGTCTGCTTTCTAAAGAACTTTCACCTTCTTTGTTGTTAAGTTTGTTCCTTTTCTAATATGCAAAACCTTATGCACTTGGATAACCATTGTTTGAAGGATCCTTGCATGTAACAGGTTGAAGAACAAGGACAAAACTACATCATTTATTACACATATTTCATGTTTTTGGTGGTATTACTATACCTCCTCATACCAAAGAATCTTGGAGCAAGAAGGAACACGCTAAGGATACCTTATCAAGCGACCACTATAATGCCTCCCTTTTTGGTAAGGCCCAAACACATTACTACTTCCAATTCTTCTAGTTGCCAGTACCTTTCTTTTTTCACGTCTTGAAATTTGAGTTTCTTCCACCTTGAGTCTGGAATTTCTTACTTCGTAGTGGATGTCATATGTTGTTTGCATTAATAGGTGTTATGTGCACAGTATAAACATGAATATTAATTGATGAAGTGAACTCAAGACTTATCAGGTGTTCCTTTGTGTCGATGAAGTTAATAATGATAGTCCCTTGGTATTCTACAAGATGGTGTTTGCATTGTGGCTTCTAATAAGGATATACGCTTTATAAGTCGCATCCTTCTCGCTCTTGCATGAACCACCTCGGTGTTGTTTATGGTGGGAATGTTAGCCATACCTTCCTATATTAGATCTTCACCATCAAAATATGGTCTTCATGCTTGGTACACCATGTGGCGAGCCAACCAAGTTTTCAAAGTGTGGATGTTTTGATGCTCACACATCCCGAAAAGATTCTCACATTGCTAGCTTTTTCACCTTATGTTCGTAAGTCAATGCCTCTATCTAGGAACACACCAAAATCATATATTCAACCATGTATTCTTCTAAACACTTCTTAATCACTTGTTGCATACAGTGAAAAATATAACTTCTCTCCTTACCTTCATTTTATTATCATCATTGAATATTAAACATAAAGTTATCCATATAGCTTCAACTTCGTAAATGTGAAATTGAAGTTTGTGAGTCCCTTTTCCAACATTGAGAATAGTATTCAAAAACTTTATCATTGCAACACTATTCTCCTGACACATGTCATTGTATTTTATTATAAAATCTCACGCACACGCATGCATGCACACATGTAATGTGTTTTTTCTTTTCCAAGATTTTTTGCGAGCAACTCTGACACATATTTTTGTATAATGGCTAATTATTTTAGAAATCGCTTTCGAACAACAACTTTAGAAGAATTTGGAACAATGGTTATATATTAGTACTTAAACTAATTTATTTTAAAGTATTTTATGTTTAACATCTTTGGCACCAAGGATAAATCCTTGACCCTAAGGACAAATGACAACTTGCCCTCCAGCTCATCCTCGGTACTAGGATAAGCTGACAAGCATCTTTATACAAGTGGCAACTTGTCCTCTAGCTCATCCTTGGTGTGAAGATGGGCCAAAGGGCATCCTTGACACCAAGGATGAGTGGCGACTCATCCTTGAGCAATCTTGAAGTCAAGTTTATGGCTCTAATAAACTTGAATCTGTGAGTGACTATGATTGTCTTCAAATAAGTCAACGAGCATCCTTAACATTGAGGACGAGTCTCCACTTGTCCTCGACACCAAGTATTAGTGGTGACTCATCCTCAAGTGAAATCGAACTCCCAACTAGTTTGTCTTCCAGCTTGCAACTAGCTCATCCTTGAGCAAACTTAAACTTGCTAGCTTGTCCAATGAGCATCCTTGAAGGTGAGGATGAGTGGTGGCTCATTTTGCACCATCTACCATTCATCCTTGGTGTCAAGAGGGAGAGACTATAACAGTCACATATGTTAAATTTCTGTGAAAACATGGATGCCATTTGGAAGCACTAGGCACCTAGTTGGCATGAGCAAAGAACCTCATGTACTAGTGGAGACCACATAGGGTGAATTGGTTGTTCGTAAGGACATAAACTTGAGTGGAAGCATAATAAATGTTACACATTGTGTATTCAAATGTTGGATATAAGTAATTGAACTTTTACTCAATTAATTAATAAGAATATGATAAGAATGTTATGGATTCCAAAGTTTTTGGTTCTAATCTATCTTAATAACTAGGAATGTGATACCCTCTCAATTATTAAAATAGTATTCTTAACTTCAAGTTTGTCCTAATAATTAAGAAGGTAAAAGGAATTAAAATAGCATTTGACTTTGAATTTACCTTAATAATTCAGGTAAAAGAGATTAAAATAGTGTTATGGATCGTAATATAAAAGTTATTTTTATTTATTTTCAATTTCATTACTATGTAAGCATTCTCTTTTATTTTGTTTACAAAACAAACATACTAGTGCAAAGTTTGATTCACTGTACCAAATATACTCGTCATTAAATATGGCTATTTTTACGTCATAAGCATGTCAAAGATGATATTCTGTAAGGATTTTATAAAAACAAAGAAAATCCCATTGTATAGAACTGTACGGTTGGTTATACCAAATTTACAGAAGTGCGCAGATTGCACATTACCCAAAGTAAAAAATAATAAGTTTGCGTTAATAAGTGTTTGTTTTGTTTGGGAGTGGAATATGAAGTGGGACCAACCTTGTACGGTAAATGCCGTCAAGCTTTCAGCGTACATACTCATCTACTCACTTTTGAAGGGTAGGAATGTAACAGATTTTTAATTTGCTAAATTTGTAGTCATTATATAAATTATGGGAGAACAGCATTTCAAGTGGATCGAAGAATGTAATCAACAGAAGTAAAGAAATTCATAAATATATGACAATGTACATAACATAAAATAATTAGTGTGCCTCAGTAACCTTCACGGGAGACTGAATATTCATTGCGTTTTGTGGAGACCCGTGAAGAGGAAGTGGGTGTTACAATATTGCACAAGTTGCAATCTATAAACTGATAACTATTACTTGATTATAATCATTATACATCACACAGATTGTTACAAGTTTTAAACTCTGTGGAAAGTGGAAATGGCTACAGTATCAGACATCCATCTCACATACTCAAAACCAGTCTTCATAATCTCACTCTTCAGTTCGCATTGGTGAGAGTGTATATACTCCCAGTACTTGGGAGATCCCGGAAAGCCAAGGTTATCAGCGAAAATAACCGTCCCTTCCCCGATGAGCTCATTCTTCTTAAGCTCCAGATAATCTGGTAAATAGCAGTTTTTATCGTGGTCTATGAACACAAAGTCGAAGCTCTCCTTGTTCTCCTTTGCTAAGATGGATTTTAAGTCTTCAATCCTCGTGTTTAGTGGAGCTAACAGAACTTGAACCTTGGAAGATAGACCTGAAAACAATTCAATTATTAAACTGGTAATTAAGTATCTCTCTCAATCTCTATCAACATCACATGCAAAGCCACTGTTGATATTCGTTGTTTGCTATGATAAAGTGCACGTATGACTCGAGATTGAAACGGCAAAGAATACGTGTGTGCGTGCTTGCGGGAGTGACATACCTGCATGATCAATGATCTTTTTAGCAATCTCAGCTATATGAGGCGTGAGCTCCAAGGTAACAAGTTTAGCATCGGCACGAAGGGTAGAAGCAATCCTTACTGCAGAGTAACCACAGTAAGTCCCGAGTTCGAGCACAAGCAGGGATCCTTCTTCTTGAGTGCTGCATCCAGTATCTCTCCCTTCTCCGCACCGATGTTCATAAACCATGTACCACTGGCCGCGAACTCATCGACTGCTTTTATTACAGATTGCGCATTGCCACGCTCCGAATGATCCAAGACATACTTAAGCAGATCTTGCTCGCGCCCGTCTCCCTGCCAACCGCTGCAAAACAAATATCCCCCTATGGACTTTACCATAGAACTTGTGATTACAACTGCCCTCCACATTCTATATATAAACAAGTCACTTGTAAGTGCTTACAAAACTAAGAGACAAGCTATGTTTCCACTTACAAGGACACCTCAAAGTTAAGTATATATTATATAAAAAATGACTGTTGTGGTCCTTAACAACATGCGTTCTACCACGACTCTCTAGAAGCTTGGTGGCAACTGCAGATAAACATCCAAATTATACGATTAAGATAAATAAGTACGGGTATATTGTCTATAAATTACTTCTCATTTCAATTAAATCATTATAGTTATTATCTTGATTACAAACATTTGATACTTTTCTAGAAGATATTAAAATAAATAAAATATATATATAGACAACAATACATCAGTAAAGTTTGAGAATATATATCTATGATTTATTGACAAGTACCTAAGAGTATTTCTAAAACTAAGCCGAGTATGAAGAAAAGTAATATGGAAATGTTAGTTAGTCAACATTCCTGGGCTGCATATACATAGGTGCCGTGCACACACTACAATGTTTGATATTGGACACAATTTAATGTAAATTTACAATACATACATATACACACACATACATACATACATATATGTATGTATGTATGCCTGTATGTGTGTGTATGTATGTAAGTATATGCCTATTAAATTTATTATACAAGAATTCAGATTCTTTTTATGTATATTTAATGTTTTTGACATTATAAGTTCTAATTTATTTGTTTAAATTTGGTGACTATGAGAACCTTGAGACATAACACAATAAATACACTAGAAAACCTCGTATATCTCTTTTATTCAAGGTTAAATTTATATATACAAAGGAAAGGTATACTCTTTATTATATTTAAATTATCTTTCAAATTATGTCACTCAGAATCAAAATGCCCAATAAGTTTAATGGTTTGTCATGGCTTTTTAAACAATATGGCATACGCTTGAATATCAACACATACGACTTGGTTTCTTCTTTAATGTATATATTCTCACTTGGTTCTAATGGAAAGACAAGATATGATTTAGAAATTTCAATCAATTTATGGAGTACTTTATCAATATGTTTAATGATGAGGTAGTACAAGAGGTTAGTAGAATATCAGGTTTATTCTAGCATATTCCCAAATATTTTGAGCGTATACTAGGAATATTCTATAGAAAACTCCACCTAACTTATATTTGCCGGACTAAAATTAAATCAAAACATCTTTTATATTATAAGTTTATTTATTTAGTGTGTGTCCATTTTAAATCCTCCATGGAGGCCTCATTTTAAATCTTAAGCCTACGTGGCACTATCCAAAGTCTTATAAGCCCACGTGGTACTGTTGATCATGCATGACCATGTATGACATAGGTGCTTAATTATAAACTCATTAAATTAAGATAATAATAATTAAATTAAGAGTAAATTCATTAAGTTACAGATAACAATTAATTAGTAACAACAGGGTTAAGGGTCATTAAATAATAATTAAGTATATGCATGGTAAACTTAGAAGGTAACTTATAAATAAACTCACTAGGTTAAAGATAATAACTTTATTAAGAATTATTACGTTATAGTTCTTAACTTGATAAACTTTACACTAATATATTTGTTTTGTAAACAAAATAAAAGAGAATGCTTATATAATGATGTAGTTATTTTCATTTGTCATTTATCTTAAAAATTGATAACTTTAATAATTGATAACACTATTTCAATCCCTTTTACCTTTTGAATTATTAAGGTAAATTCAAAGTCAAATGCTATTTTAATTCCTTTTATCTTCTTAATTATTAAGACAAACTTGAAATTAATAATACTATTTTAATAATTGAGAGGGTGTCAATTAAGATAGACTTATTCAAACCTTAGTTCCATTGGAATTATTTATATCGACATTTAAATACATAATGTGTAACATCTATCATGCTTCCACTTGAGTCTGTATCCCTACGAACAACCAATTTACCCTATGTGGTCTCCACTAGTACATGAGGTTCTTTGCTCATGCCAACTAGGTGCCTAGTGCTTCCCAATGGCATTCACATAAATTCAACATATGTGACTGTTATAGTCTCCCCCTCTTGGCACCAAGGATGAATGGTAGATGGTGCAAAATGAGCCACCACTCATCCTCAGCTTCAAGGATGCTCGTTGGACAAGCAAGTTTGCTCAAGGATGAGCTAGTTGCAAGATGGAAGACAAGCTAGTTGCAAGTTCAAATTCACTTGAGGATGAGTCACCACTCATCCGTGTTGAGGACAAGTGGAGGCTCATCCTCAATGCTAAGGATGCTCTTCCACTTGTTTGAGGACAAGCCAACTGTGAGTTCAAATTTGAGGACAAGCCAACTGTGAGTTCAAATTTGAGGACAAGCCAACCGTGAGTTCAAATTTGAGGACAAGCCAATCACAGGTTCAAGTTCACTAGGGCCATAAACTTATTTTAAACACTTAAATAATTTTTATTTAATAGCTATGACTTCAAGTTTGCTCAAGGATGAGCCACCACTCATCCTTGGTGTCAAGGATGCTCTTTAGCCCATCTTCGCACCAAGGACGAGCTAGAGGACAAGTTGCCACTTGTATAAGGATGCTCGTTAGCTTATCCTCGTACCAAGGACGAGTTGGAGGGCAAGTCGTCATTTGTCCTTAGGGTCAAGGATGTTAAACATAAAATACTTTAACATAAATTAGTTTAAATACTAATATATAACCTGTCATAATTTTTATTATGATTTCTCTTTACTTTGAACGTTGACTGTTATTACCTAGATATTACGGGAAACTCTAAGCGAAGGTAGCACTTACCTTTTAGAAAACTCTTACCCTTGTTTTTTGTATTCCAATTAGGTTTTTGGGTGTTTTGGCATGTCGAATATTATGATTGACCTAACCCTAGGGTTGCCCTAACCCCACACCCTAAAACCCTAGGTTAGGGTTTAGGGGTTAATGGGTCATTAATTAACTCATCAAGTATATTCCCTTTAGGAATGAGATTCCGTGCTAGTTCACTTATGTAAACAAGAAAATAAGGGGGCGGGCCTTTGTCATATATATTAAGTAGTACATGTAGGAGAGCTCCTGGGTTCATGACTGAGTTTGTTGCTCTTCTGTCGGTGGAAGCTCTAGCTTGTGTCATTAAGGCACAACCCTCTGTTGTGCTGCCCTAACTTCTAAATGACAAGGGTACGTCCCACCTTCGGGGTAGCACACCCTTAACATTGGCGAATCTATGTCTAGAAGGTCTTGTCGAAATGCATGTTTCAAGAAGTAAAGGTTGAGGCTTATCTCTAACCTGCTCCTCCACATCAAGCTAGGTGTAGCACTCATGTCCAAGCAAGACACATTCGTCTCCTTGTCCAACTGTGGGCGTGGGATCTTGTTTGACAAGTTTACATTACCCAGTTCCTAGGAGTTCACCAAGGGTTCTAGAGTTGGCATTTAGGAGCCACATTTATGGCACTTGGTGCAACTCTTGAATATAAGGGCTATGGCATGATAGCCCACATTGTAAAAGCAGTGTTACATGGAGATGTGACATTGAGCTAAACGTCACACAATACAACGCCCAAGGCATGCCCTTTGGGGTTGTGTCATGGATTTGTTGCCAAGGAGTTGGATACTCTAGTAAACAAGCATGTTTGTGCTCGCACTAGGGTGTTAAGCCTTGAGCATCTACTCAAGGGAGGTTAGGTTTTGTGGGTGTGTTTTGTCACACTTGGCTAGGGGAGTGTTCTCCTTTGGAATCCAGGGGTTGAACAACCTAAGCTTGTTAGCATGAGCCCTTTTGTGAGGCACTCGCAAGGTTATGTACTTAGGGTTATCCAAACCTAGCCTTAAGGAGTTTACTTAGCAGAACATTCGTGTCTGCTTACGGCACATACTCATGTCCTCACTAAGTACTAGCCCTAGGTCTAAGGTATGACTTGACCACTCAAACCCTTAGGGTTAGTTGGGTACCCCTTGACACTCTAAAGAAGTTGTACTCCCGAATGAGGGTGATTCCTCAAGGGGTAAGTGACAATGCCTTACATCTATCACGAGGGCATGTGTGGGACACATCTTCTTTATGGGATAGGGCATGAGCATGTCTAGGTCTACTAGGATAGGATCCTAAAGTCTACTCAGAATATCCTCTAGGGTTAGGGGGATGGTCATTCTAGGGGACTTAAGGTAGGACTTTAAGTCTTCTGTTTAACTAGGCATCTGGGTCAAACTTTTGTGGTCATCTTGGAAGACTTAGCGTTGCTCACACAAAGAATTGACGCCGAAAGACCACTTGGCGGCCATGTGTTAGCCCTCCAGGTTAAAACTCTAACAATTGATACCGGAGCCTATTCTTTGCAGTCAATAGGACTGCTTAAAGTTGTAGGGTGTTTTAGGTTTAGTTAATCCTAAATTTTGAAATACTCTATCACTTTCGGCTAACGTCTGAATTCTGTATAAAGAGTTGGTTTTGAGATATTTAACTCTTTAGTACACCTACTTTAAACTTGAATGTTAAAGGTAACACTTGGAAGTCAACTTCCAAGTTATATGCTAGGTTATTTTACCTTATGGTCGTCCAGGTTACTTTACCATATGCTTCTACAAGACATGGCATATTAGTTTGTTCTGGCTTACAAACTAAGTCTTGTGAGGTGGGTCTTGTGATATCCTAAGTCTACACATTAATGAAAATTTTTTCTTTTTTTTTAAAGGTGTGTGAATTTGGGATAACACATGATTTGGAAATAAACCCATTGAGTTATGGCTTAGGTCAAAATTGAATATCGGGTCCAACAATAGTGTTCAAACGGGAAAGACTTATGTTCAAATGTGCGTCTTTGACTTCGGAAGAAAAGCATATTCAAACATAAGTGTGAACACTACATTTTGACAGAAGTTGTAAAATGAGCTCTCATTATAGTGCATGTTTTTGAGAGTGTAACTCCAAAAGCAAATTATGGTGATGAACTTATAATACAAAGGAATGCCAAATATTAACATATGATGAATATGTTAAGCAAATGGTTCAAAGATCCAAATGTAATCAAAGTATTGTCCGATGTTCGCAATATTTTGATAACGCTAGTTACAAGTAACATTAGGTGGAATAGTTTATTAAGTTCAAGTAACCTAATTTGAATAGGTATAACTTGAAACCTTAGTTAGTTGTAAGTGCGCACTTTATATTCAAGTTAGCTAGCTCGACTAACTTGATTATAAAGTTATCTCATGTGGGATCATAAAAATGAGATAGAATAATAGATTTTGGCAGTAAACGGATTTAATGTTACTACAGCTTTTGGTAGATGGCATGATTTATTAGAAAGAGTAATGTTGGAAACATACGTTTACATTTTCAGTTTACTAAGTAATGAAGGACTTGCATAGTGAGGGCGTTCGGCGCACACTTGTGCATTTTCATCGTTAACTCTTTAATCTTGAAATCTGTAACGTTGTTTGCAATGTGGGGATAAGCTGTTGAAAAAGGGTGATTCCTTGATTAAGGAACCAAGTCCTTCCGCTGTTGTATGTTCAAGGTGGAGAATAGTTAGCTCGGGCACAAAAGTATCAACGTCGAACTTACAATCAACGACATCAAACGCCACCTTGGGAGATTTGGTTCTCATCAAATTTCCAAGGCTAGGGGATCAAACACATGTAGCAGGGCTTCAGCCGCGATGGGTCGGGCCTTTGAAGAACAGTTGGGAACGCAAGTGTATCGCTTGCAGCAGCGTGATGGTGTTCGGGAGTCACAACATGTCGCTCATGTGTGTCGACTACTACCATTCCACCAAAGGACACTCATCCAGGGAGGAGGACAACCTTGATAGGCAGAAGCCACATCTTGAGAGGGGGATGATGTAAGGTTCCATGGTATATACTACGTATATACGCCACATATACTCTGCCATGGAGGTGCCATGTGGCATTAGGATTTAGGCACACTAACCTAGGCACTGGCTAATCTGGGTGTTGGCTAATAAGAGCATGATTTGGGATTCTCCACTTTGTTTATCGACCAAGTAAGGAAACTTGCTAAGTTTGATAACTTATGATGGGAACTATCGACGTGCTAGTAATAGTCGGATTTTCATTGGAGGTTTAAACGCATGTACCTCCTTAGAGAGTTGGTATTTGATGAGAATTAAAAGTTTATATTGGTTTTCAATATCGCTTTCATTTTAGAGTCGAGTACAATTATTCAAAAGATGGTTTCTTGACTTTGCATCATGGTCACAAATGTGGGCACTTAAAGAACAAATAAAGTATGTATCTTCATAATATTAAAAGTAGAACTTTTCTTGTTTCAAGATTGATGGTATTCCTTAAGTTTAGTTTAACATTTGTGAAAGTACGATATCGAGTTTTGTGATTAACTTAAGAAGTTGGTGTTTCTTTTTGATGATCATAGTTCATGGTTCCTAGCATATGGTCTAATATCCGATATGAAAATCTGAGGTTTTCTATCACCTCATTTGTTGAGATATTTATATTTTAGACTTTTAAAGTATTTGTGACAATCTTTTCAAGATTGGTTATAAATGACTTGTCAAAGTATGGTATGATATCTTTTCAATATTGAGTTTGGAGCGTTCAATATCGAAACTTGGTTATGATCGCATGAGGTGGCCATAATTAAAGATATAAAGACTCAAGCAGATTTGAGTTCGACACTTTGGTAAGGCACTATCTTAGTATTGTAACTTGAAACATGTTTTCAAGTTAGTTAAGAAATGAGGCGTTTCTCAATATGGTGTTAAAAGAGTAATGTGGTACTTTGTGAATTACTGGATAATGTATTTTAGTTCGACGTACTGAACTAGATATCTTATCATGTTTGGGGAGATTTGCTAAAGTATAAGATATAATTAAAACATGAAGTTACTATGGCACTTTGGTGTCATAATAACATTAGTGTAGAAAATGATATCTTACTAAATCAGTTAGAATAACTAAACAATCATTCATGATTCCTCTTAATTTCTGAATAATTCCTCGGAATACTATTGTAACATTATCATTTTTATCTCAAAACTGAAGTTCGGTTCATGTAAATTAAGACCATGTTTATATTATAATTGTAGCATTTTAATATGATTGATATGATTGTAAGTTTATATTCACTCGTATAACAACTAGTTGGTAAACTTAGAATTTGAACGTTAAGACGATCGTTATCCGTTCAAGAGTATCAATATCAAAATTGCAATTGTTTATGGATTAAAGATTAGTTTGGAGTTGCTTGTCAGAACATTAATTACTCGAATTAGTGAAAATCTTATACTTTGGTATAGTGTTGAAAAACATTTACATAATCAGTTTGAGGGCTGGAAATGAATGTAAAGTTACGAAGGCGTGCAATATTATGAGTTCAGAGAGATCCTTATCATGGAAACTAAATTCTAAATTTTGGTATTTTAAACTTAGTGAGATGGAAGTTAAGATTTATTGAATGGCATCTAGTATGTTGTGCTCTTTGGAAAATGAGTATAATAAGTGTGTCAATTAAGACACGTGCTATTTAAAGGTCATCGATTGAGGCACTAAAGATAAGTTGAATTTCCTAATTTCCACATTGGTTGATAAGAAAGGTATGTTAACTTATCTAGTCCCTAAACTTGTCGGTTTTATAAAAGAGTACAAGCTGGGTTGTAAAAGACAAATGGCAATGCTATCACACTTGGTCGCGGTTTTGACTGAATTTGGGAATAAATTTATGTTAATAACACACCAAATGGATAGCAATTGATAGGTTGGCATGACCTTGTTGTATACATGTTTATAGCCATGCGCCTCTGTGATCGCCTTTAGCCAGATTGACATGTTTACAAAGAACAGGTTTTACGAATAATACTCTTGTATTAGAAAAGAGCTTGATTATGATAAAAGTCTCATACCTAGTCTAACGTAACTATATACTAACAAGGGATAGGTATAGTAGCAAACCCTTATGTAGAGGGGTATTGAGAAACACCGAGGGATACATAAATGTAAAGTTATAATACCGTAACATGTGGAAATGTGGAACAGTAAAAGCCATAATGCAAACACCGTCTTGCAAAATACCAAGGTGAAGGCAACACTAAAGGGAAGGTATTCAAGTTCTTGACTTTCCAAGGACATGCTCATTGATAGAGTTCGTTGAAAATTGTTAATTGAAAAGTTTGTGTCACCGACTATCATTATTAACCTCATCAACACAAAGGAACACATGATAAGTCTTGAATTCACTTCAATTAATATTCATGTTCATATTGTGCACATGACATCCACTGCGAAGTAAGAAATTCCAAACTCAAGGTGAAAGAAACTCAAATTTCAAGCCATGAAAAAAAAGAAAGGTACTGGCAACTAGGAGAATTGGAAAGTAGTAATGTGTTTGGGCCTTACCAAAAAGGGAGGGATTCTATGTGGCCACTTGATAAGGTATCCTTAATGTGTTCTTGCTCTAAGATTCTTTGGTACGAGAAGGTATAAGAACACCATCAAGAATGTGGAATATGTGTAACAAATGATGTAGTTTTGTCCTTGTTTTTCAACCTGTTACATGAAGGGATCCTTCAAACAATGGTTGTCCAAGTGCATAAGGTATGGCCTATTAAAACAGGAACAAACTTAACAATAAAGCAAGTGAAAATTCTTTAGAAAGCAGACTTCAAGCTAAAGGAAGGTGAACAAACACCAATATGTCTAATTACCACACTTAGGGAAAGGACTTTGTTGCCACCAAGAGGAGTGGGGTTAGCCTTATCACAACGACCATTCCATGAGAACCCCCAATAAGATGTCAAATAAAAAAGAAAAAGAGAAAAACTATGGCCATGCAAAAATATTCTAAAGGCATATTACTGATATGAAAGTGGTGCAACATGAAAGGCATAAAATTTTCATTGCTGGTTCAAAAGTTAAACAATGAAGGTTATCATCATAGCATTTACTTGTGCAAGTTTTCATATAATAAAAAGCTAAGGCCCTTACACATGTATTTTGCCTACAACTACATGTTCGAACTGAACTCATACATCACTCTAATGGCATGTTCTAAGCGACAATCACTTATATATAATTGGCTTTGTGAGGAACAATGAACCTCCATTTATTGAATATGAGACAAGTTAATAGGTAAGTGCTCAGTCTTAATACATATACTACATTAAAGATGTCTTCTTATATTTGCATATATGATTTAAATTAAATAGTCACCAAATATGGTGAAAAAATAAATAATTATTAGGTCAACCAAGCCTTAACCTAAGTTAAATTAAATAATAAAAAATAAAATTAGGGTTATGAAATATTAGGTATGGCAACCATTGCTTTGAACATGAAAGCCAATTTTGAAGATGTGGTTCCTCCAAAAAGAAAACCAGGTAGGCCAAGGAAAAATAACAATGTAGGTAACATGTCAACATGTGGAAATGTAAATGGAAATTCTCTAAATAAAAAATTAAAAATTGAAGAAATAGATTTTAGTGTTACCATTTGTATTCCCGGTGAGGATATAGATATAGCATTGTTAGAAAATGTAGAAAGGTTTATTAGAGAGCAATGCAAAGCTGGTTTATGTGCAATAGAGAAAGGTGGTTCAATTGGGAATTTACACTTTCAAATGCTTTGTAAGATAGAAACTTCAAGTGTTCAGTCAGCTAGAAAAGTCTTAAGGCAATATTTACAATGGACAGATGGAGCAAATACCAAGAAAACTACAATGTTTAAAAAGTTGAAGAATAAAGGCATTCATTCATGGCATGGAATGATTGGATATTGCATGAAAGACTGCAATGAACCACACTTCAAGTTTGTTCAGGTATGTTGTTTCCTTCTTGTATTGTGTTAACATTGAAAATTTTGCAGAAAAACATTACTGACGAAGATTTTGACCTAGGAAACGTTGAGTATATCAAGTTCGGTGCATCAGATTTAAAGAATCGCGTTTGTGTATCTACACAACATCTTTGATCAGGTGAGACATTTCAAACTTAGACACATGAAAAAGCAGATTGGTGTGGACTTTTGTTTAGCTCTTACTTGCATGTTGAGGAGTGGCAGTTTTTATCCTGCAGCAAGTTGGGTTACACCTTATCAAGGAAGAGGAATGGATTTAGATAGAGCAGAAGCAGTCTAGAGAATAATGGATGATCCTTTAAGCACGACTGAAGCTGATGTGAGAAAGATCTTCTTTACTAGTACTTCTACAAAGAGGTACTTTGATTTTAAAGAGATAGAAGATCAAGGGTTTGAGAGAGAAAAGATACAAGTGTCTAACAAGAAGTCAAAGCTTGGAAAATAATTTATTTCACTTTATAGTTCTTCTATGTCAACCAATTCAACACCTACGTCAAAACATGAAGTTGATGAAGCTAGGACCGTTCAAACATAAAGTAAGTAAAAACATTTATATTTAATTTCATAATTTTCTAAAACTCAAATTGAACTAATCCATAATTTTTTTTTTAGTTCAACCGGTTGGATGACACGTTATTAATTTTTAAAGTCCACTAGTGTACTTAATAATTTATTAATTAATGAATGCTTAACCAGCTTAATGAATTTATCCTTAAATTGAATCATTAACCCAGTTGTTGTTTTAACCTTATGAATTTATCCTTAAGCTTTCATATTTACTCATGTCTAAGTTTAATTATTTAATAATCTTAACTTAGTTATTATTTTTAACATAATAAATTTAATCCTAACTTATTATGTTAAATTTATTTCTAAATTAGACCCTTAACCTAAATTTTATTTTTAATTTCATAATCTAGACCTTTAACCTTTAATTTCATATTCTTAATTTGGTGAGTTAAGGGTTAACTATTACATCTCTCTCTCCTTAATCTAACTAATTCAATTAATTAATGTTTAGTCACGACAACGCAATTATGTTTGAGTCTTTCTCATATATCTGGGTGGTCAACCTCATTCACTGTACCAGATATCTTCATCACTATAATATAGTTGTAATAGTTATTTTTACGTCATAAGCACGTCAAGGATGATATTCTGTAAGAGTCCCGACAAAAAGAGGGGCTTCCGGGCTTGGACCCGGAATATTCTAAAGAATCTACCAGAATATTCTTAGAATATTCCTAAATATTCTTAGAATTTAGGATTTTGGCTCAGTCGGCAATTAACAACAAAAAATATTTAATCATAGCCATGTTTATACTGTATTATTAATTTTTATTTCAACACCAAAGAGTACAATTCAACACTTGTCACTTCTTCTTACGATTGAGCAATGCTGCAATTCGTGAACCACCAGTCCTACTTGACGTCGCTATTGGTTGGGTTGGGATTTCCTCTGGCTGGATGTTCTCTTTAATCCTGTTCATAGCAATTC
The DNA here is from genome assembly GCA_003024785.1 of Selaginella tamariscina. NCBI lineage: Eukaryota > Viridiplantae > Streptophyta > Lycopodiopsida > Selaginellales > Selaginellaceae > Selaginella > Selaginella tamariscina. Next base: position 802,415 of record PUQB01000044.1, read on the forward strand.
TCCCGAGCTCAGGGTTCTTCTCAGTCCCAACAATGTTTCTCCCCAGCTCGATAGCTGCAAGCATTGAGGACCCCGTACCACTGCCTATATCCCAGATAAGATCACCTGGCCGGGTGAGTCGTTCTATCACGAGCTGCATCAATCGAGTGCTCTTCGGTTGGTAGTCCATCCTGCATGTGAAGATAATGGTAAATACTTAATTTGTTAAATGAAATGCCTACCATGCTTCTTGGAACCGCTCAGGATTATCAACAAGAATTGTTGATGACAAACGCAGTGGATTATCGCGCAATCCTCTAGATGCATCTTGGAAGACAAGAAGGAGCAGGATGCTCTCCTGTTAAAACATCAAAATCATTAATGAACTTCATGAATAAAGAAAAAAGTACCTTCATCTTGTTGCGGTAGCCCCAACCACGCCCTCTGTAGATGTAGTACGTTGCAGCAAGTTGAAGGTCCACCACACTTGCAGCTCGAACAACTTGATCCCAGGTGTTTGCTGCAGCAAACACAACCAACCAACCATTTGCAGCCATATGCATACCTGCAAACTGGAGTGCTTCATCGAACTTCACTGGATCAAGGTAGAGGTATGGCGTATCACTCGTTGTATTTCCTGGCAAGGTCCCATTTGGAAGGTCGAAGATCACCAAGTTGAAACCATATTCTCCCGCAATATGCTGGTAGCGAGTCTGGCTGTCAGCTGTATGGTACCTGGCCACCTGTGTCTGAACTTTTCTATAAGGAACCAGTCTAGCGTCAGGAACCTCCTCTTCCTTCTCATCCGTGAGCACGGCCTGTTGCATCTCCTCGATGTCATCAATCGCCAAGAAATTATCACCTCGAGTTGTAGCAAGTGAAGGGACGAATGTGACCAAGTCATCCTTGATGTCCATGGTTCCCTGCGATGGTAGCACTTCAGATAAATTGAAGAAGGCAGCTGGATCGCGAGTAGTGGAGGTGCCAGCTACTGTATCTGAGGTCTTCTTTGACTGCTGCACAGGCTGACGCCGCTTTGCCTTGGCCTTTGTCTTCTTAATGAAGTCGACCTCTGCCGGATCCCATGAGATGCATGGGAGATCTTTTGAGTGTTCATTGTAGAGATCCTTCTCCCATGTTGGTGGTTGCCCAGGTGGATAATCAAGCCAGAACGGTACGTGTACACGCTCGAACTCTGTCAGGCCAGATCTTGTCTTCGACCACATGTGTGGTGCTTCCATGTAATCTGACCAGAATACCATAGTCTGTGTGTGAGGCACCTTTCTCGCTGCGACATACCTGTAATGAACATATAGTAGTGTCAGAATGTAACAATGTCAAGAAGATCATCCTTACCTCCAAATCATCCTTCTTGCTGTCTCTTCGTGTTCGAGGAACTCTTTCGGCTCTATGGAGTAAGTGAACTTCACACACTCATGGAATGGCTGGAACATCACGTTCTTGCATTTTACCCGCACTTCATCGCACCAAGTCGTGAAATCTGTAACCGGCCTGCTCCACTCGCCATCCTCGATGAGTCCCGTGAGAATCTGTACTGCCTCCTCTCTGATTGCCCGCCAATACAAATCGATAGTAAACCACCTTATCCACTCCTTATCCTGAACACCCGGCAATCCAAGTGTCTCTTGCTCTCTCTTCAGATCGAGACGTACCAGTTTATTGAAGTACATGATTCTCGTCTCGTTTGGAATTCTCGCCCTTGAAAGCGCGTACAGCTTTTCCAACCCCATCCATCTGCATTGTTTCCATGTGATTTGGGTCACCTTGTCGAACCACTCTTCACCCAATGCAGGATCGATGATGGCTAAGATCTTCATCATGCGCTTGTCATGCTTAATGTAGACCTGTTGTTGCTCCTGGTATTTGTTGCCTTTGGATGCCCTTGCAGCCTTCTCAAGATCATCCTCAATCTCACTCTGTAATTCACAGACGTAATCAACTAAGTGATATAAGTGTGAGACATGGTACCTCAAAAAAGATCTTTGCACAGATCAAATTCGGAAGTGGATGCCAAGCTTGTTGTCCAGTCGCGCTTTCCTTCCACTTTCTTATGTCATCTCGTTCCTTGTCACTGAGCCTGGCCAAGATCTTCGCTGTGCCCTCCTCACTGGTGCAACATGTCTTCACAGATAGCAGAAGATGTGGCAGTGTGGTTTGCACTGCCGTTGCGGAGGAACTGCATATTTGAAAAGCTCGAAGTTAGTTAATCCTATGATCTAGAGGTCACTCTGTTTACCTATTAATTTGCTGAAACATTGTCACAAGCTGAAGATTATCCATGACCCCAGCACGGATGAAGCCTGAACGCACTCTCACTGCCCACTGAATCTTATCTTCCGTGTCTTCTGTGTACAGCTTCTGAAGCACCTTTAGCCTGTGATTACCATCCCAACAGATGAACTTCTTCATCGAAAGCATTGGTGCCCATTGCCGGAACATGTCGGACTGAAGCTCCTCCTCAAAAGCCAAATGCTGAGCATACATCGCTTCATCGCTTCTCAATGCTGCCAGATCTGCATCTGTCATGGGGTCCCCAACTTGAAGGATGAACTGAGTGGTGTTGCGCAAATAACCAACTGCCTTCTTGAAACTCCTAGTCAAAGATTCCAGATCCGCTGGATTGACTCTCCGCACCTGCTCATTTCCCAGAATTCGGCAAATAGGGACATCCGGTGCCTCTCCATATTCTCGGATTGTGATCTTCGCGAGAAGACGCACTGCACTCTCCGAATGCATGCTGGCTGCAATGTTGTAAACTTCCTCATTATCTGGCACTTCTGCTTTCCCTTCTTCTTCTTCTTAGCAGCCTCTGAATCTCCAGCAGCTTTGCGTCGTCTCTTCTTGCTCTTGGGTTCATCCTCTTCGTCACTCGACAAAGTCACTGCGCATGATGCTTGTGTGCCTTCTGTCTGCTCCTGTGTCTCCTGTGGTAAGACATCATCCTCAACTTCTTCAACAAAGTCTGATTGTTCTTGTTGGGGTTGAACTACATCCTCTTGCTCTCCTGACCAGTCCTGCTGGCTTGCCTGTTCAACTGGAGCATCACTTGAAGGTCCTTGTTCCTGAACCACAGCCAGCTTCCTACTTCCTCTCCCACGACCCCGACGCCCTCTCTGAATTGCAGCTCTAGCTTCTGCTTCTCTCTCAGTAGGCTCCTTCATCTTCTTTTCTTGTAAACGTTGTGAAGAGCGCATCTACAAAAGCAATAAGGTTTAACAAAAAACTGTAATAAATGTTCAAAGATGTTTAATAAAAATTAAAAAAACATACTAGCCCTCACAGTCGGCGTGCCGACTGAGAGAGCAGTTGCTGTAAGTCCCAGTCGGCATGCCGACTGGGCCTGGCATCAAAGGGAGTCCCAGTCGGCATGCCGACTGGGACTGGCATCAAAGGGAGTCCCAGTCGGCATGCCGACTGGGACTGGCAACAAAGGGAGTCCCAGTCGGCATGCCGACTGGGCTGGCATCAAAGGGAGTCCCAGTCGGCATGCCGACTGGGCCTGCAACAAAGGGAGGCCCAGTCGGCATGCCGACTGGGACTGGCAACAAAGGGAGTCCCAGTCGGCATGCCGACTGGGACTGGCATCAAAGGGAGTCCCAGTCGGCATGCCGACTGGGCCTGCAACAAAGGGAGGCCCAGTCGGCATGCCGACTGGGACTGGGAACGAAACAAGGCCCAGTCAAAATGCTAGGTGGGACTAGAACAGTCAACCCTAGTCAAAATGCTGACTGGGGCTGGAACAGTCAACCCCGGTCAAAATGTTGACTGGATCTGGAACAGTCCACCCCAGTCGGCCTGCCGACTGGGACGGACAACGAAGTCAGTCCGAGTCGGCAGGCCGACTCGGATTTCTTGCAACTGTGAAGAGATGTAAAAAGATGAACAGATCATGAAAAGATCATGAGCAGATCATGAAGAAATCAGAAAATACTCACCCCCTCAATGGAAGCCTATTGTGATTAATCCCTGGAGCCACACTTGCTCCACGCTATGCCCCCAAATGCGCCGCTGCTCCACGAAAACCTAGCCGCCCTCGCTGCCCTAGCCGCCCTAATTGCAAAACCCTAGCCGCCCTAAATCAATTAAAAACCAACCTAATTTCTGTAAACATATTGCATGCATGATCGCCACTTGTACATAGTAAAACTTTTTAATTTACAAAAAACCTACCCAGACGCAGTAAATTAATTTCACTCTTCTACCCAGACGCACGCAATTAATATTATTTTTAATATTTGTCAATGAAATGATTGCCTCACGACTGACAAACACATTAACCATCGTGTGTAATATGTTCATTGTCTTTGAATTTTAACTTTTGTTTGTTCCATTTTTGCTACATGGCAAGAATCAGCTACAATGGTGTTGACAAGGACTTCCCTGCAGATGAAGATGGTATTGCATTTGTCTTTGAAACAGATCTCAGGTCTGCATTTGACATTCCACCTTGGCAATCTTTTAAAGTGCTGCATTTGATGTCTGTTGTTGGTGGAGATGCTGCGAATGTTGAGGTAGAACCAGAAGGGGCAAGAGCTAGCAGTTTTGTGTATTACACACTTCTTCCTTCCAAAGGACCGCTATTCCGGTTGGAGACAACAGATCGGGACAATTCTATGGTAACAATACTTCGCAATAGTCAGAGATGTAGGATTGGGAAGCAACTGGTGGTCTCGTCATCGATTCAGCAAGTTGCTGAGGTCCCAGAAGATTGCAACGGAAATGTGATTTACGAGTTGCCAGCACACGAAACAATGAAGGACAAGTACAAAGGGATGAATAGGAAGGATGGGTGTGATTACTGGACTCAACGCTGCACAACACATTGGAATGTTCCAGCTCGTGTTAGTCGCAGTTCATGTATTGGCCACATGAAATGCGTAAAGGAAACATGTCCGTTCATCAGCTTCAGTAAGAAAGCAAATGACTGCCAATTTAAGGGCACCATTGATAAAGTCCAGTTATCTTCAGATGGTAGAGTGCTTGGAATGAAGTGTGTGCATTGCAACAATGAGCCCCTTCTAGTGCAGACATGCTCCGTTGTTGCATATTACATAATTCCAGATGATATCACATGCACGAGGCTTTTCATCCATCTTGGAGAACATCAACACCCACGTAGACCACCCGAATCCATGGTCTCTAAAGACAGAGCTAAGGAGACAATCAACAAAGCAGTCGCTGCAACCCCAAGAACTAATCAACGTGTCATAGAGTTTCAAGCAGCACGCAATATAATTTTGGAAAAACTGGTAACAGATTCTGGAGATGTATCATACGACAAGGTTCTGTCAGATCTACTACCACTCACAAATCACCGCCGGTAAGCAAAAAAATTATTATTTCCTTTTGGAGATGCTTAACCTTTCCAATGTAGAACAAGAGAATGGATATCTCAGGCTAGAACAACAGACACTCGTTTCAAAGAAGGTTACGAAGGACTTCTGCAGTTAAAGAAGAAGCTATCAATCCCATTCATACATGTTATCCACATACCCGGAATGGACCTCAACGGAGCTGAAGAGCAGCCTTTAATCTTCAAAATGACAGTTGCCGGCCCAGGATCCGGAATAGACTACATTAGAAGGTGTCAATCTGGAGGTGATCTCGAACAGCAGTGGGTGGTGCTAGACCACACATATCGTATTGATGATTGGTGTACACTGGGAATACATCTCTATGATCCATTGTAAGTATTAACATATCTATGTTTTAAAATACTTACTAATATAATGCACTTATGTTTGTGCAGTTTAAGGTCGATGGTGACACTTGCTTATGGTGACATGATCAGGGAGGATAGTGTGGCGGTGATCAAATTTTTGAACACTATGCTTCAAGTGTGCAGCAAGCAAGGACTTCATAATGTGAACTTTGCGGGGTTCATGTCAGATGAGTCAGGTGCAATTTGGTTAGCATTGCGTCAAGTTTTCAACAATGGGTCAAAGATGAGAGGAAGAGAAAGGAGTTGTTTGTTCCATTACATGCAGTCAGTGCGTCAAGTTACAAAGAAGTGGATACTTGAGGAACACAGGGAGGAGCACATGAACCTTGCACGCTCATGGCCTGCAGCACTAACCAACCAAGATAAGTTGGAACGACGAGTAATGTTGGAGTCATTTTGGGAAGGCAGGTCCAGTAACGTTAGCGCTTTGCAAACATGGCTGTCATGGTGGGCAAGACATGAAGATCATATTTCCATGACAGAGATAATTGACTTGACAGAAGATGGTGTTGCGAATGTGCCTACCACTAACAACTCCGAAGTTGTTCATGCAAGAGCACGAAGAGCAAGGCTGACGAAGCGTGTTCCTTTGTTGGAGGCAACAATGTTAGATTTAACAGATGCTGTTTTCCAAAGTGCAAAGGTCAAGGCATCATTTGAAGGGAGATATTCAGGCACAGGTCCTTCCATGGAAACTCTTCTGAAACGTGCACAGCAGAAACTTTCAGCGGGAAAATCAGTGTCTCCAACAACTTTTGCAAATCTTGTTAGTGATGAAGAGCATCTTGCAAGTCCAGAGTTTGCCTCTACAACAAATGTTCGTGTTCGAACCGTTCGTCAACCGTCAACTGGGGACCATGGGATTGATGCACTTCGTACACATAGACATGACACACAATATGCAGAACAAGTCATCCCAAATGCACGCAGGAAAAAACTCAAGTTTCAAGATGTCAATGTCACTGAAAGAGAGACGTTGATGACTCAGTGGGCCATCAGACGCATTGGGGAGGCAAGTCAGGTGAAATGTCTAGGTCTCACTCAGGACGGTAACAGCAAGTGTGGCAGACCCATAGGATATCCACATCGTGTACCGGCACCAGGATTTCACGGTAGACGGCAATATACAAATGCATTTGGGAACATTGAGTTCACTCATCAGATGCTATGGTTCTGCCCACGCGATTCTTGTTGCTTCAGACGACCATATGCAGGGATTCCTCCTGAGAGTATTCCAGAAGTTCCAGAGGTTTGGCCAGTTCAAAAAGGAACAAACTTGAATGCAAATGAGGTTGAAGCTCTTCTGAAAGCAGGATTCAAGTTGGAGGGATTTGAAGAAATGGTAGACGACAGTAGTAGCCGAATGGATCGAACACCATCACCACCAAGAGGAGAGGGAGCACATAGAGTACCAACATACCATGGACGGAGTGTGCGAACACCAACAAGAATGTCCAAGGAACATGAGAAACATTACAACCAGGCAAAGATTCTTCAAGGTCGGATCAACAACGTGGAGGTGGTTCAAAGAGGGAAGACTGAGGCCTTCATTGTCTCTGCAGGCATGCAATCTGCTAAGGTAACAATTTCTGCTGTTCCGTCATGCACTTGTGCAACTTTTCAGAAAGCCAAGAACTGGAGCCCCTGCCAACACATGTATTTTGTGTACACTCATGTTCTTGGATTAGACCCAACGATTACTTACTTCTTACAGAGGCGGACCCTTACTCCAGCAGAAGTGCATCGGTTATTGGTTGGTTGCAAGCGCAATGTCGAACCTGCGACTTTTTAAGTTTAGTCGGTATAGTAAAGTCTAGTCGGCAAATAATTAGCGTTTTTCACTTGTTGGTCGGCATTTTATAATGAAAGTTAAAGATAATCTACTTGGCAGAATATTCTAGAATATTCCCTTTTATTGACAGAATATTCCTGGATATTCGGGAATATGCGAAAAGCCCGTTGTACGAAGCCCGGTTTTTGCCAATCCTCATTCTGTAAGGATTTTATATAAAATCCCATTGTATAGAACTGTACGGTTGGTTATACTAAAATTTACAGAAGTGCACAGATTGCACATTACCCAAAGTAAAAAATAATCCAAGGCGTTAATAAGTGTTTGTTTTGTTTGGGAGTGGAATATGAAGTGGGACCAACCTTGTACGGTAAATGCCGTCAAGCTTTCAGCGTACATACTCATCTACTCACTTTTGAAGGGTAGGAATGTAACAGATTTTAATTTGCTAAATTTGTAGTCATTATATAAATTATGGGAGAACAGCATTTCAAGTGGATCGAAGAATGTAATCAACAGAAGTAAAGAAATTCATAAAATATATGACAATGTACATAACATAAAATAATTAGTGTGCCTCAGTAACCTTCACGGGAGACTGAATATTCATTGCGTTTTGTGGAGACCCGTGAAGAGGAAGTGGGTGTTACAATATTGCACAAGTTGCAATCTATAAACTGATAACTATTACTTGATTATAATCATTATACATCACACAGATTGTTACAAGTTTTAAACTCTGTGGAAAGTGGAAATGGCTACAGTATCAGACATCCATCTCACATACTCAAAACCAGTCTTCATAATCTCACTCTTCAGTTCGCATTGGTGAGAGTGTATATACTCCCAGTACTTGGGAGATCCCGGAAAGCCAAGGTTATCAGCGAAAATAACCGTCCCTTCCCCGATGAGCTCATTCTTCTTAAGCTCCAGATAATCTGGTAAAATAGCAGTTTTTATCGTGGTCTATGAACACAAAGTCGAAGCTCTCCTTGTTCTCCTTTGCTAAGATGGATCTTAAGTCTTCAATCCTCGTGTTTAGTGGAGCTAACAGAACTTGAACCTTGGAAGATAGACCTGAAAACAATTCAATTATTAAACTGGTAAATTAAGTATCTCCAGTCTCTATCAACATCACATGCAAAGCCACTGTTTCAATGAAGAAGATATTCGTCGTTTGCTACGATTAAAGTGCACGTATGACTAGAGTTTGAAACGGCAAAGAATACGTGTGTGCGTGCGTGCGTGAGTGTGTGATTGCATACCTGCATGATCAATGATCTTTTTAGCAATCTCAGCTATATGAGGCGTGAGCTCCAAGGTAACAAGTTTAGCATCGGCACGAAGGGTAGAAGCAATCCTTACTGCAGAGTAACCACAGTAAGTCCCGAGTTCGAGCACAAGCGAGGGATCCTTCTTCTTGAGTGATGCATCCAGTATCTCTCCCTTCTCCCCACCAATGTTCATAAACCATGTACCACTGGTCGCAAAATCATCGACTGCTTTTATTACAGATTGCGCATTCCCACGCTCAGAATGATCCAAGACATACTTAAGCAGATCTTGCTCGCGCCCGTCTCCATTCCAACCGTGAAACAAAGATCCCCCTAAACACTTTACCATAGAACTTGTGATTGCAAAAGCCCTCCACATTCTCAAGATGTATATATATATATATATATATAAACAAGTCACTTGTAAGTGCTTACAAAACTAAGAGACAAGCTATGTTTATATAGAAGCCACTTTCAAGCGCACCTCAAAGTTAAGTTTATATTGTAAAATGACTGTTGTGGTCCTTAATGCGTTCTACCACGACTCTCTAGAAGCTTGGTGGAAACGGCAGATAAACATCCAAATTATAAAAGGTATATTGTCTATAAATTACTTCTCATTTTAATTAAATCGGCTTAGTTTAATATCAATAAATCATAGATATATATTCTCAAATTTTACTGATATATATATATGTGGTTTATACTATATATTTATTTGTGTGTGTGTATAAGAATCTTAATGACTTTGAATGTACGTGTAACTAAATGTGAATTTATTTATTCCAATACTTGTTATATACCTCTAACATTCTGTCCCTGGTATACGACTTGCCGAAGACTTCTTTTTCATTATTTTAATATCTGTTTCATAGAAAGGTATGAAAAATCTCAAATGTTTGTGATCAAGATAATAACTATGATTATAACTAATGTGCTAGCAACAGTGATTTTAATAAAATAATATGAAGAAAAGTAGTTACTTAGAGATCATTTTCTATAGAAATGTTAGTTAGTCAACATTCCTGGGCTGCATATACATCAGATTCATAGGCGTAGGCACCGTACACACACTGGAGACATCCAATGTTTGATATTACACACAATTTAATGTAAATTTACATACACACACACACACATACATACATATATGTATGTATGTATGCATGTATGTGTGTGTATGTATGTAAGTGTATGCCTATTAAATTTATTATACAAGAATTAAAAAAATAAATTACAATTTTTTTATGTATATTTAATGTTATAAGATTATAACAGTTTCTGGCGACTTGTCGTCTCTTTCTATTTCTCTACATTACTTTACTCATCTCATCATGTTATGTAGAAATAAAATAAGATGAGATAATGTTATAAGATTATAACAGTTTCTGGCGACTTGTCGTCTCTTTCTATTTCTCTACATTACAATTGCAAAAAAACAAAGAAATTGTCAAAAGAAAACAAGGCTTTTAAATGATTTAAAGCCTTTGAATTTAAATGATTTCAAGCCTTTGAATTTTCAAATTATGTCACTCAGAATTGAAGTGCTCCATAAGTTTAATGGTTTGTCATGGCTTCTTAAATAATATAGCATAACAATAGGTTTAATTTGGTTTCTTCTTTAATGTACATATCCTTACTCGGTTTTAATGTAGAAATAAGATATAGTATTAAGAAATTTCAATCAGCTTATGGAGTACTGTTTAAAGATATAAATAAGGAGGTCATATAGGAGGCTAGTAGATATTAGAAGAGTACTTTATCAATATGTTTAATGATATAAATAAAGAGGTCATAGTAGAATATCAGGGTTTCTTCTAGAATATTCCCAAATATTTTGAGCATATACTAGGAATATTCCATGAAAAACTTATATGCAAATGTGTTGCAAACTCACTTAACCAGACTAAAATTAAACTAATATAAAACATCTTATATAATAAGTTTATTTAGTGTATATCACGTATCATTTTAATTTTAAACCTATGTGGCACTATTGAGACTTTATTTTAAATCTTAAATTCACACGGCACTATGAGGTTGCTAACGTATTACATGGGTGCTTAGGTATAAACTCACTAGGTTAATAAAATAATTAAGTTAAGAATAAATTCACCAAGTTAAAGATAATAACTGATTAAAGGTCCAGTTTGAGAATATGTTAAGAATAATAATATGGTTAATGTCAGAGTTTTAACCCGGAGGCTTAACACGTGGCCGCCCAATGGGCGTCAATTCCTTGTGTGAGCAACGCTAAGTCTTTTAAGACAACCCCAAGAGTCTAACTCAGATGCCTAGTTAAACAGAAAACTTGGAGTCCTACCCTAAGTCCCCTGGAATTACCATCCCCCGAACCCTAGAGGATATCATGAGTAGACTTTAGGATCCTATCCCAGTAGACCTAGACATGCTCATGCTCTAACCCCACAAAGGAGATGTGTCTCACACATGACCCTGTGATAGAGCTAAGGCATCGTCACTTATCCTTTAAGGAACCACCCTCATCTGGGAGTACAACCCCTTTAGGGCGACAAGGGGGTACCCTGAACCACGACTAACCCTAGGGGTTTGAGTGGCCAAGTTATACCCTAGACCTAAGGCTAGTACTTAGTGAGGACACGAGTGTGCGCCATTGGCAAATACGAGTGTTTTGCTAAGTAAACTCCCTAAGGCTAAGTTTAGATAACCCTAAGTACATAACCTTGCGAGTGCTTCATTAAAAGGCTCCTGCTCACAAGCTTAGGTTGTTCAACCCTTGGATTCTAAGGAGAACACCTCCTAGCCAGGTGTGCTAAAGCACACCTAATTATGAGACCTAACCTCCCTCGAGCAAATGCCCAAGGCTTAGCACCTTAGTGCGAGCACAAGCATGTCTATTTGCTAGAGTATCCAACCCCTTGGCAACAAGCCACACAACCCCAAAGGGCGTGCCTCAGGCGTTGTATCATGTGACGTCTAGCCCAGTGTCACATCTCCATGTGACACTGCCTTCCACAATGTGGGTTATCATGCCATAACCTTTAGATTCAAGAGTTGCACCAAGTGCCACAAACATGGCTCCTAAATGCCAATTCTAAAACCCCTTAGTGAACCCTCAGGAACTAGGTAACGTGAACTTGATAAACAAGATCCCACGCCCACAGTTAGACAAGGACACAGATGTGCCTTGCTTGGCCGTGAGTGCTACACATAACTTGACGTGGAGGAGGAGGTTGAGACAAGCCTCTACTTCTGCCTCTTGGAACGTGTAATCTGATAAGACCTCCCAGGCATGGATTCACCAATGTTAAGGGTAAGCTACCCCAAAGGTGGGACGTACCCCTGTCATTTAGAAGTTAGGGCAGAACAACAGATATATACTATATTTATGTGACAGAGGCACCCCTTGCTGTTTTCCTGTTTACTTAAGTGGGCTGGCACGAAATCTCATTCCCAGAGGGAATATACTTGGTGAGTTATCCATCAACCCTAAACCCTAACCTATCAGTTTTCTATACATATCCAACATGCCGAGCTCATCGGAACTAGCCATTAACCCAACCAGGACACGAAAAACCAAAATAAGAATTTTCTAGATGGAAGTGCTAGCTAGAGTTTCTTGCAAATACCTAATGACACTCGGCCGGACCATCACTAGATATCCAAGTGCATTAAGCGAGCCTGTTTCTTCTACACCTAGGGCTTATTAACATAGTACAGTAGGTGACAACAATCAACGTCCAAAGTAAAAAAGGAGTCATAGTAAAAACTATGACAGTTAAGGGTTATTAACTAGTTAAGCACATGAATGAATAAACTTAGAAGGTAGCTTATGGATAAACTCACTAGGTTAAAGATAACAACTTACTTAAGGATTATTAAATAGTTAAGTATAACTCACTAAGTTAAGAATAATAACTAGGTTAAAGGTCTAGCTTATGATTAAGGAAAGTTAAGGAATAAATAAGAGCTTAAGGATAAACTCATAAAGTTAAAGATAATAACAGGGTTTAATAATCTAATTTAGGGATAAACTCATTAAGTTAAGTATAACAAGTGAGTTAAGCATCTATTAATTAATAAACTATTATTAATTAATTATGTACACCAATGGTGGGCATGTGTACTTTTATTTATAAATTAAAGAAAAATCAATTGACTAAATTAATTTTGTCATGCAACAAAAAGAAGACATGTTCAATGTAGTATAGTTATTAAGACTAGGCACTTACTTATCAACTTGTCTCGTATTCAATAAATGGAGGTTCATCGTTCTTTGCATAACCAATAGACAAGTGATTGTCACTTAGAACACACCACTAGAGTGATGTATGAGTTAAATTCAAACATGCGGTGTAAAGGAAATACATGTGCAAATATGAGCTTCAGCTTTTTGTTGTCAGAGGCAATAGAATTAAATCAAAAATTTAATAATTCTTTTAAATTAAAAAGAAGAAAACAATGAGAATTACCCCACAATTGAATACCTAAATCCAGCCCTAGCTTTCCTTAAATATCCCTTCTTACTTGGAATACTCTTTGGCATCCAATTATCTAGAATCTTCTAAAAAAGATTATAATACTTTAGCATCCAATATTTTAGAATCTTTTAGATAAGATTGGAATATCGTAGTATATTTCGGTGGTTCATGACACCATCCTCCTCTTCGACGGCGAGTTCCACAAGCCGCACATGAGCTTAGCAAACTTATTAGGGTACTGATGATGAAAAATAGCTATAGCTTTTGGAGCATGAGCAAGTTTTTTTGCATGCTTCCAAGTATGATCACTAGGACAATAACCAACTCAATTCATCAGATCGTAGAGCTTACCCTGAATCTGCTTGGAATCCAAGATAGTAGCTACTTCATACTCTGGCATACCATCAAGTTCCACAAGTGATGGTGGTGGTGCCATGTGATGAGGAATGGTATTGGGGACATAAGGCTCCAAAATAGACACATGAAAACCAGGTGGATCTTCATGGAGCTTAGAAGTTGAAGTCGGAACGTGACCTCATTAATCTTATTGATAATAATAAAAGGACCAAGACGCTGGTAATCAAGCATATTACAAGGTCGAGTGGTTTGTAAGTTGTGTCTAAGGAGCCATACTTGATCTTCAACTTGTAGAACTATGACGATATACTACCTTGTGTGCATCTTGACCATGATGGAGATGATGAACTAACTCATGAATATGTTAAAAACAAGCAAGGTGATCCTTCACAACAGAATTTTCTTTACACGAGTGTGCAAGGACCAATGAGATGTTGACCTAGTGATGGTGAAGAGTGATGTCTAACCTATAGAAGCGTAAGAGCTCAACCTAATTGTTCTATTGATAATTAATAAAATACTGAAGGTACTGTTCCAAGATTTGAATGGTACACTCCATCTGTCCATTGATTTGTGGATAATACCTAAATGACAATTTGTAGCCAATGTTCAAAAGCTTAAGCAAATTGTCTTCAAAACTTGATAGCAAATTGAGGTCCTTGATCACTCACGATATCATTTAGAAGACCATGAAGTCAAAAAACTTCTCAAAACACCACTTATGTTGTGTCCTCACTCATGATAGACTTGGTACATGGAAGAAAATGTGCCATTTTTAAAACCTGCCCACTACAACCAATGCAACATCAAAACCTTTGGATTGTAGAAAATCAGTGATGAAGTCCATGAAAATAGACCTCTATGGACTATTGGAAACTGGCAAGGGATGAAGCAAGCCATGAGGACGATGGAATCTTGGACTTGCAACATACATCACAAGTTTGAACAAAATTCACAACATTGCTACAAATTTCTGGCATTAATAATCTCGTTCAAAAGTTTTAGGAGCACTAAAATGACATGCTATTAAGCATCATGGTAGAATTGCAAAACTTGAAAATGACGAAGACCATCTGAAACATAAACAAAGCCATGGATTAACTATTCATAAATAGTAAAACCCTAATTTTAATAAAAATATATATATTAATAATTTATATAATGAATCAATTAAGAAGGTATTTATAAATCAAAGAATATAAGATTAAATTTATATATTTGATTTAATTTATAATTATTAAAAGTTATTATATAAATTAATTTGAAATTTATTGATTTAAACCATTATGATTTATTTGATAATTTAAATCATGGCCTAAGTCAAAATTATCAATTCATGAACAAAGCCATTATGCTGTCATGGAACTTGAATTGCTTATAATTTGTATAGCAATACTTGAACTTAAAATTGGATGCACGACATGAAAGAATGTTATTCAAGACATCTTGATTAAAGGGATCCATAAGTGAAGTTGTGCGAATTGCTGCAAGGTCTTTTGGGGCTATTGATACTTCTGCAACTATGATCTTCAATTGGTTTGAGCCCAAAAGAACCTACCATTATTCTGGATCACCAGGTCAAGGAGTCAAGTATGAACGTCGGGAGAGGACATATGCCTTACCCTGTTGTAAACCTAGACGTTACATGATAACAAAGTTGAACCGTGCTAGGAATTGAGCCCACCAAAAATGTCAACAAGATAAAACACGTGCACTCTAGAAGTACATAAGAATCTTATGATCGTTGTATATTATCACCTAATGAGATGATCCCTCTAAGAAATGTCTCCATTCCTTAAATGAATCCATGATAGCCAATAACTCTTTATCGTATACCTCATAGTTGATCTTTGGTGATAGGATTATGAGAATGAAAAAAACTGAATGAAGTTGACCATCATCACCCACCTGAGAAAGTGTACCCAGTGCAAATTTGATGCATTAGCTTTAATGATGAAGGGCTTTTCCAAGTTTGGATGTGCCAAGATTGGAGTAGATATGAAACCTGCTTCAAAAATTGAAATATTCCCTTTGCTTCTAGACTCCAATCAAAGGACTTATCCTTTTGGGTTAACATAGTAAGTGGCAATACAATTTTGAAGTAATCCTTAATGAAAAGTTGGCAAACCTGAGAAAACATTACACATTACGAACCGATTGTGGTGTTTGCCAATCCAAAACTATTTTGACCTTAGCAGATTCCATTGCCACTCCTTCAGACGATACCATGTAGCCTAGAAACTCCACACGATCCTGTTCAAAACTGCACTTCTCGAGTTTTGCATAAAGGCCAAGATCCTACAACTTTTGCAAAACCTATTGAACATGACTCTAATGCTCCTCCAAAGTCTTCGAGTAGATCAAAATATCATCAAGATAAATGATGACAAGCAAGTCCAAAAATTCATAAAAGATGTCATTGGCCATGTGCTAAAAAATGGCTAGTGCATTACTAAGACCAAGTGCTCATAATGTGTATGAAATGTAGTCTTCCACTCATCTCTTGGGTGAATCCTGACTAGGTTATATGCACCTCACAAGTCGATCTTGGTGAAGTACTTAGCTCTAGCGAGTTGCTCTAGCAAACTGTTAGAGGCAAAAAATATAGCATATAGGAATTGCATACATAGGGATTTCTTTTGGTGGAGAAATAACTTGTAGGAAAGTAGTAGTAGGAAATATCCTGTATACAGGAAAAATCCTACGACAGTAGGAAAAATCCTACAGAGTAAGAAGGATCCTACGGTTGCAGGAAGCAGATAGTTATGACGGTTGGAATAAGAAGGCAGGGAGGATAAGATTCGGTTAGGGCAAGAAGGGGGAGAGAGAGACTATGAAGGCTATGAAGGCTATGAAGAACTATGGAGGAGGGCAATGCATGAGAGAGAGAGTATCTTTAGGAGAGAAGTAAGTCTCTACACTTGTTATCTCTTTATATTCATTTAGTAATGCAAGTGCATGTTGTGATATATTGCAACTGCTTATACATGGCAATGGCCAAAGCAAAATCCTATCCTTGACTTCAATGATGAGATAGGTATATATAAAGCTCTTTATAAGACGAAATCCTTACATTTTAACTAGGAAACGTTTCCTGTATTGAGTGAATAATGACTTCTGCCCACAGGAAAGTTTTGCCATATTAACACATGGCAACCACGGAGGGATTTCGCCATTGTTGTGGAGGAATTTGCTGAATTCCTAAGTGAGAAGTGATATAGCTCTGAGAGAAGTACAACTTAAGTGAAAAAGGAGTGTGTATATATATGATGATGGATGGAGCCTTGGAGATATCATAATCCTAATCCATCTTTAGTAAGAGAAAGAGATAATAGACAGGCTGGGAGAGAGGCTGGCCGAGTTGAGTAAATAGAGCTTGTTAATATGGAAGAAGCTCTTATAAGACTCATTGATCAGATAGGAGAAAGTGCTACTAAAGGTGTGGAGGATATACAATACAGTGACTATCAGTAGGAGAAGAGGAGTTAGAAAGAACTCCTCAGAGAACAGGATTTCCTATTAAACAAGGAGGAGGATCTCCTAGAAATTCCCCTCTTAGTAAGGAGGAAATGGTATAGAAAGCCCACCAAAAATGTCTAATATGACACTTTTCTTCGGAATGTTGGGAGGAACATTGATGTTCTCAATATTTTCCGTAGGAAAGAAGGAAAATCCTAAAAGACACTTGCTATAGTTTGAGGAAGTTGTAAAGCTGTATAAAGTAAGCAATGCAGATAAGTTGCTTATATTTCCTTATACATTAAAAGAAAATGCATCTGATTAGTATTATGAGTTGGAGAAGGATGTAAGAGAAGATTATGAGAAAGTTATAGAAGCTTTTAAAGAATACTTCAAAAAGGAAAAGCTGCATGAAGAGCACTTAGAGAAGCTCATGAATATCTTGCAAGGAAAAACTAAAACTATAAAGGAATATACACACCGTTTTAAGAAGCATGAAAAGAAATGCTCACTATATGTTAAGGAAGAAGCTTTGCTTCAATGGTGTAAGCAAGGATTGCAGAAGCCATATAGGCATTATGCAATGACAATTGAGGAAGTAGACAGGAAAGATCTTGTAAAGCATCTTAAAGATTATGAAGAGAAGACAAATAGAAAGCATAACAAAAGGAAAGATAAAATCCTCAAGGAGAAAGAAGGATGGTTCGGATGATGAAGATGAACCTATTAAGGTTTGGGATTATAAGACTGATGAGAGAATGTTATTACAGCTAGTTAAGTCCTTGAAAGGTAATCCTGTGTATAAGGAATTAAATGCCAAAGTATGGTGTGCTAAGTGTAAAAATCCTGGACATACAAAGGATGAGTGTAAACTATAGTTGCCAAAATGTCAAATATGTGATAAAGAAGGACATTCGGCAAATGACTATAAGTATTTATTAATCAAATTGTGGCATGTGTGGAAAGAGAAAAGAGAAAGGAAGGAAGAAATGAAGGCCGGTATAATAGGCCGTTTCCTATGAGACAACTGCATGTTACCACATTCTCATCTCGGAATAGAAAGCTTTATTATGAAGAATAGCCTAGGAGTTGGGAAGAAGGAAGAAACATGAATCCTTTTGATAACATAAGGAATGTTCCTTATACAGGAGGATATGATAGGCTGTATGAAGGGAATCAAACTAAATATGCTCCACCATACAAGCCTAATATGGGAAAGAAAGAGACATCCTACAAAGGACCAGAAAGATTATATCCAAAAAAAGAAAGTTATGGAGATCAAAATAACTATAGACAAAGACAAGTACAAGGAAGGAATTCTATTAATTTTACTTGTTATACATGTAAAGAAAAAGGACATATTTCTCCAAATTGTCCTAAGAATCAACCTTCCACCTTAAACAATGCTCCCAAGAGAGAGCTTGGAGCTCAGTTCATTGATGTGAATGAGGATGAGATAGAAAATCATCCTGTTGTGAGAACAGTAATATATATAAAAAGAAATATACGTCAGAAACAGGAATACCTTCCAGCAAAAGAAGGAAATTATGTGTATCATTTGTAGGATAGTATGTAAATAATGGGAGAGATGAACACTCATATCCAAGAATGAGATCTCCCTGAGTATATCTCAGATGATGACACACAGCCGATGAATATACCTAAAGATCTAAAAGTAACTGAATCTATTTTAGGGAGGAATATCCAAGAGAAAAAGAATATTCCTATAAAATAGAGTATCCCTAGAAAACAAAGCATTCATGTGACACAGATTCAGGATGACATGGCAGAATCAATGACTCAAAGTGTATTGAGCCAAGAAATTACAATCACATTGGGACAATTAATAAAAAATCAAATCTTGGAAATGTTGAACATTGTTCTAAAATTCTTACCTACATATATAGGACATGAAATTCACTGAGTAGAAAAATATTATGAAAAAAAGGTGATTATGATGGGTATGTGCTTAACATTACTGTGTATATTGGTAAAAACAAGATAAAAGAAATCCTTATAAATGGAGGCTCAAGAGTTAACTTTATTAAGGAACATGCTTGTAAGAAAATGAATTTAAGACCCATTGAGTCTGCTCCTTTTAATTTAAAAATGGAAGACCAGAGAAGTGTCAAGCCTACATGTATAGTGAGAGGAGTGACTATATTTATAAAGAGTCTTAAATATAAGGTGTCCCTTATTGTCCTCCAAATGGAAGGAAAAGATGCTGTATATACTATGTTATTTGGTAGACCTTGGCTGAAAATTGCCAAAGTTATACAGGATTGGGGAACATGAAAGATGACGATGGGAGAAGGAGAAGGAAAACCGGTGATATACAATCATACTAAAAATTATGTTAAAAAGGAAAATTGACCTCTTGTTTTAGAAGGATATGACTGGTTTAATGGCTTAGACGATCGGGAAGAAGTAAAAATCCTGAAAGTGTATCTTGATTTAAAAGTCCCTGACAGATATAGACCTAAACGTAGTGCTAAAAGGAAAGAAAACTATTCAGCAGAAGGAAGAAGACAGCCCCGATTACAAGAAAAGTTCTATAAAGCAATCCCATATGAGATTCATTTACAGGAACAACCTGTAGAGTATACATATGTGTATACTACAAATCCTTTAGACACAGAAAAGAATCTAAAAACCTATTCATTGCTTAGGAATTAAATAAAGAATTTCGGGAAAAAGGATTGAACTTGCTTCAAAAATATCGAGATGTTTTTGCCTGGTCCTATATAGATCTTAAAGGCATACCTCCTGAATTGTGTACACACACTATACAATTATTACCAGGAAAGAGAGCATATAGGATGAATCCTAATTATGCACAGCTTGTTAAGGAGGAGATAAATAAGCTGTTAAGTGTGGGTTTTATTTATCCTATACAAGGTGCACAATGGTTATCACCACTTGTTATTGTTCCTAAAAAGAATGAAAAGTTAAGAGTATATGTAAACTATAAGAAGTTAAATGATGCCACAAAGAATGATGTTTTTCCTATCTCATTTACAGAGGAAATGTTAGATAGTGTGGCTGGACATGAGATGTATTCCTTTATGGATGGATTCTCATGATACAACTAGATTCTAGTAGCTCCCAAGGATCAACATAAAACAACTTTTATAAGTCCATGGGGCACATATGCATATAAAGTTATCTCATTTAGCTTATGTAATGCACCTTTTACTTTCCAAAGGATCATAACTGATACCTTTAGGGAATATTTATTGGATTTTATGAAAGTTTTTATGAATAATTTTAGCGTATATAGTGATAAAGAGAATCATCTTTATTGTTTGGAAAGGTGTTTTCAAAAATGTAAACAAAATCACGCTGCTTTAAATGCTGAGAAATGTAATTTTTTTTGTAAAATCAGGAGTTCTTTTAGAACATGTGGTGAATAAGGAAGGAATCATGGTGGATCAGGATAAGGTTAAAGTTATACTTACCTTACAACCACCACAGGATTTAAGAGAATTAAGGCGGTTTTTAGGAAAAATTGGTTATCATAAGAGATTTATTAAGGATTATGCCCAAATAACCAGACCTTTGACTGACCTTTTAAAGGTAGGAAAATCCTACAACTGGACTTCTGCATGTCAGGAAGCTTTTGATACATTAAGGAAATCTTTAGTTACAACACCTATATTAGTGCATCCTAAATGGGACAGGGAATTTCATGTGCAGGTTGATGCCTCAAACATTGCAATAGGAGCTATCCTTACACAAACTCAGGAAGATGGAAAGGATCATCCTATCTACTATGTAACACCGGCAAATTATACTACCACAGAAAAAGAAGCTTTAGGAATGGTGTATGCAATTCACAAATTTAAACATTATTTATTGGTTAATAAAGTCAAAATCTTTGTAGATCATAAGGCTTTGTTACACCTTTTAAATAAGCCAGTCCTAACAGGACATTTAGATAGATGGTTTCTCCTATTACAGGAGTATGCTTTTTAAATAATACATAAGCCTGACAGGCAGCATGAACAGGTTGACCATTTGAGCTGCATTAAAATAGGAGAAGTTCCAATCCAGTATATGGACAATTTTCCTGATGCACAATTATTTCATGTGTGAATTCCTCCTACATGGATGGATGACATAAAAGTTTATTTGTTGACTGGACTAGTTCCACCATCCTATGAGACAAATGATCAGAAAAAGTTATTTGTCATGAGGACATGACGTTATTCTTTGGTGGGAGGAAAGTTATATAAGACTAGTCAAGATGGAGTGTTAAGATGTTGTGTGGAACCTTTTGAGGTTATGGATATCCTGAAAGAGGCCCATGCGGGTCTAGTAGGAGGGCATTTTATAGAGGAAACAACTGCAAGAAAAATATTACATGCCGGGTTATGGTGGCCAACATTATGGAAGGATGTAGGAGATTTCTGTAGGAAATGTGATAAATGCCAAAGAGCACATATATCACTTAAGAAACAGATATATCCTCTAAATCCTATTCTACCATTTGAACCCTTTCAAAGGTGAGGAATGGATTTTATAGGACCTATAAATCCTGCGAGTACAAAAAGGAATCAATATGTTTTGGTACTCACGGATTATATGACTAAGTGGGTGGAAGTAAAAACTATGAGGAAAGCCAATGCTTATAATACAGCTCATGCTATATATAATATGATTATAGTGCGTTATGGAATTCCTAAGGAGATCATAAATGATAAAGGAAAACACTTATTAATGAAATAATTCAAACACTTATGGAAGAGTTTGTTATAAAACATAAGAAATCTACACCTTATTATCCTCAAGGAAATGGTCAAGCTGAAGTCCTTAAAAATGTCTTAAGGAAAGTGATTCAAGAAAACGGAAAAGACTGGGATGAAAGACTTCCTGAAGTCTTGTGGGCTTACAAGATAACCTATAAGGTTGTAACAGGAATGACGCCTTTTAAGTTAGCATATGGACTTGAGGCAATAAGCATAGGCTACAGGAATTAGAAAAATTGGATGAGATAAGATTACATGTTGTATGGACTGTACATGTAATTCAAAAAGAAGGAAAACCTAGTATAATAGGAAAAGGAAGAAGCGTGATATACAAGAAGGAGATTTAGTCTTGTGGTATAGAGGAAGTGTTGATAAACCACAGGATAAATTAAAAATGAAATGGCTGGGTCTATTTAAAGTTAAAGAGGTAAGTGAAGAGGGTGTGGTGAGTGTTTGAACCCTAGAAGGAGACGTGATGCAGGAAAGGGTTAATATAAATAAATTAAGAAAGTATGAAGTGTTGTTTATAAACGTTGATACGAATATTCTAATATACTTGAAAATCAGTGCCAAACCTAGATCTAGGGTTTGCAACTTCTTTCTTTGTGGATATGGTTGGAGGAAAGAACACGCTTGTGGTGAGAAATTGCTGATCTCTACGTAAGGCGGCTAAGAATTTGGCATGTGGCCATTTTACAGTCATGTTGATGGGCTGGGAGATTAGCCCATAGCTAGAGAAAGCTCTTGAGGGATTGGGTCTGGAGAAATACGCTCATCTTTTAGCACAGGTAAATCCTAATGCGCTATAGTGCTATCACTTCATTATGATGGCGGAAAAGATGGTAGGAGATAATTTTCTGGCATATGCTGAAGGGAGAAGGATGTTGATCAATGAGAAGGCTATTGCAGAGATTTTTCGGTTGCCATCAGAGGAAGGAGAGTTGGAGGTAGATAAAAAGAATTTAGATCTCTATCTTAAGGGGAAGCAATATAATAGCAAGCTTGGCTTGCATGTGGTGGATCTCGAGGAGGAGGTGGAGCTCGTGGTCAATTTCCTAGTGAACTCCTTTGAGTTTAGACTCTCTTCGACTACAGCTTCGAAGACAATCATGTCTTTGTATGACGCGCTTAAGACGGGGAAGTGCACAGGAGTTGCACGTTATCTCCTTAGGAAACTGGGGGAGTATGTTTTTACCGCTCAGGAGAAGGAGATACAGTAGAAGGAGTCTCCGATGATTGCATTGGCGTGGATACAGTCACTTGTTAATCATGTGATGGAGTGTGGAGAGGAAGTTGAGGAGCATGAGTATGCTGGTAAGTTGCAGAAGGTGCTCACACCTCAGGATAGGTTGGTAGAAAAGTAGGTACAAGAAGTAGTTAGTGGGAAGCGTCAGGAGAGCACCAGCAAGGTGATGAGGACACCACCGGCGAAGAAACAAAAGACATCATGAGTGATGCCTATGTGAAAGTCCGTGAGGAAGGGAACGATGAAGCCCGTGGTGGAGAGTATCCATTTGAGGGTTCAACATGAACAGGAGAAGAGGAGGAGGAAGAGCATTCTGGACAGGCGTTGACGGTGAAGCCACTTAAAACTAGAGGGCCACAGAAGGCGGTGTAGCATCTGGAGCAAAAGACGTTGGAGGAAGTGATACATATGGTGGTGAAGAATCCACGTGCACAAGTACCAACGACTCATATGAAGCCAGCAGAGGATAAGCTGAAAGGGCAGACGCAGGATAGGCTGTCTGAGGTATAGAATAGGAAAGAGAAGTCGCCCGAGTTGCAGGAGATGACGAAGGAGGAGATAGGAAAGTCGGTGGAACAATCACCAGAGCAGTTAGAGAATAAGGGGAAGGAGATTCTTGGGGATATTCTAGAAATAGTTTTGGAGGCAACTGCAGTCTTGTTGCAGTTACCAACATGGCAAGCTCAATCACCAAAAGAAGGCATGGGACGTGTTCCAATGACACGGCAGCCATGGTTCAATCGTGGACTGGTAGGGCACTCACCATGAGGCAAAGGTATGTTTGCACGAGGAAGATATCCTATGCATCAAGCAGGTGTGGGAGTGAGTCATTGCTATGAATTTGCGATAGAAGAAATGGTAGCGGAGTTTATGGAGCCAGGGATATTCATGGATGGTGGTAAGTGTCGAAAATCCTTCAGACAGGAGAAAGTGCCCATGGAGGTTGAGGTACAGCTAGCGCAGGTTTTGTCTTAAGTAGGAGATACTGGACAAATCAGCAAAGGTGAGTTCAGCATCACAAAATGTACCATAGTGGGCTTTAGCGTTGTACAACTAGTTCGGTACACGGTGAAGGACAAAGCGGAGATTTGAAGGTTGATTGCAGAAGCTGTGGAGGCAATGATAATGCCAAAGATTAACACCATGCAGGCTATAATTAGCAAAATTGGAGTGTGACCGATGAAAGAAAGGACTCCTAGTCCTACAGTTCTTAAGATCAAGCATGTAAATGTTTCAGAGCCTATGTCGATGGCGCAAAAGATAAGTAGGACGCAGAAAGAACTCCGACATGGAAGAGCACTCTTGACAGCGTTGGGGGAGGAACTCTAGCGATTGCAGGTGGAGAACTAGGGTCTTTGACTACAAGTGGCGTCCATGGTGCAGGAAATGGAGAAGTTAAAGACGGAGTTTGCTAGGTATAAGGAGGAATATGAGACAGAGTATCCTGAGGAGCAGCAGGAGAATAAAGGCATAGGACAGGTGTAGTGAGGACACTGCAAAATTTAAGGTGGGGAATAGTGTTAAAGGCAAAAAATATAACTTGTCAAGCCACAACCTAAGAGCAAGATAACAACGACTCAAGAACAAGGCAAGAGCAAGGAACAAGACAAGAACAAGGAACAAGACAAGAATGATCATAGAATGACTGGTGTTGATAGTAACTGATTGTACAACAATTAGGTCGGAGCTTTTATACTCACAACTCCAAGCTAATCTGGTCATGAGTCTAATATGGTCATGAGCTAAAAATAGTGACCCTTATCCTTTAGGCATATCTTATAGTATATCCTATAGGCATATCCTGTAGGTATATCCTGTAGGAATATCCTGTAGGTATATCTTATAGGCATATCCTGTAGGAATATCCTGCAGGCATATCCTGTAAGTATATCTTATAGGCATATCCTGTAACTTGTATCCTGTATCCGGTCGTGACAGCACCTCCTCCCTAAGGACGAATTTCACGAGTCTTGGGACCTGGTTTAGCAGGATAACGCTAATGGAAAGCAACAACTTTGGAAGAAGCATGGAGTAAGTTGGATGCAGGTTCCCAAGTGCGATCGGTAGGCAAATAACCTTTCTAATCCACCAAGTATTAAAGTTGGCGGCGATGAAGACGAGAATCAAGGATGCTGCAACTTCATACTCAGGTTCACCGTCAATGACCATAGGAGGGGGAGGAGAAGAAGCACGACCAAGAGGAAAAGCACGACCAAGAAGAGAAGAAGGATGATACGGCTCCAACAAAAGTGTGAAACACAGGATGAAGTTTCACCGTAGATGGTAACTCGAATCGGAAAGCTACAGGATTGACCTCAGCCGCAATCCTGTAAGGGCCCATCGTTGAAAATCCAACTTAGAAGAAGGCCTGTTGGTGCGAATATGCCGACGAAGAAGCCACACGAGATCACCAATCTTGTTATGTAGGTGCCGGTTGACGATGAAGCATCAGCATAACTTGTACCGTTCCTGTGCCTGCTGAAGATGAACCCGGAGATCCTCATGTACCTGACAAAGATGCTGGAGACGATCCTGTACTGCAGGGCAGAAGAAGGAGAAGTAGGAGGAGCAAAGTCAAAACGTGGATGGTAGCCTGTAAGAGCAAAGAAAGGTGTCTGGCCTGTAAATGCGTGAACGGAGTTGTTGTAGGCAAACTCCGCCATTGGAAGAAGGTCCAACCTAGTTGTCCTATTGGTAACTGATGAAGCAGCAAAGATATTGCTCCAAGGTCTAAATTGTGCGTTCTGACTGCCCATCAGTTTGTGGATGGTATCCTGAAGAAAGGTCCGCTTTAACCTGTAGACTCCGGAAATTCTCGCCAAAACTTGGACATGAATTATGGGCCTCGATCAGAAACAATGCTCTCAGGAAGACCATGATGTCGGAATACTTCGCGGATCACCAACTCAGCAGTTGTCTGGCCTGTAGCAGTCTTGTGACATGGTAAGAAATGAGCTTGTTTGGTGAAACGGTCAACCACGACAAGAACTGCATCAAATCCACGAGAAGGAGGAAGATCTGTGAGGAAATCCATAGAAATGGATCTCCAAGGAGCAGAAGGAACAGGAAGAGGACGAAGAAGACCAGGGTGCGTGACGAGGCATCTTCGACCTATTGCAGGTGTCACAACTCCATACAAACTTGTCCACAAAACCTCGCAACCCAGGCCACCAATAGTTGTGAGTCACCAACTCAACTGTCTTGGCCACACCAAAATGTCCTGTAGCCGGGGTATCATGACAATCCTGTACCACACGAGTCCTGCAAACACCAACAGGAACATACAAGACCTTCCCGATACAGGAGTCGTCCTGTATGTAAAACTTGTAGTCTGTACGGGAACTGGAGGAAGAGGAACTTGCGATGTCAGGACTAATGTGTGAAAACACATTCCTTGCCAAGTCGTCTGTAGCCAACTGCAAACGGATGTCCTGTAGGAGTGTGGAATCTGCTGGAGCCTGATGAACTTGTAGTGCTGCAAAGCCGAAGTGATCAGGACCCAACAACACTTGCTTTTGACAGTCATATGCAGGATCGCCCGGGGTCGGTGCAAGGTAAGAGCGTCTAGACAATGCATCCGCCTTGCCATTTCGAAAAACCAGGCCTGTAGATGATGACGAAATCAAAACGTGATAGGAACTCCGCCCACCTAGCCTGTCGCCGACTGAGAACTCGAGCCGTTTGAAAATACTCAGGTTCTTGTGATCCGTAAGAACTTGTACATGATGCGCAGCACCTTCCAGGAAATGCGCCACTCTCGAACGAATCCACAATGGCCTTGAGTTCCTTGTCATGAATCTCGTAATTGATCTCGCCGAAAGGAACTTACGAGAGTGAAAAGCTACAGGATGAAGCAACTTATCTTCTCCAACTTGTGATAAAACAGATCCTACTGCAAAATCCGAGGCATCTGCTTCAACGAAGAAGGACGAGAAGGATCAGGATGTGCTAAAATCGGAGCTATCGTGAAGATGTTCTTGAGTGTTGTGAATGCATGTTCTGCCTTGTCGGACCAAGAGAACACTCCTGTGCCTTGGTGAGTTCCGTGAGTGGAAGTACACGCTTGGAGAAGTCCTGTATGAAACGCCTGTAGAAGTTTGCAAAGCCAAGGAAACATTGTACATCTCGTACAGACTTGGGCCTCTCCCACTCCGCGATAGTCTTCACCTTGTGCATGTCCATGGAAACGCCAGCAGGAGAGACGATGTAGCCCAAGAACTCTACAGTATCCCTGTCGAAGAAACACTTCTCCAACTTCGCATACAGGCCATGCTCGCGAAGCCTCTGTAAGACTAGTCGTACATGCTTGTCATGAGCCGCCTGGTCCTTGGAGAAAATCAAAATGTCATGAGGTAGATTACCACAAACTGGTCCAAGAAGTCACGAAAGATGTCGTTCACCATGTGTTGGAACAGGCTGGGGCATTGGTAAGTCCGAAAGGCATCACCGTATACTCGAAGTGTCCATACCTTGTACGAAAGGCAGTCTTCCACTCATCGCTGGACGAATCCGTACAAGATTGTAAGCCCTCGTAAGTCAATCTTCGTGAACACTTTTGCTCCTTGCAGCCGATCGAGAAGTTCCGGGATCAATGGCAACGGGTACCGTTCCGAATGGTGACTTGATTCAAACCTTGTAGTCCACAACCAAACGTAAACTCCCATCTTTCTTTTGACAAAGAAGATAGGTGCTCCTGCAGGGGACTTTGAGTGATGAATGAAGCCGGATGCCAAGTTTTCCTGATGTACTGACGAAGAACCTCCAATTCTGTAGGTGACAGTGCATAAATCGGTCGAACGGTGGAGTCTTTCCTTCACAAGATCGATAGGACAGTCGTAGGACCTGTGAACAGGAAGAACTGCAGCCTTGTGCTTGTCAAAAACGTTCTGAAAGGAGTGATACTTGGATGGCAGGGAAGAAGGAGGAGAAGAAGGAACAGGAGAAGGAGATTGAAAAACAGGGGAATCAGATACAGGAAAGGTAGAAGAGGACGTAGGAGTTACTTGGAAGGCAAAAAGATGAAAAGGAGCAGGATCAGTGGCAAGTTCATGCATGGTAGTGGTAAGAACTCGAAGAGGAGAAGGAGGGAGCTGTGATTGAAAAAGAGGAAGGATCTTGGGGGTGGAACAGAAGAAGAGTAATGAAAAGAGGCAGAATTGGGAGAAACATGTGTGGATGTTGACAAGTGTACAGGATTGGAAGAATCCTGTACAGAAGTCCGTGGATGCACAGGAGTGAGGAGAACTTGTGAGTGTGCTGACGAACCAATAGGAGGTGGATCCTGTCGAGGAGGAGTTTCAACACTGATACAGGAACAGGCACGGTCAATCTGTAGCTTGTACTGCCTCAGACACTAAGGATGTATTCTGCACACAGGAAGGTACAGATTGGTCCTGGTTGCCGGAGAGGAAAACGTGAACGTCCTAGACCTCCAGTTGATCTAAGGATTTGCAACAACGAACCATGGCATGCCCAAAATGATGGGAGTCGACCGAGTCTTGATCAAGTTGAAGGAAATTGAACAGTTGAATGTGCCATGACTGCAAGAGAGAGGTTTGGTAGCATGGGTAACTGCGCCAGAAGCAATTAGACGACCATCGGCCACCTCTACAGGAACTGCATGCTTCAACTTCACCATCGGAATGCCATGTTGAGTTGCAAAAGTGTCATCCATGAACATGCATTTGCACCAGTGTCTAACAGGCAAACTCCTTGAGCTCTAGATTATTGAGATGAATGTGTATAGGAAACTTGAGTGATGGAATGGTATAAGCAGCACCAATGGAGCCTGCACCTACATCAACTTCATGGCTCCTAAACGAGTGAACATTGAAGTTTTCCGACTAAACGTCAGCTTCAACTTCACGCATCTTGAACTTCCTGGCTTTAATAGGACATTCTACCGCCTTGTGTCCTGCTTCACCACAATACAAACATAGATTCTCATTGCGGCGACGTTGCTTCTCAGCAGCGGAGTGGGCCACACTTGTATTTCTCAACCTCCATAGGAACTACTCCAGAAGGTGTCGCAGAAGTATGTACCACAGCTGCATGTTTGCAGAATTGCTGACGGGATTTTTCTAACGACGCTTGAACAAGCGGTTATCACAACGAACGGCCTGTTGCATGATCTCTGCTAATGTTTGGGCATCCGGTAACGAAAGGAGAAGGTCCTTCACATCATCCCTCAACCCAAAATGGAAGTGTTCAATCAATGTAGTTTCGTCCCATGGAATGTTCGTGCAAAGTTGCTGAAATTCGGATGCATAAACAGAAGCTAGTCGAGATCCTTGTGTGAGCTTTCGTAACTTTGTGCATGTGAAACGGTACTTATCGGGATCTCCAAAGCAAGCTTCAAAGACAACCATGAAACCTTCAAAGTCTTCCATTAATGGGTCGTCATGTTCCAGCAAAGGGGCAACCCAAGCCCGTGGAGATTCAACTAGTAGGGATGCCAAAAGGCCAACCTTTTGTGCATCAGTCGAGTAGCGGCGTGGTTGCATGCGGATCAAAAGCCTAATCTAATTCAGGAACCCTTGGAAATCGGCACGATTGCCATTGAACTTTTCTGGCATGCTAATCTTCGGCTCCGAAGAAGTGTTCGATGTAAAGGAAATCATGGATGCTTGAGAGAGAGCCTGTGCAGCAGCCTTGGAGGATGCATCAGCAGCTGCATGCGCCGCGTTGGTGGAACCTTGCAAATTTGTGACCACTTGGCGTAAAGTGGCTAGCTCATGAAGCAATATTACTATCAAACTGTCAAGCCACGACCTAAGAACAAGATAACAACAAGAAGGCTTGACTCAAGAACAAGGCAAGAGCAAGGAACAAGACAAGAACAAGGAACAAGACAAGAATGATCGTAGAATGACTGGTGTTGATAGTAACTGATTGTACAACAATTAGGTCGGAGCTTTTATACTCACAACTCCAAGCTAATCTGGTCATGAGCTAAAAATAGTGACCCTTATCCTTTAGGCATATCCTGTAGTATATCCTATAGGCATATCCTATAGGAATATCCTATAGGTATATCCTGTAGGAATATCCTGTAGGTATATCCTATAGGCATATCCTGTAGAAATATCCTGCAGGCATATCCTGTAAGTATATCCTATAGGCATATCTTGTAACTCGTATCCTGTATCCGGTCGTGACAGCTTGTAGGAATTGCATACATAGGACTTTCCTACAGTGGAGAAATAACTTGTAGGAAAGTAGTAGTAGGAATTATCCTGTCTACAGGAAAAATCCTATAGGGTAGTATGGTTGCAGGAAGTAGACATTTATGATGTTGGAATGAGAAAGCAAGGAGGACAGGATTCGGTTAGGGCAAGAAGGGGGAGAGAGAGACTATGAAGGCTATGAAGAGCTATGGAGGAGGGCAATTCATGAGAGAGAGAGTATCTTTGGGAGAGAAGTAAGTCTCTACACTTGCTATTTCTTTGTATTCATTTAGTAATGCAAGTGCATGTTTGTGATATATTGTGAATGCTTATACATGGCAATGGCCAAAGTCCTATCCTTGACTTCAGTGATGAGATAGATATATATAAAGCTCTCTATAAGACAAAATCCCTACACTTTAACTGGGAAATGTTTCCTATACTGAGTGAACAGTGATTTCTATCTACAAGAAAGTTTTGCCATGTTAACACAAACTAAATATTAATGGTAGAGGTACATGTTATGAATGGTGATTTTGTTAAGGCCACGATAATTCACCACCAAATGCAATGATTCATCTTTTTCTTTTGATAAGGAAGATTGGTGCACTAGCTGGAGACTTAAAATGTTCGATAAACCCAGTGAAAAGGTTCTCCTCAATGTAAGATCGATGGGACAATCATACGGAAGCTTATTAGCTCGAATCTTGTCAAAAACATCAACAAAATCTTTGTACTTGGCAAGGAGCTCCATTGTCAATTTTTATAATAACTCTCGAGTCCAACTCTGTGAAGGATGTCAACTTGCTCCTTGCTTACTCTCTTGAATGAAATCATCCAAGGAAATTGTGCATATCTGCAATAGCTGAGAGTTTGAAATCAAAAACTCAAGCACCTTTTTTGGTAAGCTAAAATATCGCTTGTGCCAATTGATACATGGGTTGTATAACTCAAACCATGGTGTGCCAAGAATAATTGGGTACTCAGAAATACAGATCATGTTGAAGGAAATTGTGCATGAGGTTTTTCATGTACTGGCAGGGATTCCTTAACAATTGCACTAGATGCTATAGGTCTAGAATCCATAACTAAGATTAGAACTTGATATGGCAGCTTCTTCAGTTTGATGGAATGCTGATGAGCAAAATCATGATCCATGAAAGAAGCATTAGCTCCAAAATCCAACAAGCTGGAGCAATCACCTTGTGGCCTATTGTAGTGGAAAGTTGGGCCTATGTTGCAAAGGACTTACTAACTTGAATTGATGAGATGAAGCCAACTGTGTACAATGATCCTTGGTGTCTAACCAAATGTCTGTGACTTTGAATAGACTTGTTTAATTGCTTGTCCAACTTACTAAGGACCTCACAACTGTTACTCCTACTCAAGAGCTTGTGACTCTCAGGACAAACATGGTTGATCACACACCTAGGACTCTAGGAGTGGACATGGTTGATCATACACTTGGGTTTGTTGGGTAGTTTATTGCAATATGACCTGGACCACCACAATAAAGACACAAACCATTGGTCCTATGACGATGCTTCTCTACTTTAGTCAAAGGTCCACAACATCTTGCTTGAGTTGCTTTACATTTCATGGGAGCTGGACCATTTGTAGGAACATGAACAAGAATTGGCATCATGTTGGGTGTCACTTGGGGTGATGTTGCTGCTGCTGCATATGTATACTCCTTGGGATAGGGGTGCTTGGAGACATTAAGAACATCGCTCGAATAATCGGTTATCACACTATACAACATGACTAATGACCTCAAATAAAGTCTTTGGATCCTCATGAAAAGTCAGAAGGAAGTCCTTGACATTGTTGCAAAGACCATGACAAAACTAATTTATTAATGTCTTTTTATCTCAAGGAACATCACATGTCAAAAGGCAAAACTCGGAGGCATAAACAGATGTTGGACAATTGCCTTGATTGAGTCGACAAATCTTGTTGATCGACATACAAGTACTGTATATATCATTAAAACAATTTTTGAACTCCTTCGTAAACTCCTCAA
Source organism: Selaginella tamariscina (assembly GCA_003024785.1). Lineage (NCBI taxonomy): Eukaryota > Viridiplantae > Streptophyta > Lycopodiopsida > Selaginellales > Selaginellaceae > Selaginella > Selaginella tamariscina. The sequence continues at coordinate 834,662 of PUQB01000044.1, forward strand.
AATTGTCAAGTAATGGTGAATTCCTTTCCAAAAGAGGGGCAAATCACACTTGTGCATTCTTGTGAGAAGTAATCTGACCAACCCCACTTTTGAACGATTTTCCATATAAAGATTAAAATTCATATGAATCATTAACGAACTTGATTTATGAATCCATGAAATTAAGACCTTGTCCCGTCAAATTTCTTTGATAAGCTCACATTTGGTTTCTTTACCACCACATGAGCACATGGTGTTAGTGATTGAATTTGCAGTTGTCCAATTTGCCTCATGAGCTCATTTACATGTTCCACCAGTCTTTGGCCCTTCTTCATAAGATTTTGCTTCTCTTGTATCCATTGTGTCTTCTTTTGCTCTAAATCTAACACCCTAGCACGAAGAGCATCCAATTTTATAATCACTTAAGGGTAATTGTGATGCAATTAAAACATGATTGGATGTGAAAGAAAAATTCCGATTCAAATTATCAGAGGCCAAGCCTAAAATAGAATTAAATTGAAAATTTATTAATTTCTTTAAATTAAGAAGAAAAAACAATAAGAATTGCTCCACAACTGGTGTTGAATTAGAATATCTAGACCCAACCCTAGCTTTTCTTAAATACCCCTTCTTGCTTAAAATATTCTTTAGCATTTAATGTTTTAGAATTTTCTAGGATAAGATCAGAATATTTTGATAGCCAATGTTTTAAAGTTTTCTAGGATAAGATTGGAATATCCTAGTATATTATGGTGGTTCATGACATTTATTATTTAAAAACTTACACAAGTACAAAATGAAAATGTTATGATGGTAACCTTCATCGTTTAATTTTCAAACCAAATAATGAAAGTTTTATGCCCTCCTTGTTGCACCACTTTCATATTGGTAATGTCTTTAGAATATTTTTGCATAGCCATAGTTCTTCTCTTATTCTTGTTCATTTCACATTTTATTAGGGGTTCTCACCGAATGGCCATTGTGGTAAGGCACGTGTGCTAACCCCTTTCCTCTTGCTGACAACAAAGTCCTTTCTCTAACTATGCTAGTTAAGCATATTGGTGTTTGTTCACCTCCCTTTAACTTAAAGCCTACTTCCTAAAAAACTTTCACCTCCTTTGTTATTAAGTTTCTTCTTCTTTTTAATAGGTCACACCTTATGAACTTGGATGACCATCATTTGAAGAATCCCTGCATGTAACAGGTTGAAGAACAAGGACAAAACTACATCATTTGTTGCACATATTCCACATTCTTGATTGTCATAGTTCTTACTTGGAGGAATCACCTAATTAAATAGCATAGAAACTCTCTTTGTAACACCAATTGACTCTAGTCTTTATAGTTAAGGGAAAGGGATAATGTTATGACACTAATGGTGTTCCTATACCTCCTCGTATCGAAGAATCATAGAGCAAGAACACGTTGAGGATACCCTATCAAGTGACCACACCATATAGAATCCCTCCCTCTTTTGTAAGGCCCAAACATATTACTACTTTCCAATTCTTTTAATTGCCCAATACCTTCTCTTTTTTCAGGTCCTAAAATTTAAGTTTCCACCTTAAGTTTGGAACTTCTTACTTTGTAGTGGATGTCATGCTTATGTGAATGAAGTTTGTCAATGTAGTAGATGTTATGTGCATAGTACAAACATGAACATTAATTGATGAAGTAAACTTAAAACTTATTAAGTGTTTGTGTCGATGAGGTTAATAATGATAGCCAGTGACACAAACTTTCCAATTGACAGTTTTTGACAAACTCTATCAATGAGCATGTCCATGGAAGGTCGAGAACTTGAATACCTTTGTCTTGTGTTGCTTTCACATTGGTATTCTGCAAGACAGCGTTTGCATTGTGGCTTCTAATAAGGGCACACACTTTGTAAGTTGCACCCTTCTCGTTCTTGCATGAAGCACCTTGATTGATCCACCATGCCAATTGAGTTTTCAAATTGTGAATGTTTGAAGCTCACACATTTCGAAAAGATTCTCACATCACTAGCTTTTCCACCTTATGTTTGTAAGTCAATGCCTATGTCCAAGAACACACCAAAATCATGTGTTCATCTAGATTCACTTCTTAGTCACTTGCTACATGGATTGCATATAGTGAAACATACAACTTCTCTCGTTACCTTCGTTTTGTTATCATCATTAAATATTGGACATATAGTTATCCATATAGCTTCAGCTTTGTACACGTGAAATTGAAGTTGGTGAGTCCCTTCTTCCAACAAACATTGAATATAGTGTTCAAAAACTTTATCATTGCAACACTATTCTCTGACACATGTCACTGTATTTTATTATTACCATTGAATGTAGATTGATAACATAACGATGCTAAAGACGAGTTGGAGGCTACGGATGCTCGTTGGCTCATCTTTGGTACCAAGGATAAATCCTTGACCCCAAGTGTCATAGTTTTTACTATGACTTTCCTTTACTTTGGATGTTGACTGTTGTTACCTACAATACTATGTTGATAAGCCCTAGGTGTAGAAGAAACAGGCCCGCTTAGTGCACTTGGATATCTAGTATGGTCCGGCCGGTGTCATTAAATATTTGCAAGAAACTCTGGGCAAAGTTAGCACTTCCATTTAAAAAACTCTTACTTTGGTTTTTCATGTCCTGGTTGGGCTAATGGTTAGTTCCAGTGAGTTCGGCATGTTGGATATACTTAGAAATATCCCTAGGTTTGACAGGTTAGGGTTTAGGGTCGATGGATAACTCACCAAGTATATTCCCTCTGGGAATAAGATTCTGTGCCAGCTCACTTATGTAAACAGGAAAACAGAGGGGGCCTCTGTCACATAAATAAGTAGAGTTTGTAGGAGAGCTCATGGGTTCATGATTGAGTTCGTTGCTCTTCTGCTGGTGCAAACTCTAGCTTGTGTTGTTAAGGCACAACCCTATGTTGTGCCGCCCTAACTTCCAAATAACAAGGGTACGTCTCATCTTTAGGGTAGCCTACCTTTAATGTTGGCGAATCCATGCCTAAGAGGTCTTGTCAAGATGCACGTTCCAAGAGGCAGAGGTTGAGGCTTGTCTTCAGCCTCCTCCTCCACATCAAACTAGGTTACCACTTGTGTGCCAAACAAGGCACATTCGTATCCTTGTTCAACTGTGGCCGTGGGATCTTATTTGACAGGTTTACATTATCTAGTTCCTAAGACTACATTTGTGGCACTTGGTGCAACTCTTGAATTTTTAGGGCTATGGCATGATAGTCCACATCGTGGAAGGTAGTGTCACATGGAGATGTGACATTGGGCTAGACGTCACATGATACAACGCCCGAGGCACGCCCTTTTGGGTTATGTCATGGGTTTGTCGCCAAGGGATTGAATACTCTAGTAAACATACATGCTTGTGTTCGCACTAAGGTGCTAAACCTTAGGCATCCGCTCAAGGGAGGTTAGGCCTCGTAACTAGGTATGCTTTAGCACACCTGGCTAGTGGGTGTTCTCCTTGGGATCTAAGGGTTGAACAACCTAAGCTCAATAACAGAAGCTCCATCATGAAACACTCGCAAGGTCATGTACTTAGGGTTATCCAAACCTAGCCTTAAGGAGTTTGCTTAGTAAAACATTCGTGTTCGTCTATGGCGCACACTCATGTCCTCACTAAGTACTAGCCCTAGGTCTAGGGTATGACTTGGCCACTCAAACCCTTAAGGGTTAGTCGTGGCTAAAGGTACCCCTTGTCGCCCTAAAGGGGTTGTTCTCCCAGATAAGGGTGATTCCTCAAGGGGTAAGTGACAATGCCTTAGCTCTGTCACAGGGGCATGTGTGAGACACATCTCCTTTGTGGGGTTAGGGCATGAGCCTGTCTATGTCTACTGGGATAGGATCCTAAAGTCTACTCGGGATATCCTTTAGGGGGATGGTCATTCTATGGGGCTAGGGTAGGACTTTAAGTCTTTTGTTTAACTAGGCATCTAAATTAAACTCTTAGGGTCATCTTGAAAGACTTAGCATTGCTCACACAAGGAATTGATGTTGGAAGGCCACTTAGCGGCCTCGTGTTGCCACGTGTTAGCCCTCCGGATTAAAACTCTGACACCAAGGACATGTGACAACTTGTCCTCCAGCTCATCCTTGATACGAGGATAAGCACGAGCATCCTTATACAAGTGGCAACTTGTCCTCTAGCTTATCCTTGGTGCGAAGATGAGCCAACAAGCATCCTTTGACATGAAGGATGAGTGGCTTGTCCTTGAGCCAACTCAAAGTCTTAAAAATTCATGGCCTTAGCGAACTCAAACTTGCGATTGGCTCAACCTTGAGAGAGAACTCACGGCTAGCTTGTCCTCAAACAAATCGATGAACATCCTTAGTATTGAGTATGAGCCTTCACTTGTCCTTGACATCAAAGATAAGTGGTGACTCATACTCAAGTGAACTCAAAACTCGTAGTTGGCTCATCCTCAAACTTGAGGCTTGCTTGTCTTCCAAACTTGTGACTAGCTCATCCTTGAGCGAACTTGGACTTGCCAGCTTGTCCAATGAGCATCCTTGGCATCAAGGATGAATGGTGGCTCGTTTTGCATCATCTACCACTCATCCTTAGTGCCAAGAGGGGGAGACTCTAATAGTCAAATATGCCAAATTTTTTGTGAAAACATGAATGCCATTGGGAAGCACTAGGCACCTAGTTGGTATGAGCAAAGGACCTCATGTGTCATTTGTCAGGAGGTACTAGCGAGTCTAAAGAGAGATACCGCACATGGTGAACCGATTGTCTGCAGGATACAGCTTGAGCATAAGCATGATAATTGTTACATATTGTGTGTTCAGAAGTCAAATATAATATAGTTGCAATGGAACAAGGGTTTGAATAAGCATTAAATTTTTATTTAATTAATTAATGGGAATATTATGAATTGTAAAGTCTCATTTCTAATTTGTCTTAGTAATTAAAAGGGTAAAAATTATTCTGATTATCAAAGTTACCAGTTATTAGATAATGGCAAACTAAAATAAACTATGTAAAATAAAAGTTATTTTGATTCATTTTCAATTGGTTATATGAAAATGTATATAGTTGGTTATACGAAAATGTACACAAGTGAGCAGACTGCACGTTAGGTGCACACTCACCTAAGTAGAATATAATAAGTTTTGGCGTTAGTAAGCGTTTGTTTTGTTCTGTGGGGTGAGTGGAATATGAAGTGGGACCGACCTTGTACGGTAAATGCCTTCAAGCTTTTAGCGTACATACTCATCTACCCACTCTTATAGGGTAGGAATGTAGCTAAAATACAGATTTTTAAATTCCTTCATTTTATAAATTATGAGAGAGCAGCATTTCAGGTGGATCGAAGAATCTAATAAACAGAAGTGTGGAAATTCATAAATATACGACAATATACATAAAGAATTTGCCTACAGTAATATAAATCATTTATCTATTAATTAAAAATAATTCGTATACCTTATAGCTTTCATGGGAGACTGAATATTCATTGCGTTTTGTGGAGACCCGTGAAGAGGAGGTGGGTGTTTACAATATTGCACATCATTTACCCTATGAAAAAATTTTAAATTCTATGGAATTTGTAATCTATAAACTGATAACTAATAAGTTTTACTTGATTATTACAAGTTTTAAACTCTGTGGAAAGTGGAAATGGCTATAGTATCAGACATCCATCTCACATACTCAAAATCAGTCTTCATAATCTCACTCTGTGGAAAGTGGAAATGGCTATAGTATCAGACATCCATCTCACATACTCAAAATCAGTCTTCATAATCTCACTCTTCAGTTCGCATTGGTGAGAGTGTATGTACTCCCAGTACTCCGGAGACCCCGGAAACCCAAGGTTATCAGCGAAAATAACTGTCCCTTCCCCGATGAGCTCATTCTTCTTAAGCTCCAGATAATCTGGCAAGTAGCAGTTTTTATCATGATCTATGAACACAAAGTCGAAGCTCTCCTTGTTCTCCTTTGCTAAGATGGATTTTAAGTCTTCAATCCTCGTGTTTAGTGGAGCTAACAGAACTTGAATCTTGGAAGATAGACCTGAAAACAATTCAATTTTTAAACTGGTAATTACGTATCTCTCTCAACATCACATGCAAAGCCACTGCTTCAATGATCGTTTGCTATGATTAAAGTGCACGTATGACTCGAGATTGAAACGGCAAAGACTACGTGTGTGCGTGCGTGCTTGCGTGAGTGTGTGAGATTACATACCTGAATGATCAATGATCTTTTTAGCGATCTCAGCTATATGAGGAATGAGCTCCAAGGAAAGAGTTTAGCATCGGCACGAAGAGTAGAAGCAATCCTCACTGCAGAGTAACCGCAGTAAGTCCCGAGTTCGAGCACAAGCGAGGGATCCTTCTTCTTGAGTGCTGCATCCAATATCTCTCCCTTCTCCGCGCCAATGTTCATAAGCCATGGACCACTGGTCACGAAATCATCGACTGCTTTTATTACAGATTGCGCATTTCCACGCTCAGAATGATCCAAGACATACTTAAGCAGATCTTGCTCGCGCCCATCTCCATTCCAACCGTGAAAAAAATATCCCCCTAAGCACTTTACCATAGAACTTTGTGATTGCAATGCCCTCCACATTCTCAAGATGTATATATATAAACAAGTCACTTGTAAGTGCTTATATCTACAAAACTAAGAGACAAGCTATGTTTATATAGAAGCCACTTACAAGCGCACCTCAAAGTTAAGTATATATTTGTTGTGGTCCTTAATGCGTTCTACCACGACTCTCTAGAAGCTTGGTGGGAACGGCAGATAAACATCCAAATTAGGATAAACAAGTATGGGTGTATTGTCTATAAATTACTTCTCATTTTAATTAAATTGGCTTAATACTGAAAAATCATAGATATATATATTCTCAAATTTTACTGCTACTATATATTTATGTGTGGATAAGAATTTTCATCTGTCGTTTAGTATCTTCTGACTTACCTCAAAATTAAGTATATATTATATAAATTATTAGTGGCCTTTACAATATGGGTCTACCACGACTCTTTAGAGGACGACTTATAAACATCCAAACTATATGCGACATTTTGTTCTTGGGATAACCAAGCACGGATATATATTGTTTTATAAATCATATTTTTTTATTTTTAATTAAGTCAACTTAGTTTAAAAAATATTAGTAAGTACTTATCAGTAAAACATAATATTGTCAAAATTTAATTTTGTCATACGGGGTTAATCACATGTTATAAACGGTCTTATACAATACATTTTATACACAGACGTATTACATGTGTACGTATCAAATCTTAATCTGGTTGTTTACTTTGAATATAATTGAGAATACTCTTATATTTTTCAGCATGTGATTTTCTTATGTTAATTGTTATATACTTAACACTTTGTCCCTTGGTATACAACTTGCCGGACTTCTTTTTCATTATTTAATATGTTCTGTAGTTTAATGGAAGGTCAGGCTAAACATATGAAAATTCTCAAATGCTATATTTAATAACTATAATTATAATTAATGTGCTAAGCAACAGTAATTTTAATAAAATAATATGAAGAAAAATAGTTGTGTAGAGCTTATTTGATATGAAAATGTTAATTGGTCAACATTGCTGGGTTATATATACATCAAATTCATAGGTGTAGGTGTTATATGACACGTACACACACTAGAGAAATGTTTGTCATTGTAATTATATATATATATATATGCCTATTAAATTATTATTAAATTGTATAGCATTTAATTTAATGCTCTTTAAAGTTTTTGACATATTAAGGTCTTATTTATTTGTTTAACAGTGCAATTTTTTAGCTATAGATTTAATCTATTCATTAGTTTTGAAGTACTAATTAAAAGAGTTTTAAAATATTCTTAAAATGGTTGATTATGCTTTACATTTTCTTTTCAAATACAATATTTTTCCAAATAAAATTTTTAACCAAACTCTTAAGGCATCTACTATGGTTCAACAAAACAATTCTCCCTGGTCTTGATATTTGTTTTATCTTTTGTTTTATTGTTTCCGTAATATAATTTTTACTTTTCCATTTCTTCTCCTTTTAAACTGTTGCTATAGTTTGGTTGATTATATTAACATCACCAACTCTTGTTTTCTTCACGTCTTCCTCTCTTTTCCTTTTTTTTCTTTTCACAATAGTAGCAATTTATGTACTTTTCTACATTTTCATTTTTTCTTCTTCCTTTTTCTTTGTTATATATATATATATATATATATTCATCCATCTCTCTCTAATAAGAGCTTGACATGCAAATTAGGATTATGCTAAAAAAATTTACAAAAAGATAATTAGACATTAAAGTATTTCAATTTTAAGTTTTAAATTAGGTCAATTGAACTTGAAAAGGACGTTTATTCAACCTTAAGAATACTTAGGTTAGCAAATCCTTCCTTTATATAAGGAGGCTAACCTATTTTAGGTAATTTTGATATGATCCATTTGTGCATTCATATAAAGTTCTAGTATATGCCTTAGACTATACTTAAAGTATATTTCATAAAATCCTTATATTACTCCCTCATTTGGATTCAAATGTCAATGATATAAAGATAGTTATTAAATATGTATATTCTGATCCATTCCATCTGAATTGCAGACCATTTACACTTGAGAACCCAATCTTCGTACAATGGAATAAAGACCAAGCCACTTAGAAATTAATCTAGAGGATAATGCTTTGGAATGCATTTTTAAATATAAAACTATTACTTCATCAAGATGTTAACAAAGTTATCTCATACTCATGAGATATAACAATGATAATATAATGCTCAGCATTCGTTTGTCCTTGATTATGCTATGGGCCTTGCTCAACACTAGAAGAGTTTGATTTAAATACCAGCTCCACATTTGTGTATTTATTGAAACATGATAAAAAGAAGCGGAATCAACATTAGAAGAAAACACATGAAACACCCATACAATGAATGAAATGGGGAGACTCCAATGAACTAGTGGACATAAGACACATAGGCAAACTAAAGGAGGGGTAAGTACTGATTCCAATTGGTTTGGCATTGATTCACATACTAGCATACACTTAAAAATACGGTTGAGTTGCTCCACTAGACCATCAGTTTTTAAATGATAGGGTGTTGTGAAAAACTATTTAATTCTCGATCTCGTAGTTAGCAAACTCAAAACTTTAGTTATAAATGAGGTTCTTAATCTGAAAGAATACAGTTTAGACATCCATGCCTTAAATCACTTGATAAAACAAAAAATCTATTACATAAGTTGCCTTGGCCTCTGAAAGAGCCCGAACCTCCACATATTGTGTCAAATAGTTTGACAAAACAATAGCATTTGTATTCCATGATGTCGTTGCCAGAAATTGTTCAATGAAATCATATGCAACTAACTCAAGCGAACAATGAACTTGAATAAATTGTAAACAACCAGAAGGAGTGAATCAAAGATTCCAAACTTAACAGAGATGACATGTTTGTAAATATTAATGAAGTTCATATTAGAGTTAAAGCCAATAGAACCATGAACATAACTTGTTCAACACTTTGTGAAACTTAAGATGACTATTAAAAGAAGCATGAAGAAAGTGAGGTACATAGCATGATGAAATTATCAACCGAGGTGGAGTACATTTACTAGTTTGCCCTACAAAATAAAAAAGATCCTCTACAATTGTGAACTTTGCAACATAATTCCGAAAACCAATATCAACATACACAATCAGTGTCAAGAAAGTGAGGTACATAGCATGATGAAATTATCAACCGAGGTGGAGTACATTTACTAGTTTGCCCTACAAAATAAAAAAGATCCTCTACAATTGTGAACTTTGCAACATAATTCCGAAAACCAATATCAACATACACAATCAGTGTCAAGATCATGGGTTATTTTTTACCTTTCACGGGACTTGAACCCGAGACCTTTTGGCTAACACACATGTGCTAACCAACTGGTCCGTATGATCCTGGATGCTGAACTACACCATCAACAGCAAGGCGTATATTCATACGCATGTTCCAGACCAATTGTGGACCACACATTCCAGACCAGTTGTGGATCACACATTCCAGACCAGTTATGGACCATACAATCCTCAGGACTCAGATATATAAACAGGGTTCCAGTTCTAGGTTTCTCAGAATCATTCAACACCAGTCTTTGGCCTTGTGTTTCATTTTGTATTCATTTCTTTCTTGAATACAATCTCCTCCTTTCAAAGTTCCACCCTTGTTCTAAAGGTTTCACCCTTTGCACAAGGTCGTGACAGTTTGAATGATTCTGAGGTAGTGACAAGGTTCTGTTTCCGCTCGTCATCAATCCATTTTCTTTCTTTCTCTCTTTTCAATTTTCTTTTCGATTTTTTTCTTTTTTTTTTTTTTGATTTTCTTCTCTTTTTCTTTTTGATTTTTCTTCTTTGACTCATCATGTTCGAGCATGCTCTTCATGAGCAAGTTGCTACCCTCTAGCAGCAGCTCGAACAACTACACCTGGAGAATGATCAGCTCCGACAGCGTGCGAATTCTCCAGAGCCGAAGATCAGCATGCCCGAAAAGTTCGATGGTACCCGATCGAAGTTCCGAGGTTTTCTCAATCAAGTTCGTCTGCGGATCGTGATGCAGCCGAGGCGCTACAGCACAGAACCCATTAAGGTTGGATTGATCGGGTCGCTGCTTTCTGGTTCTGCTCTTTCATGGTTCTCAGCCTTGCTGGAGAACAATGATCCGATCCTTGGGAATTTTGACGAGTTTGTGGAACGGTTCACGGCGATGTTCAGTGACGTGGATCGTGAGAGTGCTGCCATCACCAAACTCCGTCAGCTTCACCAAGGGGGTATGTCGGTAGCAGAGTACGCATCGAAGTTTCAACTTCTTGCTTGTGATGTCACATGGGGAGATCGTGCTCTCAAGGAGGTTTTTGGTCGGGGTTGCAGGACGAGGTCAAAGACATGTTGCTGAATTTTGCGGTTCCGGAAACCCTCACCAGCATGATCGAGTTGGCAATTCGTTGTGACAACCGGTTGATCGAGCGGAAACAAGAACGTCGGCATCCTTCTTTCTTCTTGGTGCCGTCTTCTTCCATTTCTGCAGTCCCTGTTCCCTCATCTGCTGATTCATCATCTTCCTCAGTAGAACCATCCCGATGGAATTAGGGCGATCACGCCGAGGCAAGCTTTTGCCAACCGAACGTCAGAAGCGGATTCAGTACAAGCTTTGTTTGTACTGTGGGGACCCGTACCACAAGTTGGAGAATTGTCATCGACGTCCAAAACAAGCTCGTGAAGTGGCCCTTGTGTTGCCGGGAAACGAGAAGATCCAGCCCGAATAGGAGCCGTCCGGCTGGATTGCCGTGGAACAACTCATGTTCCTCAAGGCTCTTCACTCATAACATCTTCCCTTCCTCATCTTGGATCCATTCCATCCACGAAGGTGTGCAAGCCGTTCCATGTTCCGGTGCAGCTGAAGACACCAGAGGTGGAGTTCTCTGGTAAAGCTTTGGTGGATAGCGGAGCGAACGCAAATTTCATCGACAAGAATTTTGCTGTCAGCACGGGATCCGTCTACATCCTTTGAAGACTCCTGGTTCTGTACGGGTCGTTGATGGACGAGATATCAAATCTGGAGCGGTAATAAATGACACGGAGTTCGTTGAGGTCGTTGCTTGCGGTGCTGTGTGCAACATCTCCTTCAGTGTTGTTTCTACTCTACGATTATCCTTGGTTTGCCGTGGATCGAGTTGGTGGATCCTGGTTGGAGAGAACGTTTCATGAACAGTTTCCCAGCTGTTTCAACTCCAGCCACACTCTTTGATTCCGATCCTGTTCCAGTTCCTCCTCCACTTCGAGTCTCGCATATCACCTTGAAGCAGTTCAAGAAAGATAGCCGACATGACCCAGCATCCGTGTTCGCGATCAAAGTCTATCCCTGCTCTGCTAAGGATGTTTCTGTTCCTCCTGCCTTACCAAAGCAGTATGCCGATTTCGCAGACGTCTTCGACAAAAAGAAAGCTTCTGCCTTGCCACCACCGTGAGTACGACTGTCCTATCGATCTCGTTGAGGGTAAGCAGCCGTCCTCCGGTCCCATTTACGGTCTCTCACCAACAGAGTTGGAGACATTGAGGAAATACATTGAGGAGAATCTTGTCACCGGATTTATCCGTCATTCGCGATCACCGGCTGGTGCTCCAGTATTCTTTGTTTCCAAGAAGGATGGAAGTCTCCGGCTCGTGGTGGACTACCGAGATCTGAATAAGGTCACCATTCCAAACAAGTATCCTCTCCCGCTCGTCTCCGACATGCTCGAACGTCTTTCTGGTGCCCGGTACTTCACAAAGATCGATTTAAGAGGAGCGTACAATCTCATCCGAATTCGAGAAGGGGACGAGTGGAAAACAGCTTTCCGTACACGCTACGGACATTTCGAGTACGTAGTAATGCCGTTCGGCCTGACAAATGCACCTGCTGTGTTCCAGCACATGGCTAACGATATTTTCGGGACTTCTTGGATTTGTTTGTCATCATGTACCTAGACGACATCCTGATATTTTCCAAGACTCGAGAAGAACACGAACGGCATGTACGGTTAGTCTTGGAGAGGCTCCGGAAGCACCACTTGTTTGCCAAGTTGGAGAAGTGCTCTTTCAGTCAGCAGTCTGTCGAGTTCCTGGGGTACATCATTTCAGCTGAAGGTGTTCACATGGATCCTGCAAAAGTCCGGACTGTATTGGAGTGGGAGAGACCATCAAATGTTCGTGATGTTCGATGTTTCCTCGGGTTTGCGAACTTCTATCGACGTTTCGTTCGGGATTTCTCCAAGATTGCATTGCCATTGACGAAGTTGACTGGCAAGGATGTTCCATTTGTCTGGTCCTCTGAGGCTGAGGAGGCGTTCGAGTTCCTAAAGAAGGCGTTCACCTCGGCACCTGTTCTTATCCATCCTGACCCCGAAGCCATATTTCGTGGAAGCTGATGCCTCTGACTTCGCCATTGGTGGAGTGTTGTCCCAGGAAGGTCCAGATCATCTTCTCCATCCCATTGCTTTCCATTCCCGCAAGTTCACTGCACCTGAGATCAACTACGATGTCTACAACAAGGAGCTGCGCGATCGTCGATGCCTTTGAGGAGTGGCGCAGATTCCTTGAAGGTTCCCCGCATGTGGTTAAGGTGTATTGTGATCACAAGAACCTCCAGTACTGGGCAACAGCACGAGTTCTCAATCGACGTCAGGCGCGATGGGCACAGTTTTGTCCCGGTTCCGATAGATTATTCATCGTCCCGGTCGTCTAAATGGCAAAGCAGATGCCTTATCTCGTCGCAGTTACCTAGCTCCAGTACCAGGTGAAATCCGATTTGATCAACAAGAACAAGTCATCCTGAGCTCCGACCAGTTGTTGGTAAACGCGCTTTCCCGTTCTTCTGCTCCAGTTGACACTTCGTTTTTGGATCTAATCCGAGAAAATCTCCCTCAAGACGAGTTTGCTCGTGATGTCCTTGCACATGTTCGACGAGTTCAGCCATTGTCTTCAGGGTCACAACTACGAGATTATGCTGCTTTCCATCTTCATAATGGGTTGCTGTACCACCACATCCAAATCTATGTTCCGGACGGAGAACTGAGGTTGCGAGCTGTCCAACACTGCCATGACAACACAGCTAGGACATTTTGGCATTCGGAAGACGATCGAGCTGGTACAACGGGTGTTCTGGTGGCCTCGGCTTCGCGTGTATGTTGAGAGATTTGTGCGATCTTGTGACACGTGCCAGCGTACAAAGCTTCCTCGTCATCGACCGGTTGGACTACTACAGCCTCTTCCTATTGCTCAGCGGCCATGGTCATCCATCACCATGGATTTCCTCACGGATTTACCGCCTTCTAGAGGGTTTGATGCTGTCCTAGTCATTGTTGATCGGTTCTCTAAGATGGCGCACTTTGTTCCCTGCAACAAGACATGTTCGGGTCCTGATGCTGCAGATCTGGTGTACCGGGAGGTGTTCCGTCTTCATGGTCTTCCTGATGAACTTGTCACTGATCGAGGTCCCCAGTTCACTTCGGCATTCTGGCGGAGATTCCTAGATCGGCTACGTATCACCGGGAAGCACTGCACGAAGCTATCTACTGCACATATCCTGAAAAGATGGACAATCGGAGCGCACGATTCAGACTCTGGAACAATATCTCTGGTGTCTCGAGCTTCCGCCAACCATCCGGATCCAAGGAAGACCTTGTCATTGATCGAGGTCCCCAGTTCACTTCGGCATTCTGGCGGAGATTCCTAGATCGGCTACGTATCACCGGGAAGCTGTCTACTGCACATTATCCTGAAACAAATGGACAATCGTAGCGCACGATTCAGACTCTGGAACAATATCTCTGGTGTCTCGAGCTTCCGCCAACCATCCAGATCCATCCCGTGTTCCATGTTTCTTGGAATAATATCTCCGTGTCTCGAGCTTCCACCAACCATCCGGATCCATCCCGTGTTCCATGTTCTTTGTTGGAGCCTTATCATGCCCTTCTGAACTTGGTCGACTTCTTCCACCTGCCGTGTTCCCTGTTTCTTTGTTGGAGCCTTATCATGCTCCATCCGGATCCATCCCGTGTTCCATGTTTCTTTGTTGGAGCCTTATCATGCCTTCTGAACTATCCCGTGTTCCATGTTTCTTTGTTGGAGCCTTATCAGTGACGCGCGGTGCTCTCATCGAAGAGGGAGATAGTGTAAGGATCATGGATTATTTTTTGCCTTTCACGGGACTTGAACCCGAGACCTTTGGCTAACACACACATGTGCTAACTAACTGGTCCGTATGATCCTGGATACTGAACTACACCATCAATAGCAAGGCGTATATTCATACGCATGTTCCAGACCAATTGTGGACCACACATTCCAGACCAGTTGTGGATCACACATTCCAGACCAGTTGTGGACCATACAATCCTCAGGACCTTAGATATATAAACAGGGTTCCAGTTCCAGGTTTCTCATAATCATTTAACACCAGTCTTCGGCCTTGTGTTTCATTTGTATTCATTTCTTTCTTGAATACAATCTCTTCCTTTCAAGGTTCCACCCTTGTTCTAAAGGTTTCGCCCTTTGCACAAGGTCGTGACAACTAACTCATTAGCTTTAAATGCATCTATTATTCGTTGACTCCATGGTTCAAAGCGATGTGCCAACCTAATTTCACGGAACTAAACAAAGGTGTGGGTTCTAAAGATGATAAGACACCTACAACAATTGGTGTCCGTGATAAAGCATTCACATCTGCTATGTAAGAACCTAAACGATGATGAGTTATGAATTAATAATCTTGTAATGCTAATGCCCATTGAGCATGTCAACCCATATATGTGTTCTTCTTTAATACTAAATGTACCGTAACATGATCACATTCCACCAAGGTCGTAGAATCATGAAGGTAAACATGAAACTTATGGAATGCTCAAATAACTGCTAGACCACTAAGACTTCAATTAGCATATGCAATGGGATGCAGTTGACCTAATTTTGAATCTTCTTGCATGAGATCAACACCTAGACCAATATTTAAAGCATCAGTACGAAGAACAAAAGGGTAAGAGAAATTAGAATAATGTAGAAGAGGAGCATAGGTCAAGAGATGGATAAGAGACTCCAAGGAGGATTGACATTGAGAGGACCATGAGAAAGAAGGGGAATGGAGCAAAGCACACAGTGAAGCTGTTTCATCCACCAAATGTGGAACAAACTGTGCTAAGTAAGTCACCTTGCCTTGAAATTCTTTGAAATTTATGATATGTTTTTAGAACTAGGAACTAACTCCTTTATTGCCTGAATCTTTGATGGATTTGAACAAACACCCTCACGAGAAATAACAATTCTTAAATACTTCACAGAATTTTGATCGAACTTGCACTTTGACAATTTTAACATCATTTAATATCGTCACAACCGTAATAAGATTTGTTCCACGTGAGCCAAATGTTCTTCTAATATACCAATTGAATGTACCAAAAGAACACTCCTACAAAAGATTCTAAACCTCAAATGACTTCATCCATGAGCAGTTAAACGTAGTTAGAGCATTCATCAAATCAAAAGGCATCATTGTGAACTCATACAATCCATTAGGTGTTCAAAAAGTAGTCTTGACTATATTTACCCGATTGAGAGGAACTTACCAATAGCCTAAAGCTAGATGAAACCAACGTCTTTTCCCTAATTTATTAATAAGATCATCCATGTGTGGCATAGGATAACTATTTAGTACTGTAAGGCCAAAAATTCAATTATGAAACACCTACCTTCATCCACTTTGTTGATTATATGAGGCTTAAAAGCTACAAGATGAACATACCACTTTTTGAGTTAATATATCTTAAATAGCTTGTGCCATCTCTTGCTTCTCTTGAGAAGATTGTTAACGAATTGGAGCCTTTATTGGTGTAGCAATCTATTATATCAATTCGATAATGAGTGTTGATTGCAGTCCTCCCTACCACCATTGGTTATTGTAGATCTGAGAACCGACGAAGAAGCTTTTCCATATCCTTTTGACGACATTTTGAAGATGGATTAGGAGGAAAGACAACCTCTTATAGTAGCATGAAGAGATGCACAAACTCCAAACCACATTGTAGATTGTGCTTGTAAGGGAGAATAACCAGGAATGAAAACCTCCTTCTTGTTGAAGTCCACATGCACACCTCAGCACGCATCTAATTAAAACCCACATCATACAATTGGGAAGGCATGACCCGAAGAGGTAATGCCTTAGAATGACCCTAGGCGAATAGGGGCATAACAAGTTTGGGAAGAGATAGCGAAAGACTTATTGTCTCCATATAATATTTGAAGTATTCATTTAGTAGGCTTCAACCGGAAAAGAGCATTGTGTCACTAAGGAATGTTAAATGGATGAAATGACCGACCAGAATTAAGAAGAATTGATACCCAAAGATTACACACAAACCTTCAAAAGAAAAGACGACATGTTCCTTCTTGAGTGTTTCAACCACACCTTGTAATTGTAAAGATTATGACCGACCCAGAATTAAGAAGAATTGATACCCAAAGATTACACACAAAACCTTCAAAAAAAGACGACATGTTCCTTCTTGAGTGTTCCAACCACACCTTGTAATTGTAAAGATTATAGATTATTTTTTGCCTTTCATGGGACTTGAACCCGAAACCTTTTGGCTAACACACACATGTGTTAACCAACTGGTCCATATGATCCTGGATGCTGAACTACACCATCAACAGCAAGGCGTATATTCATATGCATGTTCTAGACCAATTGTGGACCACACATTCCAGACCAGTTGTGAATCACACATTCTAGATCAGTTGTGGACCATACAATCCTCAGGACCTCAGATATATAAACATGGTTCCAGTTCCAGGTTTCTCAGAATCATTCAACACCAATCTTCGGCCTTGTGTTTCATTTTGTATTCATTTCTTTCTTAAATACAATCTCCTCCTTTCAAAGTTCCACCCTTGTTCTAAAGGTTTCGCCCTTTGCACAAGGTCGTGACAGTTGAATGATTCTGAGAAACCTGGAACTGGAACCCTGTTCAAGGTTCAAAAAAATAAAAAATAAAAAAATATAATAATAAAAAAAAATAACCCATGATCCTTACAGTAATATCACACAACGAAATACAGAGGTTGTAAACCCCATCACACAATCCCTCTATTGAATTGATGTCATGAACTAATTTTTATGTTCATTATAAAAAGAGGTAATACATCCACTGGTGGAACTACAACTTTCATGTCTGTACCCTGATGAGCCGAACGTTGACGATTGGCACACTCAACTAAGTGCCCAAATCCCTGGCATTCAAAACACTATATTCCACATCTGCGTTGTTGACCATCCACGGCCTCCGTATCCATGACCATGTCCTTGTCCTCGTTCTTGTCGCATGGACTGGAATGCAGCTTGTGGAACTACAACATCTACCTCCAGGGTTGTGGATGAGCAACTAGCAAAAGAGGGACTAGTCCAAGCAATCCAAGTTGAACATGACTAGCAGAGGAAGCAAACCATCATCAAGTACTTATGCATCCTTCAAGGTTGTTGGGCAATGTTCATGAATAGGGACTTCTGTTGTACTAAGCACTTGATAAAATAACCCTTTCTTAACCACCTTGAACATGTTGGATCCTCTCGAGCCAAGTGGTTCTTAAAAAGGACTCCAAACTATGTAGTTGTTTCACCACCTTTTGCTGCAATCATAAAAGTTCATCTAATGACACAAAGGCATTCGCATGACGCCTGAATACAATCACCAATGCTGATAAAGACAAATCAATCGTAGCCTTGGACACCGGGCCATGTGTTAAACCACAAGGCAGCATATCCACACAAGCAAGGTGGCAACTCACGAAGTTGATGAAGGGAATCCCACTAGTGATATGCAGCCACCATATAAAAGTGCTTCAACCCAAGCATGTGAATCTTCTGTGGCTACTCCTGAGAAAGAGTCAGGGCAAAGACGAGGATTATAACCTAGTTGGATTGTGAGTTCTTGTGTCAAGACACCAAGTAATTTTATGTTTGTACTTGGGACTCTACTATGGCTTGCAAAAGCTACTCCATAGAGACATCCAAAATTTAAATAAGGAGAAAAGAAAAGAAAAGAAAGAAGAAGAAAGAACTAAAGACTACTCGGCATCTCCACCAATGAAAAGGGCGTGTATTTAGCTTTAAGGATACCTATAAGGCTAGGAAACCATTCCTTATATACCATTGTCTTATATAACCATCTTTGCAAAATGAATATTTGAATACTTGATTGATTTACAAAAACAAAAATTCATAAATATAACGTTAATTATAAATATTTATTTTTAATAATTGCATGAGAATAAATTTAATTAACATTTAGGAACGACAAATAAAGTATAAAATGTGAACATCAAATTATCCTTTGGTAATTAATCAAGAAACACATTTTCAATAAATAAATTGTTTATATATTAAAAAGCAAGGTTTTGTTTCCAATGGAACACTTTAACAATATTAAATTTTTACCTTATCTTTTAACGATAAACAAAAGTTAAAAGTAAATGTTAACTACAATTTGGGTTTCTTATGAAATCTTTTAAGAATAAAAAAAATATTATGTAAGAAAATACATACATGAAACTTTACTAATGTTGATGAATACCTTGTAAGAAAGGGTTACTAAGAAATTGTGATATGAAGGATTCTTTGGTATTGTAATTGTTTAAAGAATCCTATAACAACAAGAAAAAGATGATTATGACAGTTGGTGTGAGGAAGCGCCACAAGATGGGATTTAATTAGGGCATGAGAGGGGCATAAGAGTAGGAGAGAGAAAAATATTTTATGAGGAAGGAAGTTTTACACTGCTATTTTTTTTATTTATTTATTTTACTAATGCAAGGCATGTTTATGATATTTTAAATATTGTAATTATTTTTGTTATATGATAAGATATCTTGTAAATGTATGGTAATGATTAAAGCAAAATCTTATACTTGACTTTAGAAATAAGTAAGAGGTGTAATAATGCAATATAAGAATAAAATCTCAAATATATATATTGTAAACCTTCTTATACTGTGTGTACAATGATTGATGTGCAATAGGAAGGATTAGCATGTTTACAAAAGCTTTGGTATACAATGAAGTAAATAGTAACTTCATTGATTATAAAATGTGCACTTCATCTTCTTACTTTTACCTCGTTCTTCTTCTTCTTCGTCTTCATATTTTTATATTTATATTCTTTTTTTTTTCATGTTGCCATTCACCTCTTATCTAAATTTTCTCATATGCCATTTAAGCAATTCAAGATTATTTATTAGAATTAAGAGCTACTTTTAAAGTTTCCGAATGAAGTATGTTAATATTGCTAATGTTTCTTATTAAAAAAATAAATTTTTCAATAGTTCATTGACAATGACATATGCCACTAAAAAAATTCATGAAAATTCAAACTAGTTTATATAGTGATTTTTATACAAAATACATAATTAAATTTTTAAAATTTTTACTTTTTATATAGATCTTATTTTATTCATTATATTTAAAAATAATATATATTTAATTACAAATTTAACTTGTTATTACTATTATTTCTAGTAAAAGATTCTTCACTAACTAGGATGGCAAGATTGAGGCTCTTCCTTAAAAAGTTACACAACAAGCTAGATTGGTTCATTTTTAAATTTTATATTGTTTTTTTTTATTGCATATGATTCATATGGTTTTTTAAATGATGCATAAATCTTCATATCATCAAGTAGCATGTGTATGGTTTTATAAATATATATAATTAAAATTATGATTTAAGCGTTAAAATATGGTTTTGAACAATACATTTCATCTTTAAAAATTATTATAGTACAAAAATTATCTTGTATGTGGTTTGTCATATAGTTTTAGTTAAAAATTGAGTTAGATATTATAATTAATATAGCTTTTAATATATTTAATATAAGTAATGAGTGATATAAAGCTTCAAGGTTGTTGGAGATGTAAAATTTTAAGTAAAATTTACAAAGCTTCACAAAGATTTGCAAGCAAGGTATCAATTTATCCAAACACAGCTATGTGTATGTAAATACATATGTATACAATCAAAAATATCATATTATATTTATAATATGCATTAAATTTAATATATTAAAGAGGCATATGTGGAAAATGCTTTTCTTGATATGTATGCCAAATGCAAGAATGTTGAAAGCACATCAAATATTTGTAAATATGTCTCTCTGAAATGTGTTTCTCTTGGACAACACTTCTAATGGGATACATGGTGAATGGGGGAGTGAGTTATATATATGGAGGTTACCATATATAAATATAATATGCACTAGTATATTATATATAAATATATTTATTATAAGTATTTATATCTTTAATGAAGTATATATATAATATGTTTTAAAGTGTATAATCTCATACATAACAACAAGTAGTGTGTGTGTGTGGTGTTCTTTGCACCTTGCGATACATGTACACATTATAGCTCCATTGCACATGTGACAAAAATTGTGCCGCTCTGCACATAGTACACAAACGTAAATTTATGTACTATTTAACAAATTTTTTTGATCCACACTTAGTACATAAACCTAAAACTAGTACTTAAATTTATGTACCTCAAAAATCTATGTACTAAACGTTAAAACCATTCTAATTCGCACTTGGACGTAAATTTATATAGTACTTAACACAAATTTATGTTCCCTCGTTATAATCTTAAACAACCTCTCCCATGAGTACATAAAATTTGCGAAGTACACAAAAATAATAGGTTGGAGATTATTTAGGTTTCATGGCACAAGGAGCTGGGCCTTAATGGTGTAGTGCAAGTGTAACAAATTCAGCCGTGGAAAATCCACCGGCACCCACACCTGTGGAAAATCCACAGACGCCAAATCCTCCTGATCCCTGCCAAATCCACCGGTAAGCTTTTTCTTCTCCTTTCTAGTTTTTTAGTTGCATATGAGTGTAGGAAATAGAGGACAGCTCTGAGGTTGTTCGAGGTGCTGCAAAGGGCGGGGCAAAGGATAAAAATAAGGGGAAAAATTGGACTCTAGATGAATCATTGGCGCTAGCGCAGCTGAAAGGATAAGATATCATCGACCAACAAGAGTCTACAAGTTGCGATTGAGGATTGGCATCTGATGCACGGTGGGAGGTGATTTCCGAGAAGCCTTTGAAATTTAAGTATAAAACTATGTGCAGATGAACAGGTTCTTAAAATTTGTTTATGTACTATGTGTGGACTAGACTCTATTTAGACATAAAATTTGTGCATCAAAATTTATGTATATGTACCATGTGCGGATCAAAAAATACTTAAATGGTTTGGTAAACTTAAATTTTAAGTACTATGTGCGAATTAAAGTAGTACATAAATTTTAAGAATAGGTTTTAACGAATTTATGTTTGTGTACTGTATGCAAATCGGCCTATTGATATATTTAACATTTTCAATAGATCATGTTAAGTTCAAAAAATTTATTAGCAAAAATTAAACCCACAACCTCTATGTTGTAAGCCATAAAACTAACCAAACTACCAATTTGTTAAACATAAATACAAATTGCCATGGACACCTCTTATCCAATTAAATCCTTAAGCAATAATTAACTGTATTTTCCTTCTTAATTGTGCTTAGCAGTATTAAAAGCTTGCTTATTAGGGCCTAAGCCAGCCCTAATAAGCAATACACAAAAAAAGGTTTCTATTCTTTAGTTATTTTTTATTTTTATTTCTTTTAGATTCTAAGAAGGAACTAAAGAAATAAGGAAATAAAAAAAAAGTAAAACAAGCACTTCTTTGTAGAAATTTCATTTTTAAGCATATTTATAATATAAATTTATTTACATATATACATATCTCTCTTGTATACATATATAAATCTAATATATATATATATATATATATATATTATATTAATGTATATATCAAAATATGCATTTTAGAATATATTTATATTTATATGATATGATTGTATATTATATGTATGGCATATAAATTACACCTTAATCATTTTGCAAGAACTAGTAGTTTGCAAATATATTTTGAAGTGAAAAGAATGCTTAAACATATGTGTTTATATTCATGTATTTATGTATAAAAGCTTATATATGTAAGATACAATGTACACATATATGTTGCACATGTGAATGTATATGTATATTGATGTATATATTTATGATATGGTAACATATATATGGAGAGAAAGAGAAAAGTGTATATTAATTATTTATTTTAATATTATTGTTAAGTGTTTCTATTTTTGTTAGTGGACAAACTAAGGAGTTCCATGTAGAATTGAAGCTTATTCTACTTTAACTTATGGCAAATCTAAGGGCTCAAAAAGCTCTTGGACACTTCATGTTCTCTTTATAATAAATATATATAAATCAACATATACCAATGGATACAAGTTATTTTGAATTTTAAATTATTGAATATTCTTATTATATTTTGTGTATATGGTAATAATATATATATTTAGTTATTCAATTTATAATTTCTCATCATTATGCATTTCTTGTTGAAGACTCTCTCTCTCATCTCTTTTAACATATATGTATACATAACTATATGTATACAATGAGAGAGATGGAATGAGTTTGGGTATGTGTTTGTATATGTATTATTTACTTATTTATATACAATTGAATGCATATTGGAATGCCAAAATTTCATATTTCAGATTTGGCCTCGCAAAACCATGATCAATCAAAAATCACATAGAAAACCAAGTGGCTAAACTTTGAATGAAACATAGTGGTTAGCTAAATCATATAAAAACCATAAGTGACTGAACTCTATATTGGCTAACCAAATCATATAACAAACCACATTATAAACCACTCAATAATTATTATTTAAACCGAATGAAAACCCATTTGGCTTTCACATGGTTTAAAAACATATCACTTTAATATTTTGACAAAACCAACTTGTTTTTTCATATAGTTAGTCCGAAGTTTAGCCATTGATTTTTTATATGGTCTTTTTAGTTAAAATCACATGTTATGACTTGCTGTGTTATTTAGCTCCCACACTAGGTGATTTGTTTTTTGATCAATAAGAATAGTAATATCAAACATTGTTATTGACAAGAAAAGCATTCAAATCGATGATAAGAGAAAGTTAGTCTTTCCATCTTTTACTGAGTTTTGGACCCTCACCAAGAGGGGTATAGAATTTGATGATTGGTTTCAAGGCTTCTCCATGGAGGAGTGCCACCAGTTCGTACAATCCAAGGAGTCAATGCCTTGCGATGGCAAGGCAATATACACAACCAACAGCTACATGTTACGTTTTCTGAATGTGGATAAGGAGTACCTTGGAAGGATCAACAACTGCGTCAACAAGTAAGGCAAATTTTGGGATAAGCACCAACTCATTCAATTTGTGAATGCTTGTCTTTGGGATGAGATTCACCCACGAAAAGCTCCAGGAGAACTCGGGAATGCACAAGAATATTGTGGACAGTCTCTCCATGGCCTTGGGAGGAAACTTGAAAGGAGTGATATGCACATCAACAATACTAAAGATGAAGTATCCACAATGGATAGTCCGTGTAAAGAGCCATGTAGAGAACACCAAACATTAATCATGTTCCATAATGACTACCATGACGTGTGACCTAAGGAGGAAGTCACGACTGAAGAGAACAGAACATCCAATGTAACAGACATTCAACGTACCAACGACAACTTAAAACAACTAGGGCATGGAAAACACAAAACTTCAATCATTCTTTGCAGGGCTCTTCACACGGCCTATCATTGTGGATACTTCATCATTAGTATTGCTTTGTGCATATCACTCCTTTCAAGGCTGTGGAACAATCTTCTTATGTGTTCCTGGGTTCTCTCAAAGCTTTTTGTGGGTGAATCTCATCCTAAATACAAGCGTTCACAAGTTGAATGAGTTGGTGCTTACCCCAAAATTTGCCTTCACTATCCTAGATATCAACTTGTTGGCATAGTCGTTGTTCCTTCCAAGGTACTCCTCCTTGTCCACGCCCAGGAAACGTAATAGGTAGCTATTGGTTGTGTATATTGCCTTGCCATCGCAAGGCATTGACTCCTTGGTGTCACAACCCGATATAGGATACAGGATTCCGGATACAGGATATGGTTGCAGGATTTCCTACAGGATATTCCTACAGGATTCCGGATACAGGATATGGTTGCAGGATATTCCTATAGGATATGCCTAGAGGATAAGGGACATGTGGATCATCTTAGCCTCTGCATGCATGCAGTCACTTTGCATGCATGCAACCACTTTTAGCACTCATGCCTAGATTAGCTCTTGGAGTTGTGAGCATAAAAGCTCCGACCTAATTGTTGTACAATCAGTTACTATCAACACCAGTCTTACTACGATCAATCTTCTTGTCTTGTCTTGTCTTGCTTCCTGTCTGCTCTCTGTCTTGTTCCCGGATCCTGTCCTGTTCCTGTCTTGTTCTGGATCCTATCCTGCGCTTTCCTGTCTTGCTCCCGGATCCTATCCTGTCCTGTCTTGCTCCTGGATCCTGTCCTGTGTCTTGCTCCTGAGTTCCTAGTTCCTGTCTGCTCTCGTCCTGTTCCTGAGTCAAGCCTTCTGTTCTTGGAATCCTGCTCTCTTCCTGGTTCCTGGATCGTGGCTTGACAGTTTGATAGTAACTGCTTCATAGCTCTCCGTTTTCCAGCTACTTTTTTTCTTGATTCTTTTCCTTCGTTTTCCTCCTTTTTCTTTCATAGATCATGGCTGATTTTGAGCGCTTTCAACGCGAGCACCAAATGTTGCTTCATGAGCTGGCCACTTTGCGCCAAGTGGTCACCGATCTGCAAGGTTCCACCAATGCGGCACATGCAGCTGCTGATGCATCCTCCAAGGCTGCTGCGCAGGCTCTCTCAGGCATCGGTGGTTCCCTCTTCATCGAACTTTTCTTCGGAGGTTAGCATGCCAGAAAGTTCAGTGGCAATCGTGCCGATTTCCAAGGTTTCCTGAATCAGATCCGGCTCTTGATCCGCATGCAACCACGCGCTACTCGACTGATGCACAAAAGGTGGCTTTTGGCATCCTTACTAAGTGGATCTCCACGGGCTTGGGTTGCCCCTTGCTGGAGCGTGACGACCCATTGATGGAAGACTTTGAAGGTTTCGTGGCTGCCTTTGAAGCCTGCTTTGGAGATCCTGATAAGTACCGTTCTGCATGCACGAAGTTACGGAAGCTCACTCAAGGATCCCGACCAGCTTCCGTCTATGCATCCGAATTTCAGCAACTTTGCACGAACATTCCATGGGACGAGACTGCATTGATCGAACACTTTGTTTTGGGTTGAGGGATGACGTGAAGGACCTTCTCCTTACGTTACCGGATGCCCAAACATTAGCGGAGATCATGCAACAAGCTGTTCGTTGCGACAACCGTTTGTTCGAGCGTCGTCAGGAAAGATCCCGTCAGCAGTTCCTGCAAACCAATCCTGCAGCTGTGGTACATGTTCCTGCACCACCTTCTGGAGTAGTTCCTATGGAGGTTGAGAAATCCAAGCGTGGCTCTCTTTCCGCTGCTGAGAAGCAACGTCGCGCAGTGAGAACCTATGCTTGTATTGTGGTGAGCAGGACACAAGGTGGCAGATGTCCTATTAAAGCCAGGAAGTTCAAGACGCGTGAAGTTGAAGCTGAAGTTCAGTCGGAAAACTTCAATGTCCACTTCGTCTAGGAGCCGCGAAGTTGGACGTAGGTGCAGGCTCCATTGGTGCTGCTCATACCATTCCATCACTTAAGTTTCCTGTACACATTCATCTTAATAATCGAGAGCTCAAGGAGTTTGCCTGTTAGACACTGGTGCAAATGCATGCTTCATGGATGACACTTTTGCAACTCAACATGGCATTTCGGTGGTGAAGTTGAAGCGTGCAGTTCCTGTAGAGGTGGCCGATGGGCGTCTGATTGCTTCTGGCGCAGTTACCCATGCTACCGAACCTCTCTCCTGCAGTCATGGCACATTCAACTGTTCAATTTCCTTCAACTTGATCAAGACTCGGTCGACTCCCATCATTTTGGGCATGCCATGGTTCGTTGTTGCAAATCCAGATCGACTGGAGGTCTAGGACGCTCACGTTTTCCTCTCCGACAGCTAGGATCAATCCTGTACCTTCCTGTGTGCAGGATACATCCTTAGTATCTGAGGCAGTACAAGCTACAGGATTGACCGTGCCTGTTCCTGTACCAGTGTTGAAGACTCCTCCTCGACAGGATTCACCTCATGTCAGTTCCTCAGCACATCCAGGCTCTCTCCACTCCTGTAAGTTTGCGGTTCCTGTACAGGGTTCTTCCAATCCTGTATCAGTGTCGAAGGTTCCTCCTCAACAGGATCCACCTCCTGTTGATTCGTCAGCACATTCGCAGGCTTTCCCACTCCTGCGCAACCACGGACTCCTGTACAGGATTCTTCCAATCCTGTACACTCGTCAACATCCACACAGGTTTTTTCCAATCCTGCCTCTTTTGTTACTCTGCTTCTGTTCCACCCCCAAGATCCTTCCTCTTTTTCAGTCACAGCTCCCTCCTTCTCCTCTCCGAGTTCTTACCACTACCATGCATGAACTCGCCACTGATCCTGCTCCTTTCCACCTTTTTGCCTTTCAAGTAACTCCTACGTCCTCTTCTACCTTTCCTGTATCTGACTCTCCTGTTTTTCAATCTCCTTCTCCTACTCCTTCTCCTTCTCCTTCTTCTCCTCCTACATCCAAGTATCACGCCTTTAAGGACGAGCACAAGGCTGCAGTTCTTCCTGTTCACAGGTCCTACGACTGTCCTATTGATCTTGCGGAAGGAAAGACTCCACCGTTCGGACCGATTTATGCATTGTCACCCACAGAGTTGGAGGTTCTTCGTCAGTACATCGAGGACAACTTGGCATCCGGCTTCATTCGTCACTCAAAGTCCCCTGCAGGAGCGCCTATCTTCTTTGTCAAGAAGAAGGATGGGAGTTTACGTTTGGTTGTGGACTACAGGGGTTTGAATCAAGTCACCATTCGGAATCGGTACCCGTTGCCATTGATCCCGGAACTTCTCGATCGGCTGCGAGGAGCAAAGGTGTTCACGAAGATCGACTTACGAGGGGCCTACAACCTTGTACGGATTCGTCCGGCGATGAGTGGAAGACTGCCTTTCGTACAAGGTATGGACACTTTGAGTACACGGTGATGCCTTTCGGCCTTACCAATGCCCCAGCCGTGTTCCAACACATGGTGAACGACATCTTTCGTGACTTCTTGGACCAGTTTGTGGTGATCTACCTCGACGACATTTTGATTTTCTCCAAGGACCAGGCGGCACATGACAAGCATGTACGATTAGTTCTACAGCGGCTTCGCGAGCATGGCCTGTATGCGAAGTTGGAGAAGTGTTTTTTCGATAGGGATTCGTGGAGTTCTTGGGCTACATCGTCTCTCCTGCTGGCGTTTCCATGGACATGCACAAGGTGAAGACCATCGTGGAGTGGGAGAGGCCCAAGTCGTACGAGATGTACAATGTTTCCTTGGCTTTGCAAACTTCTACAGGCGGTTCATACAGGACTTCTCCAAGCGTGTACTTCCACTCACGGAACTCACCAAGCGCACAGGGTTTTCTCTTGGTCCGACAAGGCGGAACATGCATTCACAACACTCAAGGACGCCTTCACGACAGCTCCGATTTTAGCACATCCTGACCCTTCTCGTCCTTTCTTCATTGAAGCAGATGCCTCGGATTTTGCAGTAGGATCCGTCCTATCAAGTTGGAGAAGACAAGTTGCTTCATCCTGTAGCTTTTCACTCTCGTAAGTTCCTTTCGGCGGAGATCAATTACGAGATTCATGACAAGGAACTCAAGGCCATTGTGGATTCGTTCGAGGAGTGGCGGCATTTCCTGGAAGGTGCTGCGCATCCTGTACAAGTTCTTACGGATCACAAGAACCTGGAGTATTTCAAACGGCTCGAGTTCTCAGTCGGCGACAGGCTAGGTGGGCGGAGTTCCTATCACGTTTTGATTTCGTCATCGTCTACAGGCCCGGTTTTCGGAATGGCAAGGCGGACGCATTGTCTAGGCGCTCTTACCTTGCAAGCCCGGGCGATCCTGCATATGACTGTCAAAGGCAAGTGTTGTTGGGTCCTGATCGTTTCCGGCTTGCGGCACTACAGGTTCATCAGGCTCCAGCAAATTCAACACTCCTACAGGACATCCGTTCGCAGTTGGCTACAGACGACTTGGCAAAGAATGTGTTCTCACACATTCATCCTGACATTGCAAGTTCCTCTTCCTCCAGTTCCCGTTCAGACTACAAGTTGTTCACCATACAGGATGGACTCCTGTACCGGGAAGGTCTCCTGTACGTTCCTGTTGGTATTTCCAGGACTCGTGTGGTACAGGATTGTCATGATACCCCGGCTACAGGACATTTTGGTGTGGCCAAGACAGTGGAGTTGGTGACTCGCAACTATTGGTGGCCTGGGTTGCGAGGTTTTGTGGAAAGGTTTGTACGGAGTTGTGACACTTGTAAGATGCCTCATCATGCACCCTTTCTTCTTCTCTCCTGTTCCTTCTGCTCCTTGGAGATCCATTTCTATGGATTTCCTCACAGATCTTCCTTCTTCTCGTGGATTCGATGCAGTTCTTGTGGTGGTTGACCGTTTCACCAAGCAGGCTCATTTCCTACCCTGCAACAAGACAGCTACAGGTCAGACAACTGCTAGTTGGTGATCCGTGAGGTGTTCCGACATCATGGTCTTCCTGAGAGCATTGTTTCCGATCGAGGTCCACAATTCATGTCCAAGTTTTGGCGAGAGCTTCTTCGGAGTCTACAGGTTAAAGCGGATCTTTCTTCAGGATATCACCGCAAACTGATGGGCAGTCCGAACGCACAATTCAGACCTTGGAACAGTATCTTCGTTGCTTCATCAGTTACCAACAGGACAACTGGTTGGACCTTCTTCCAATGGCGGAGTTTGCCTACAACAACTCCATTCACGCATCTACAGGACAGACACCTTTCTTTGCTCTTACAGGCCACCATCCACGTTTTGACTTTGCTCCTCCGCTTCTCCTTCTTCCGCTCCTGCAGTACAGGATCGTCTTCAGCATCTTTGCAGGTACAGGATGATCTCCGGTTCATCTTCAACAGGCACAGGAACGATACAAGCATCATGCTGATGCTCACGTCAGCCGGCACCTGCATACAAGATTGGTGATCTTGTGGCTTCTTCGTCGACACATTCGCACCAACAGCCTTCTTCTAAGTTGGATTTTCAACGATTGGGCCCTTACAGGATCGTGGCGGAGGTAATCCTGTAGCTTTCCGACTCGAGTTACCATCGGTGAAACTTCATCCTGTGTTTCACACCTCCTTGTTGGAGCCGTATCATCCTTCTTCTCTTCCCGGTCGTGCTTCTTCTCCTCCCCCTCCTGTGGTCATTGACATGAACCTGAGTACGAAGTTGCAGCCATCCTTGATTCTCGTCTTCATCACCGCCAACTCCAATACTTGTGGATTGGAAAGGTTATTTGCCTACTATCGCACTTGGGAACCTGCATCCAACTTACTCCATGCTTCTTCCAAAGTTGCTGCCTTCCATCGGCATTATCCTGCTAAACCAGGTCCAAGACTCGTGGAACTCGTCTTTAGGGAGGAGGCTGTCACGACCCATACAGGATACAGGATTCCGGATACATGATACGGGTTGCAGGATTTTCCTACAGGATATTCCTACAGGATTTCGGATACAGGATATGGTTGCAGGATATTCCTACAGGATATGCCACAGATATGCCTAGAGGATAAGGGACATGTGGACTCATCTTAGCCTCTGCATGCATGCAGTCACTTTGCATGCATGCAACCACTTTTAGCACTCATGCCTAGATTAGCTCTTGGAGTTGTGAGCATAAAAGCTCCGACCTAATTGTTGTACAATCAGTTACTATCAACACCAGTCTTACTACGATCAATCTTGTCTTGTCTTGTTCTTGTCCTGCTCCTGTCTTGTTCCCGGATCCTGTCATGTTCCTGTCTTGTTCCTGGATCCTGTCTTGCGCTTTCCTGTCTTGCTCCTGGATCCTATCCTGTTCCTGTCTTGCTCCTGGATCCTGTCCTGCGCATGGTCTTGCTCTTGAGTTCCTAAGTTCATGTCTTGTTCTTCGTCCTGCTCTTGAGTCAAGCCTTCTTGTTCTTGAAATCCTGCTCTCTTCCTGGTTCCTGGATCGTGGCTTGACACTTGGACTATATGAATTGTTCCTCCTCTGTGAAGAAGCCCTGAAGCCAGTCATCAAATTCTATCCCCTCTAACTCAGTGAAAGACGAAAAGATTAACTTTCTCTTGGTATTGATGCTTTCTTGTCAATAACAATGCTTGATATGATGCTCTCAATGTCCACTAGATCTCTTGTGACATGTTCTAGAAGCTGTAGAGCAGTCATCTTTTGCTTGCTTGATTCCTTCCTCTTTAAAAAGCTCATCGTCCTTCTATATGTTCCACCCTAGTTACCTGTCCTTATATACCCTCAAGAAATCCTTTTTAGATTAGGATAAGAATCATTTTGATAATCCTTTTTTGAATTGGGATAAGAATCCTTTTCACAAACCTTTTTTGGATTAGGAATAGGCACAAGAATGCTTTTGAAAAATGTTTTTTGGATTAGGATTAAGGACAAGGAACCTTTTTACATAACCTTTTAGACTAATTAAACAAGTTCGCACAAGAAAGTAAAGAGTTAGTAAGATTGGGAAAAAGACCTTACATGGGGCCAAATCAAAATGTGGTGTTTTCTGAAAACTTGTCCGTCTCCATGGTTTTTATCTAATTCAATTTACAGATTGCACTTTTGACCTTTACAAGGCAAACCGGATGGAAAAGACCAATTGCATATCATTTTTACAATACCGAATATGAAAATTAAGAAATTACAATGTTTCATAAATAACCTTCTTTCATTCAATGGTAATGTATTTTACTTAAGAAAAAGGTACAATGCTTATCATTTGCACTATCCAAGATGGCTGCTCATATTTATAAACCATGATAGGTCTTGCTGCTACTGTTCTTTTCTTTCATTGTTGCTTACATTCATGTTCATGTAAGATGTGATGTTGCTGTGAAATATAGCAGGAGGTGGAATTTGACTTTGATGCTTTCTACAAAGTTGTCCACCTCTATGTTGTACATCACATCCAATTCACATATTCAGATTTGGATATGTAAGAAACAAGTCGTATAGAAAAGAGTTATTGCATGTTTTCAAAACCAATTTTAATTATTAAAACTAAGAAATTACCTTAATAAAAGACTGATGAAATGTGTGGCAATCGGAACTTGGCATTTTGCATTGGTAGGAGCTATGATATTGATAGCAAACATAGATATAATGCAATTACACACTAGAAACTCAATTAAAGCAAACTAGCATGAGCTATGATATTGATAGCAAATGTTATAAGGAAAAAGCTATGATTGATTTCATAAATAAGCTCTGTTTGATTAAACATTCGTGTATTTTATTTAAGAACATGTAAAATGCTTTGCATTTATACTATCCATTGGTCATTTTTATAAACCACCACAGCTCAAACTGCTATTGTCTTGCCAAGGTGTTTAATAACAATTTGGCATGACGATAGCAGTTGGAGCTTTGGCTAGTTTTGGAGTTTAGCATTTGGCAAATAGCAATTGGAATTTAGAATTTGGAATTTTGCATTTGGAGGAGCTATCATATTAATAGCACACATACACATTAAACTCTAGAAACTTAGGGAAAGCAAACAAAAAAAAAACTATGCAAATGTCAAACACCATATTCCATATGTTACATCCCAAATGCCCTATTCCAATTCCAAATGTTAATCCTATTAGCACATCTTTTTTGCATAGTTGCATTTGTTTACTTTAACTGAGTTTCTAGCTTGTAATTGCATTATATCTATGTGGTTTTAATGTGATTTGTTATATGATTTAGTTAGCCAATATGTAGTTCAACCACTTGGTTTTCTACATAGTTTTTTTATATGATCTAGCTAACCACTATGGTTAATTCAAAGTTCAGCCACTTAATTTTCTACATCATCTTTTAATAATCATGGTTTTGCGAAGTCAAATCTGAAATATGAAATTTTAGCATTCCAATATGCATTCAACTTGTATATAAATAAGTAAATAATACATATACAAACACATACCCCAAACTCATTCCAACTCTCTCTCATTGTATACATATAGTTATGTACATATATGTTGAGAGAGATGAGAGAGAGTCTTCAACAAGAAATGCATAAGTGATGAGAAATTATAAATTGAATAACTAATATATATATTATTATCATATACACACATATAAAATATATTAAGAATATTCAATAATCTAAAATTCAAAATAGCATGTATCCATTAGGTAGCTCTTAACATTTATAAATTTGCAGCCCGTATACCAAATAATGGCTTTGTCTTTAATACCACACAAACCACAATCCAAATAATGCATTCTATTCTATAATATAACCAACATAAACCACAATGCAAAGACACTAACATTATAACTAACAATCCATTATGTATCCCACATAATACACACAAACCATAATGCAAACACAATCCAAAGTACCCATGCATAAACAAACCCGTTTGCAAATTGGACAAAATGCCCGGTCAAGTGCATGACGATCTTCCACAAGTAAACACATGCATTCCTTGAATTTACAAGTACTAATTAGTGACGTACCCCACGCAAATCCATTTAATATTCCATTCCATAACATAACATAACAATATTAAAACCTTGCTTATTAGGACTTAACCCAGCTCTATTTGGCTTCTTCAAACTTTAAAAATTAATAACTTGTTATCCAACTAGTGAAACTAGAAAAAAAAACTACAGATTAGTTCGACTTAAGTTTTAGAAAATTATAGAACCAAACATAAATGTTTTACTTACTTTATATTTAACTTGTATTTGACAGTTCAACTTAATCAACTTTAATTTTTTAATGCATTACTTTTTAATAAACGTATCTGACAATGCTACATCTATATCTTCATCGAGAATGTTAATAGTAAACTAAAATTTAATTCTTTAATTTTTGGATTTTGATTTAGAGAATTTCCATTTACATTTTTACTTATCAATATCCTATTTATATTATTATTTTTCCTTTGGCCAACCTAATTTTCTTTCAGAGGAACTACATCTTTGAAAAGTTAACTTTCAGTTCAAAACGACACGCCCGTACCTAACATTTGAAACCCTAATTTTATTTTTTTATTTTTAAAATTTAATTTAATTTAAGTTAGGGCTTGGTTGACCTAATAATTATTTATTTTTTCACTAGATTTGATGACTTTTAATTATTTAGTTAATCTATAGGTTTTCAATCTTCATGGTGCAATTAAAAGTTAGGGTTTTAATCGCCATTAGGGTACGAGCTTAAGCAACAATAGAAAAGCAAGGAAGCACGATGTTATGAAATCATCATTGTGTGCATAGAGTTCAATTATAGCTCTAGGTGTGTGTCTCTCTTTCCTTATATTTTATTTTTATTTCTATTTAGATTCTAAGAAGGGGGAAATAAAAGAAAGGTAAAACAAGCACTTCTTTGTAGAAATTTCATTTTTAAGCATATTTATATAATATATAATTTATTTACATAAAACATATCTCTCTGTATACATATATAAATCTAATATATATATTAAAATGTATATGATTTTAATATATCAAAATATGCATTTTAGAATATATATTATATTTATATGATATGATCATATATTATATGTATGGCATATAAATTAACACTTTAATCATTTTGTAAGAACGAGTAATTTACAATTATAGTGTCTTGAAAGTAAAAAAAAAGTTTAAACATATGTGTTTATATTCGTGTATTTATGTATAAAAGGTTATATATGTAATATGTAATGTACACATATATGTTGCACATGTGAATGTATATATGTATATTGATGTATATATTTATGATATGATAACATACATATGGAGAGAAAGAGAAGAGTGTATATTAAGTGTTTTTATTTTGTTAGTGAACAAACTAAGGTTATAAGCTTATTTTACTTTGACTTATGGTAGATCTAAGGGCTCAAAAAGCTCTTGGACACCTTCATGTTCTCTCTATAATAAATATATAGTGTATATAATTAAGGAATACTCAATAAATTATTTATTTTAAACCTAATGAAAAACCATTGGCTTTTACATGGTTTAAAAACCATGTCACTTTAATATTTTAGACAAAAACCAACTTGTTTTTTCATATAGTTAGTCCAAAGTTTAGTCATTGGTTTTTTATATGGTCTTTTTAATCAAAAACCATATGTTGTGACTTGTTGTGTTATTTAGCTCCCACACTAGTTGATTTATTTTTTAGTCAATAAGAACAATCGTTTTCTATGCAAGTGGCCTTAACTACTCTCGTGCTCCATTGGATAGACTTAATTGAAGATAAAGACAACTCAAATTATTAATAACACTTTAGTTTAGGATATTATTGTTCATCCTGATCTAAATTATACATTGACATCAAGGTTTATACTTTGTAATTATCTAGCTTTTTATTTTAATCAGGGATTGTTGTATAATCACCCTCATTTATGTTTTCAAAAAGAATCTTTGTCTCGCCATGGTTCAAGATTCTCATGATACATTTATAATTGGATATATTGTTATTTGAAAGACCATCAAGTTGGTTCAACATGTGTCCTAATGGCCTCATGTATGTGGAACATTTTGTGCATTCTTATGACTTGTGTTAGTGTATGAAACTTCCATGACATTGTTTTCTCTACCTTCTTCCTATTGCACAACATTCATGAAAATCCATCTTTATGGATTTCCTCGTATTTCTTCCAAATTCTAATGGGTTTGATTTAATTTTAGTAATGGTTAACCATTTTTTCAAGATGGCAAAATTATTTTATATAATAAGACATGCTCTAGTTTTGATGTTGTAGCCTTTGTATATTAAGAGGTATTTTATCTTCAGTCTTTTTAATGACATTTTTAGTAATTGAAATTTTTAATTCACTTTTATCTTTAGCAATGATTTTAAAACATTTCAGAATCAAGGAGAAGTTGACAATGACAATAGCTTACCATTTAAAAATAGATGGTTAAACATAATGAACCATTCAAATGTTGAAAGAATACTTTTACTATTTAATTTCACATCAAAAAGATGATTAGGTTGACTATTATTTACAATTGAGTTTAATTATAACAACTCTTCCACATAGCATTTTCCATTCTTTGTCAGGTCTTACACTCTTCCAATTGTACTAAGTTTGGGACTTGTTACAAATAATAGAGTGGATTACTTTTGTTTCATTTAAGATGAGGTCACTCACCATCTAGAACAAGCTTAAGAATCTCAACAACATGGTTGATAGGTCTCACTCTATAGCCCCAGTTTTTTAGCAGATAAATGAGCGGCTTATGATGTTAGAGGGGAAAGAGCAACACTTTTGAAGAGGCAACTAGGTTTCTGGGATAAAGTGCATTAAGTGGGCATGTTTTTTCTGCACCTAAGGTTCGTCAACAACTCAATAAGTAACAATAATGATCCTCTCTTTTTCTTTTAAGGCATATGCAAAATTGGTTTCAATAATAGTGTTTAAATGAGGAAATGATTATGTTTAATGTGCATTCTTAACTTCAAGAAAAGGGGCATATGAATGAACATTACATCAGGAAGGAGGAATTGCCTGAGAAACATTTAGAGAAGCTTAGAACTATCTTTTAAGGCAAAACAGAAAAGATAAATGAATATATATATTATTTTAAGAAACATGA
This sequence comes from Selaginella tamariscina, assembly GCA_003024785.1. NCBI lineage: Eukaryota > Viridiplantae > Streptophyta > Lycopodiopsida > Selaginellales > Selaginellaceae > Selaginella > Selaginella tamariscina. The sequence goes on from PUQB01000044.1 coordinate 870,938, forward strand.
GAAAAAGTGTAAGGCATATGTATGATGCCTTACTATAATAGTATAAATAAGGGTTGTTAAAACTATATTGAGATTTGGCACTGATGATCAATAAAAATGATAAAGAGGATTTATTGATCAATTAAAAATATATATATAAAAAGAAGGCATATAAAAAGATTACAGAAGGTAAATAAATATATAAAAAGAAAGAAGAATCCTTTAATGAGGAAATTAAAGAAGTGGATGTAGTAAAGGTTTGTAAATATTCAATGGATGAGAAAGCATTGGTTCAAATGATGAAAATCTTAAAGGGAATAACAATTAAGGAGGAGATGAAGACAAATATATGGTGTACTAAATGTAATAATTTTGGTCATACAGTGGAGGAATGTAAGTTGCAATTACTTATATGCCAGATATGTGAAAAGAAAGGACATGTGGCTTGGAATTGTAGACACAAATATGTGGAAAGGAAGGACATGTGGCTCGGAATTGTAAACATTTCTTGAGTTAGAATGTGGCTCATATAGAGAGAGAAAGAAGAGATGATGATCGTCCACCTTCGAGAAGGTTACATTTTAAATAAATATTTGGTAGGTGGAAAGTTGGAGTTGATGGAGTGTTAAGGAGATGTGGGGTTTAGGGTGTTAAGACCTTGATGTGTAGACCTCTCGGAGGTTTTTAAAGATGTTCATTTGGGCTTAGCAAAAGATCATTTTGTAGAGGAAATAATAATAAAGAAAATCCTTTAGGCAGGATTATGGTGGCCTACCATATGGAGGGATGTGAGTAGGTATTGTAGGGTGTGTGATAAATGCCAACGTGCACAATTACCCCAAAAAAAACAAACGCAATCATATAATCTAGTCCTCCTGCTGGAAGCTTTCCAGAAATGGAGAATGGACTTTATAGGACTTATTGATTCAACAAGTTAAAAAAGGAACCAATATGTGTTAATATTAACGAATTATATAACAAAATGGGTAGAAGTAGAGCCTATGAGAAGGGCTAATGTATATAATACATCACATGTTATAAAATATTTCTTAAAAGCATCAATAACCTTTTGGTAATCCTCTCTGACTTCCTTCTCAAGATCATAATACCAATCAGAGACATTCCTTTTCAATGTATGGGGAAATATAAGTAGCTTTTTTGCATTAGTCACTTTATACAGTTTAACTACCTCTTCAAAATGTTGTAAAGGTCTTTTCGAATTCTCTTTCTTTCATACTGAGAATGTGGAATAGATCACCATACCTCCAAACATTCCTGGGAAAAGTGCTATATTTGAAATAATCCTTTCTTCTTGTGTACTTTTTCTTCCACCTTCCTCCCTTCCTCTCAAGAAGCTCTTAAGAGATCCTTCTCCTTGTATTCTTAATATGTTATGAATAGGCACTCCTTCCCTTCCTCTCATAGTCTCCTTTATACTAGTTATTTGATATTACCTCCAATTCTCTGGATCAACCTTAGATTTCTATTTTGTTTTTGCGATATCCTCTACTATCTTTCCAAGGATATTCTAATGTCTATTCTCACCAGATTCAGGTTGTTGTTGGGTAGTCACTCTATTGGTTTGCCTTTTATTCTTTTGATCGACTAATGCTAAATTAGGACAATGATTTCTCCAAGGTTCCATTCATTCTTTATCATATATACATCTTACTCTACACCTTCTGAGCCATTCTTTTTACTGAAATTTTAATCAATTAATCATCTTAACATCTCATTCCAATGAGTTTTAACAAGGCAACGGCGAAATCTCTCTGTGATTGCCAATTGTTAAACAAGAAAAACTCACCTCTTCTTATTTAATAAATATCTTCTCAAGAACAGTTAAAAAAGGCTATACACTTTTCTTTTCATCACTCTCAATATACATATAGCAATTTACCTCATGTTTGTGGTCTTCAAATTCAAGGGTAAGAACAAATTTTAGCTATTGCCTTGTTAGACATACCCATTAGAAGTATACATAGATTCTACAGAAGAGATCTTATAATATGCACCTTCTATTATGAACATAAATACAAGAGAACAAGCATGGAGACCCTTTCTCCCTTTCCTTAACTACCATACTCTCCCTCTCGCCACATGAACCTTTCCTTTCTGAGATATCCTTTTTCTTTTCCTTTATCATGTTCCTCTTGGTAAGGATTTTCTTGCTTCCTCGCCTTCCATTCATGCTACCTACAAACCTTCCTACCCTTATTCTCTTCACAGTAAAATGTCCTATACTCATAACATTTTACCTTTAATAATTGTCTCAATTTGTTAAGTTACTGATATGTTTTTTTTGTAGCTTATGATAAGTTGGAGGGCTATGAGATGCAAGTCCATGGATTTATCGATGGTGGTACTCATTACATTTTTGTTGTGTGGTGTCTAAGAACAAACATGCTGCAACTATATACAATGTCTATGCTAAAGCAGTTTGACAGTTTGGACAATCAAAGAGAATCTGCTCTAATTTTGCATGCAAGAACTCTCTTGTTGAGCTAGATATGCAACTTACATTTCCAGGTCATCAACAATGCTTCTTGAGAGGTAAATCAACTCAAAACCAGGTAAGTCATTTGTTTTAAACATTTTTGGAAGCTTGTTTTATTTTTTTTCCACTACAAAGAATAGAACAGTTTTGACGGGTTTATTTGAGAAGGTTTTCTGGTACTTACAAGTACCTAGTCAACCTCATGGAAGATGTTGGACTACTAGATATTTCCAATCCTTGGCACAAGGAGTCGATGTGCCTTTACTGGATGCATGAGATCCAAAGTGCTGTTGACAAGTATATTAGTGCATGGAACTATCATGTAGTGCGAGCTACACACGATCATAAGTCTCATGTTCCTATGAAAGAATTCCAGCCCAAGGAGCAAAGAACTGAGTAAGCATTTTCTTTTTTCTAAAAATGTTTAACACTTCCTCATTACAGTGTCATTCCTCCTTTAACATCCAAGAAGATTATGGTCATCGAGGATGAACAAAATGATAATGAACCATGTGCTTTCTTGCCAAATGTAAGCTCATTTTCAGTTTCATTCAATGTAACAAATTGCTATCCTAACAAGAGTTTTGTATTGTTTGAGATGCTATATATAAAGCTAACAAAACGGGTCTAAAGGAGGACATGTTGTTTTTGTTGCATCTTGATCTGACTTTGGAGTGTGCATCTACATTTCAACAAAACTTACCACTGCAAGACCATGTCACTCAAGTATTGGAAGGTGGAGATGATCACTGAAAAAATGTTATCAACATGATAATGGTGTTATTATGAATACATGCTCTATTTCTTTGTATGGAAAGAGCTTTCATTTATTTCTAACTTGCTTAACTTTTCAAAACATGGACATGCTTTGGCACAAGTGGCTGCTACAGTTACAACCTGTGTTGATATGGCTAAGGCTTTGGAGGCTGCGACAGTAGCTTCAACAGCATGAATTGCTGCTTCTTGAGCAGCTCTTGCTATTGCTAAGGCAAAGTCACAAAGACAATGCATCTTTGTAGCTTTCTCTTTCTCATCAAGGTACTCAGCTGCAAGAATGCCCCAATGGTTCTTCAAGATCTTCTTCATCCATTGTTGTTGTCCACGTTAAGTAAATTCCTACCCTTGTGCTTATCGAAATCGACTATGACATCAAACTTGGAGCCTTTTGACCATGCCGAACATACTAGAGTTGCTGGGTTTAGAGTTGGTGTAGATGGGCTTTGCATTGTCCCTTTAAACCTTAATCTTGTATAGACTCACAACACCAAGTCACTAGGTTATAAAGTGAGACTCTGAAGCTTTATGAACAGTATCTCATGCATGATCTTGTATAGACTCACAACACCAAGTCACTAGGTTATAAAGTGAGCCTTTGAAGCTTTACAAACAGTATCTCATGCATGATCTTGTATAGACTCACAACATCAAGTCACTAGGCTATAAAGTGAGCCTCTGAAGCTTTATGAACAGTCATTACTCCAGTCCAACTCAATGTTACCACCAAATTTTTCACGGTATTCTGTAGCTTCTTTGGCAATTAAGATGACATTGAATCTTCTCAAGCACTTGTTGCATTCCATGTTGCACACTTTGCTTTAATTGTGCTCAACTTGGATAGGACGAAGATGTGGTATTGGAAGAGTCTCATTCATGTGAAGACTCAGTATCTTAGATACTTGGTTGTTACATGTCTAGGAGCACTCATGCTAAAACAAGATAAGGTGGTAAAAGCTTTAGGATGCTTCAAGACTGCCATGGAGTACATTAGACATGTTGAGGAAGACTCCTTTGCCATCTCTTTGTATTGAATGTTCAAAGTCTGGGTGAAGCTTGGGTAAAACTTTGGTAAGAACAGGAGAAGGCAAGCTCGTTTCAGCTTTAGCAGTTTCTCCAATGCTGATAATATTAGAGCTAAAGACACATCTTTGCTGGAGGAAAATACTATGCATAATCTTGCATATAACAATATAGACTCATAGCACCAAGTTAGACTAGGCTATTAAGTGAGCCTCCAAAGCTTGGCTAGAAGTATCTAAGGACTCGCATTTTAATTAATGTGAAATAAACAGAAAGAAAGTGATTCATTAATAAAATGACAAAGAAAACATAGACTTAGTTCATGCATAACCATAGTCCTTGTAAGCAATAGAGAAAAGCAACTTCTTCTAGAGAACTTGCTTACAAGGACTATGGTTATGCATGAACTAGAACATGTTTGTCCCATGAGAAGGTACTCTTCAGACTTCACAATTCCAAGTTCAAACTTGATGCTTAAACTAATGTTCTTTTGAAATAGCTCATGTCATATACAACTACCATAGCTCCTTTGGTGTCATCTTTCAAACAACAGTTTTGAACATTTCGTAAGTCGTTCTTGGGAGGTTCATATTAACACACTCACGTAGTAGTGGCTCAACTTCAACTCTAAATGAGGCAAAGAAGGTCCATTCAAGGAAGTTGACTCCTATGTTATCAATAACAAAATCAAGCTCTGCTTTCCTCGTGCTTTCAGCATTCTGTGTGAAATTATTGATGGTCAATCGAAAACCATCTTGCAATACAATTGCAATAGCATTACACTCCTTGAAAAGCCAGCTGTACACAACATGCCTCATGATTTTGTTTCACCTCATTCAAGAACGTCTGTCCAACCTTGATTTGCATCCACAAAAGTGTGTAAGGTTCCAAAGCTTTGACATTTGGAAGATGTTTAATTCCCACTTGTTGAGCCTCATAAGTAGTGAAGGTTTGTACTTGGTTCAACAAATCCCACAAGTCAAGTGCAAACGCTTCAAGGTCTTGTTCAAAACTATTCTTTAGATTGAACCTTGGATCATCAATTGCTGGCATATTGTCCATGAGAAAATGAAAGGTAGCATAAGTACATTTCCAAGGTACACAAGCTTTCAGCTGCACACAGTGGAACATAATTTGTCCCATGATCATGCACTAAAAAATAGCATAAACTCATATATCACAGAACCCTTTTTGTGTTACTTGTTGATGTGCTTCCTCTTCGAGCTCCTTGTCTTCCATGATGAGAGGATGCCAAACATGCTCATTTTTACTATGGCCAAAGTATTCTCTCAACTAGAAAATTAAAAAAGTACAACTATTAAAAAAACAAAAAAGAAAAATAACAACTTACATGTGATGAAGCTTGCTCCCATGCTGCCGCAAAAACATGTATACTAGGACCTTATGTGTCAATGGTGCCATGTTCAATAATGCCTTTTCCCTTGTAACCATACTAAAATGCTGATCTCTGAAATTGTTTAGACATGTCCGAATGAAAAGAGCTACCAAAGTAGAAGCACTCACTATCTTTAAGTACCTAGTAAATACAATATTAAAAGAATATGAACTTGAAGAAAAAAAATGTACAAACCTTGTTGAGCCACAAGAACATCCATCCTATATAGTTGAGAGAATGTCTTCATGATACTTCATCAAATATAAAGTTCTACATATCCACAAATATCTTTTCTGCAGCCTTTAACAATTCCTAGCTCATTTCTCCATGGTTCTTTTCTTCTACCTGGGTTTCACTCTCCAATTGTAACTTCTCTTTTTCCACCTATTTTGTGAGATTTTGCTGAGCCTCAAGCCACCTAGACTCCATGTTGTTGTACTTCTCATGACAAGAAATAGCAAATGTGATGTGATTTCGTCTAGTAATACAAATGCTTCTTGAAGCTATAGAAAAGCCCTCCACAGTATCACAAATGGAGGTGCCAAAGTTATCAAAAGGATCCTAACACATTGATAGAAGTGAGAACTGCTTGTACAAAGAGAACATTATCTCTAGCTACCTTCAGCACTAATTCATTAGCATGATCATGAGGTGAGACTAATTCTTTCCCATGAGAAAATGGAGTAGCCTCTTTAGGAAGTCCATGTGCACCTAACAAACTACATTGTGGAACTTCTAAAGATCCAAAACATGAACCTACATGCATGCAAACAGTAAGAATAAACATATATAAGTGCACCTTTTGACTTGTTGAGAGATGTTCCGTCTGTCACCAACATTTATAAGTTGGAGATTTCATCAATGTTTTCGTTTTCCATGTTGAGATCTTTAGTTGTATCTTTTGCTAGCTCAATTTCTTTGTGGATAGTGGCTGGAATGTCCTCCTCAAGTACATGCTCTTCCACAAGCTCATCAGGATCCTCACAAGTTGCATGATTCTCAACTTTTATCTCCAACGATTCCTTAACAATCTTTTTGGGACAAGATGAAGAAGTCTTAAGCTCACGTTC
>PUQB01000044.1:877707-919412 GCA_003024785.1 Selaginella tamariscina
CAGTGGCTTGAAAATAAAGCTTTTGTTCCCAAGGATGCAGGTGCTCCTCTTTCCACAATAGCACGATTGAAGGTTGTCCTTTTGTAATGTAGCTTGTCCAGTGAATTGGTGTGTATGGACTATACACAATAGGGAAGTAGCATGCCTCTCCAATTGATCGTGGATGAACACTAATGCCAGCTCTCCTGACCCAATAACCTTTTGGCCTCCACTTCTCTTGTTCATCTATCTTGAGCTTTGCAAGTAATTGGACTGTAACACCCTTCTGAGCTGTCCCATGAGGGAACTCTTCAAAACGCTTGTAACCATCTCCCCATTTTAAATTTACTAGAACATTCACCTCCACCAATAGCAACTTCTTGTGTTTAGTATAGTTACGGTTCTTGTCCACAACAACATCACATGCCACGCTCATGCTAAACCAATGAGATATCATCTTCAAGTTAATAGCAGCCAAGCTTGAACTATTTAGATGTGTACATCATTTGCTATTGACTCTAGCAGTGTCATCCACCATTTTGGTAACTGTTTCACTTAGCAACATGGATGATCCATATGTATTATACAAACACAAAATTATTGGACCATTTACATTTAAACCAGGAAAAATTACCCTTGTTATAGTTGTCATCTCCTGCAGTTGACTTGGCAAAGGTGTTGAATGCTCTAGAAGTATCGAACCTCATTTGACATCTTAAAAGTACATGTCAGTAATTACAAAAAAAAACCTAGTAAACACAAAGTAAAAAATCATATTGTTCTAGGTAGCACTTCAACTAGAAGTCCTTGTCTAGAGCATATTTTGATGAGAAGTTCTTGCATTTCTGTAATGCAAGAGCAAGCTTCAACAAAAATGTGAAAAAAATTACTTCTTGATTTGTAGTTTTAGATGGAATGAAAGCTGAACATGCATTGTCCTCATTAGTATCCTACAAGTTTAGAGAAACTAAATGTGCTTGAGCACACCTTTGAGTTGTCATCTTCTATTACAATGGTGTTAAAGGTAAAATATTAGGAGCATAGGACATCCTACTGTAGAGAATAAGGGTAGGAAGGTTGTAGTAAGCATGGAAGGAAAGGTTGTGAAGAAGGAAAATCCTTGAGAGGAAAAGGTGAGTAAGGAAAAGGAAAAGGTAAAGGATGACATGGCGAGAGGAAGATAGTTAAGGGGAGTTAGGGCAACGAAGGAGGGTCTCCATTTGAAGTTCAGCAGGAGATAGAGGTTCTCTACACTTTGTCTTTGTATTCATGTTAGTAATGAAAGGTGCATATTATAAGATCTTGTGTGTATGTATGTGTACTCTCAATGAATGGATCTAACAAGGCAATAGCCAAAATCCGTTCTTGCCCTTGACTTGGAGACCAGTCATTGTGGCTTTGAGAGAAGGAGTTTTAATATATGTAAATGTGGAGAGTTGAAGGAAAGAAAGTGTGTAGCCTTTCCTAAAGGTTAGGAGAAAGGAAACCGGTTAAACAGGAAAAGGTGGGATTTCCGTTTTCCTGTTTAACATTTGGCGACCACGGAGGGATTTCGCCATTGCAGTGTTAGCATTCATTGAGAAAAGAGGCTAAAAAGATAAATTCTCATTCTGAAAAAGGCTCAGAAGGTGTAGAGCCGGATGTGTAAAGGAGAAGGAATGAATGGAACCTTGGAGGAACCATCGTCCTGATCCAGCCTTAGCTGATCAAAGGAACCAAAGGCAGGCCAATAGAGTGGCTGCCCAACAGCAACCTGAAACTGACGAAAATAGACGTCAAAATATCCTTGGAAGATAGTAGAGGATATTGCAGAAACAATACAGAAATCTGAGGCTGATCCAGAGAATTGGAGGCAATATCAAACAGCTGGTTTAGAGGAGACTGTGAGAGGAACGGAAGGAGTGCCTGTTCATAGACCGAGATTGCAAGGAGAAGGATCTCCTGAGAACTCCCGAAGAGGAAGGGAGGAAGGTGTAAGAGGAAATACACCAGAGCAAAGGATTATTACAAATATGGCACTTTTCGGGAATGTTTGGGGGTACGGTGATGTATCCCACATTCTCTGCAGGAAAAAAAAAATCCGAAAAGGCACTTACAACAGTTTGAAGAGGTAGTAAAACTGTATAAGGTGACGGATGCAGAAAGGCTGCTTATATTTCCACATACATTGAAAGGAAATGCCTCTGACTGGTATTATGATTTAGAAAAGGAAGTCAGAGAGGATTATCAGAAGGTTACTGATGCTTTTAAGGAATATTTCAGAAAGGAGGAATTGCCGGAGGAACATTTAGAGAAGTTAAGGACTATCCTTCAAGGCAAAACAGAAAAGATAGATGAATATACACACCGTTTTAAGAAACATGAGAAAAAGTGTAAGGCATATGTAAAGATGGATGCCTTATTGCAATGGTATAAGCAAGGGTTGCTAAAACCATATAGAGATCTAGCACTTACTATCAATGAAAAGGATAGAGAGGATCTCATTGATCAATTAAAAATATATGAGAAGAAGAGGAGGCAAATAGAAAAGATTGCAGAAGGAAAGTTGAAAGTATATGGAAGAAAGGAAGAATCCTCTGATGAAGAGAAGAGGAAGCTGATGTAGTAAAGGTTCGTAAATATCCAATAGATGAGAAAGCATTGGCTCAAATGATGAAAACCTTAAAGGGAATGACAGTTAAGGAGGAGATAAAGGCAAAGGTATGGTGCACTAAATGTAACAATCCTGGCCATACGTGGAGGAATGTAGGCTGCAACTGCCTACATGCCAAATCTGCGGAAAGGAAGGACATGTAGCCCACTGCAGACATTTCCTGAACCAGAATGTGGCTGGTATAGAGAGAGAAAGGAGAATGGATGAACGTCCACCTCCTAGAAGGTTCCCACCTAACAGGAATCGTGGAATGATAGGAATGATAATGCTATTCCTTATGAGAACAGGAACAATATTATGGCAGAAGGAATGAAGTTCCTTATCAGAATAGGAAAATGGATATTATGAGAGAAGGAATGATGTTCCTTACAAAACAGAGAGGATAGGTATTATGGAGAAAAAATGGTCCATACAATGGACGACAGAAATAGATCCTATACAGAAAGAAATGATAAACAATATAGAGGAGAAGCAAGACCTTATCAAGGTCAAAGAGGCAGAAATGAGCAATATAATCAGGTCAATAATAGACAAGGACCACAGGGTAGGAATTTTCCTTCCCAGGTTTGTTATACATGTGGTGAAACAGGACATATCTCTAGGGAATGTCCTAGGCGGAATGTACAACCTCCTACTTCCACCAGAATGACTAATGTACAGCCTACAACACGGCTTATTCAAATAGAGGAGGAAAAGGATGAGTATCCACCCGTTGCAAGGGCAGTTATAGCTCTTCAAGAGAAGAAGAAGGAATCCGTTATGATGGAGAAGGAGAGGTAGTTACTATTCCTAACAAGAAGGAGAGCTTGTTACAGAAAAGGTAAACGAGCAGGAGCAGGATCCTGACCAGAAAGGTCAGACTGATAACGAATCAGAAGGTATAAACAAAGGTGATATAGATAAAGGTGAACAAAGTTTTTCATTATTACCATTACATGATAAAACAATGGACTCCATGTATCACCAAGCTATAAATCAGGAGTAAAGTTACGCTTGGACAGTTGATAAAGGTAGCTCCTTATATAAGAAACCAAATATTAAATGCATTAAGCTTAGTTCAGCAAACACCACCTTCGAGTGAAGGATATACAGTCTGTAAAATGGATAAGGAAGTACTGTATGAAGGTGATTATGATGGACAAGTTCCTTGCATCACAGTATATGTGGGAAGAAATAAGTTAAAACGAGTGTTAATAGATGGAGGTTCAGGTGTGAATTTTATTGAAGAAGGTGAATGTAAAAGGATGGGTTTAGGACCAATCCAACCTGCTCCATTTAACCTTAAAATGGCTGATCAACGAAGTGTAAGGCCATTAGGTATAGTAAGAGCGGTTACTATATCTGTTAAAGGACTTAAATTTAAAATATCCTTAATAGTCCTACGAATGGAAGGACAGGATGCAACCTATACTATGTTATTGGGCCGACCGTGGCTTAAGATTGCTTGCGTTGTGCAAGATTGGGGCTCAGGAAAAATGACAATAGGACAAGGTGATATGAAGGTGGATATCTATACTCATGCTAAGAGGTATTTAGCAAAAAGGGATAGACCGGTTGCATTAGAAGGATATGATTGGATGCAGGGCTTGGATGATCAGGAAGAAGAAGAAATTTTGAAGACATACCCTGATCTAAAAGCCCTTGCAGAGATTGATTTATATGCAATCGTGAAAGAGAAAAAGAAAGCCTCTCAAAAGGAACAGGAAGAGGATCAGTTGGGGTTGCAGGAAAAATTTTATAAGTCTGTTTCTTATGAAATAAACTTACAGGAACAACCTGCGGATTACACTTACATATATACTAATGACCCTCTAGAGCAAGTCAACATAGGAACAGAGAAGGAACCTAAGATGTTGACTATAGCTCAAGAATTGGATCCTGATTTTAAGGATAAAGGATTGGCATTGTTAGCCAAGTATAAGGATGTATTTGCATGGTCCTATAAGGATCTAAAAGGAATACCCCCAGAACTCTGTATGCACACTATTCAACTTTTGCCGGGATGCCAACCAGCCAAACAAAATGCATATAGGATGAATCCTAATTATGCAAAGTTAGTTAAGGAGGAAATTGATAAGTTGTTACAGGTTGGTTTTATATATCCTATACAAGGAGCACAATGGTTATCACCACTTGTAATTGTTCCTAAGAAAAATGGAAAGTTAAGAGTATGTGTAAACTATAAAAAGTTAAATGACGTTACAGCTAAGGATACCTTTCCGATACCTTTTACAGAGGAAATGCTGGATAATGTTGCTGGACACGAAATGTATTCCTTCATGGATGGCTTTTCGGGGTATAACCAAGTGATGGTAGCTCCTGAAGATCAACATAAAACAGCTTTTATAAGTCCGTGGGGTGCATATGCTTATAGAGTTATGCCTTTTGGCTTATGCAATGCACCCTTTACTTTTCAAAGGATTATAACAGATACCTTTCGGGAATACCTTTTAGACTTTATGAAAGTCTTTATGGACGATTTCAGTGTCTATAGTTCAAAGGAAGAACATTTGCATTGTCTGGAAAAGTGTTTCCAGAAATGTAGGCAAAATTTAGTTGCTTTGAATCCAAAAATGTAACTTCTTTGTTAAATCAGGAGTCCTTTTAGGACATGTTGTTTGTAAGGAAGGTATATTGGTGGACCAGGATAAGGTTAAGGTTATCCTTAGTTTACAACCACCAGAAGATATAAAGGAGTTACAAGGTTTTTAGGAAAAATAGGTTATCATAGGCGTTTATAAAGCATTATGCTGAGATCGCAAAACCTTTAACAGATTTGCTAAAGGCAGATGTACCATATGATTGGACATCACAGTGTCAAGAGGCCTTTGACCAACTTCGGAAGGCTCTTATTAAAGCACCAATATTAGTTAGTCCTAAATGGGATCGAGAATTCCATGTACAAGTGGATGCCTCTGATATGGCAATCGGAGCCATCCTTACACAGATGCAAGAGGATGGAAAGGATCGTCCTATCTATTATGCTAGCCGTAGGCTAACACCTGCGGAAGTAAATTACACCACTACAGAAAAGGAAGCTTTGGGGATGGTATATGCTATCCATAAATTTAGACACTATCTTTTGGCTAATAAAGTGAAGATTTTTGTCGATCATAAAGCTTTATTATATTTACTTAATAAACCTGTACTTACAGGAAGGTTAGCCAGGTGGTTTTTACTTTTACAGGAATATAATTTTGAGATAATTCATAAACCAGGAAGGCAGCATGAACAGGCTGACCATTTAAGTCGCATTAAAACAGGTGAAGTTCCTATACGTACTATGGATGATTTTCCTGATGCGAATTTATTTCGTGTCGACGTTCCATTAAGGTGGTTAGATCATATAAAACAGTATCTAGCCACTGGAATAGTACCATCTATTTATAGGACAGCAGATGAAAGGAAATTGTTTGTCGTGAGGACACGACAATTTTCTCTCGTGGGAGGCAGTTGTACAAATTGGGTCCGATGGGGTGTTACGGAGATGTGTAGACCCTTTAGAGGTCCCGGAGGTTGTAAAAGAGGCTCATTCAGGCCTTGCAGGAGGCCATTTTGCAGAGGAAATAACAGGAAGGAAAATCCTTCAGGCAGGATTATGGTGGCCTACTTTATGGAGGGAGGTAGGTAGCTATTGTAAGGCATGTGATAAATGCCAACGTGCACAATTACCTCCAAAGAAACAAATACAACCTTATAATCCAGTTCTCCCACTAGAACCTTTCCAGAAATGGGGAATGGATTTTATAGGACCAATTAATCCTATAAGCTCAAAAAGGAATCAATATATTGGTTTTAACAGATTATATGACGAAATGGGTAGAGGCAGAGCCTATGAGAAGGGCCGATGCATATAATACAGCAAAGGTCATATACAATATTATAATAGTACGTTATGGCATTCCGAAGGAAATTGTGAGTGATAGGAAAGCATTTCGTGAATGAAACGATAGAAATGCTCATGAAGGAGTTTGTGATAAAACACAGGAAGTCGACACCATATTACCCACAGGGTAATGGGCAGGCTGAGTCGACAAATAAAGTCCTTAAGAATGTTTAAGGAAGGTAGTTCAGGATAATGAAAGGATTGGGATGAAAGGCTACCAGAAGTTCTCTGGGCCTATAGGACAGCTTATAAAGTGACTACTGGTATGACACCTTTTAAGCTCGCTTATGGCTTAGAGGCCATAACCCCAATGGAGTTTATTGTGCCATCCTTGCGGATAGCGGTACAATATAATATAGGAGAGAAGGACTCTATGGCAACTCGTTTAATAGAATTGGAGAAGCTGGATGAGTTAAGGAGGTACGCCTTATGGACTATACAGGCTATCCAAAGGAGAAGAAAGGCTTGGCTCGATAGGAAGAGAAGAGGAAAGGAGATAAAGGAAGGGGACTTGGTCCTGTGGTATAGAGGTAAGGTGGAGAAATGAGTCAAAAGCTTGATTTAAAATGGATAGGCCCTTTTCGGGTTAAGTTTGTAAAGGAAGGAGTGATGCAGTTAGAAACGTTGGAAGGAGAGGAAATCGAGGGAATGGTGAATGCTAATAAGGTAAGGAAGTATATATCGCAGGAGAACGTTGCAGGAAATGTTATTTTTATTGATTTGAGGAGCATATTCTCTGTCTGTCAGTGCACACGAAACGAGGCTGTAGATCTAGGGTTTTACAGAGTGTGCAGCGAGAGAGAGATGTCGGCAAAGAAAGGAGGTTTGCCTATGCGGAATTGTCGTGAGTTGATTAATCCTCCCGATGGAGAGAGATTGGGTCAGGTACAACTGGTACAAAGGTGGGATTTCTCCTTAGAAATGGAGAAGGTGTTGAGGGAACTTGGATTGTGGGAGTATGCGCAGATTTGAAGGATGGAGAGCCGCATGATGAGCAGTGTTTCACACTAGTTATGCTAATGGAAAAGGTGGATAAGCCGGAGATAGGATTTGTAGCGTATTCTGAGGAGAGGAAACTCCTTTCACAGAAAAGCTTCTTGAAAAGGTTTTCCTGTTGCCGAGATCAGAGGAGAAGTTAAGGCAGATAGATCTCACCTTACAGACTTTTGAAAGAGGGAAGCAGTATATAAGTAAGGTAGGTCTAAAGCTTTCCGATCTCGTGGAGGAGACGCAGTTGGCAGTGAACTTCATTGTCAATGCTTTTGAGTTTCGAACATCGCACATCACGGCGTCAAACCCAGTGATGTCCTTGTATGATGGATTGAAGGCAAAGAGGCCGGTGGGAGTGGCTCGGTATTTGATGAAGAGGTTGAGAGAGCACTATGCGCCATGCAGGAATTGGAGAAGAAAGGAGAGCCTTCATTAATGATGGCGTTTACGTGGGTACAGGCAATTGCAGATTATGTGCGCCTGCATGGAGAGCCGGCAGGGCCGGAAATTGTGGCTCGGATGAAACAGTGAGGAAGGAGACAGAGCTGTTTCAGAAGAAGCAGGGGAAGCGGAAAGGATCTGAAGCTAAAGGGAAGGAATTAGAAGGGACCTGCAAGGAGAGGAAGAGAAACAGGGAGAAAAGATGCACAAGAAGAAGAAGCCTAAGGTGGAGAAGCAAGCAACGGTGAAGAGGAATACAAGCGGAGAAGCAAGCAACGGTGAAGAGGAATACAAGGTCAGGAGGCAAGACTGGAAAGCAGAAGGTGAGGGCGCAGGAAGGACCGGAGCAGAGATTGGTAGTGTAAGGATCATGGGTTATTTTCTGCCTTTCACAGAACTTGAACCCGAGACCTTTTGACTAACACACACATGTGTTAACCAACTGGTCCATATAATCCTGAATCCTGAACTAAACCATCAACAGCAAGGCGTATATTCATACGCATGTTCTAGACCAGTTGTGGACCACACATTCCAGATCAGTTGTGGATCACACATTCCAGACCAGTTGTGGACCATACAATTCTTAGGACCTCAGATATATAAACAGGTTCCAGTTCCAGGTTTCTCAGAATCATTCAACACCAGTCTTCGGCCTTGTGTTTCATTTTGTATTCATTTCTTTCTTGAATACAATCTCCTCCTTTCAAGGTTCCACCCTTGTTCTAAAGGTTTTGCCCTTTGCACAAGGTCGTGACAGGTAGTAGATTTGGAGGAAGAAGAGGATGAACAGTCAGGGGGTATGATGCAGGAAGATGAAGAATTATTAGAGCAAGGAGAAAAGGAAGAACCTGAGGATGTGCAGCATGAAGAGGAGTCGCATGAAGTGGATAAGGAGCAGAGGATGAAAGCGAGGCAGGAGATTAAGTTGGAATCTCAGAAGCGGGTAATAATAGATCAGCAGGTCACCCCAAAATCGTCACAGGAGGGGAGCCTATGATGATAGTGCGTTAGAGACGGTCGATCCGTTTGGAGTGAAGATATGCGATAAGGATGAGGCAGTAACGAATGAACGGACGGATGAGCAAGAAGGGAAACGGAAGGGGTTCAAGTCATCTGCTGATACTCCAGTTTCGACGGTTACGCCGGCAACAGCGGATGTAACGATGGTGGGGTAGTGGAAATTGCAAAGGAAGTGGAAGAGATGGTGCGGGGATCAAAGTTCCCGAGACATCAATTCAACCCACCACCATTCCAGTCATCACCAAGAATCACACGGAGGTATGTATGGCAGGGTGTGTATTGTGGGGGATCACAGGGCATGGCAGTTCCTGATTTCCGCTTGGATGAGGAGGATATGTGACAGCAGCAGCAGGAGGGTAATGTGCAGGCAGATATCTCCTTCAAGCGCAAGAAGGCATTTACGCGGAAAGAGGTGCAAACTACAGACACGCAGATTCAGTTTGCACAGGTTCTGGCACAGCT
This sequence comes from Selaginella tamariscina, assembly GCA_003024785.1. Classification (NCBI taxonomy): domain Eukaryota; kingdom Viridiplantae; phylum Streptophyta; class Lycopodiopsida; order Selaginellales; family Selaginellaceae; genus Selaginella; species Selaginella tamariscina. The sequence goes on from PUQB01000044.1 coordinate 887,142, forward strand.
TCAGTCTGAGATGGTGGAATAGGTCGTTGGAGGAGGGAATGAGGCGCAGGACGCAACTCAGATGGCGGCAAGTCTATTCAATCATTTGGTCAATGCTGGATACACTATTAAGGATAGGGCAGATATTTAGAGGTTGATTGTGCAGGCTGTGGAGAGCGTCATGGCACCCAAAATGACCGCCATTTAGGGAATGATGAGTAAGGGTGTTCAGCGACCGGCTAAGCAGAGGACTCCAAGCCCGGTGGTGGAGCTTAAGCCCACGGTGACATCATAGGAGCCGATGACACTGTTCAGAGGTTAGTGCGAGCAAGAGATGAAACCCAACCCACTATATTATCGGTGGTGGTGGACGAGTTCCAGCGTCTTCAGGAGGAGAACGAGCAGCTTAAGAAGGAGACGCATGTGTTTCGCCTTCAGGTAGCAATGGTGCAGCAGGAACTTGACAAGGAAAAGGGGAGTTTCAGAAGTATAAGGATCAGGAGGAGGTGGAGTATCAGGATGATGCGCAAGATGTGTTGCCGTGAGGGACACAACAACTAATAAAGAGGGGGTAGTGTTAAAGGTAAAATATTAGGAGCATAGGACATCTTACTGTAGAAAAATAAGGGTAGGAAGGTCTGTAGTAAGCATGGAAGGAAAGGTCGTGAAGAAGGAAAATCCTTACCGAGAGGAAAAGGTGAGTAAGGAAAAGGAAAAGGTAAAGGATGACATTGGCGAGAGGAAGAGTAGTTAGGGGGAGTTAGGGCAACGAAGGAGGGGTCTCCATTTGAGTTCCAGCAGGAGATAGAGGTTCTCTACACTTTGTCTCTTGTATTCATGTTAGTAATGAAAGGTGCATATTATAAGATCTTGTGTGTATGTATGTGTACTCTCAATGAATGGATCTAACAAGGCAATAGCCAAAATCCATTCTTGCCCTTGACTTCGGAGACCAGTCATTGTGGCTTTGGGAGAAGGAGTTTTAATATATGTAAATGAGGAGAGTTGAAGGAAAGAAAGTGTGTAGCCTTTCCTAAAGGTTAGGAGAAAGGAAACCGATTAAACAGGAAAAGATGGGATTTCCGATTTTCCTGTTTAACAAATGGGTTTCTGCTACTTTATAGAAGTTTGTAAAACTCACCGTGAAATACCAACCTCATCTAGATGAGCATTTAGTGCATCAATTGAAGGAACATCTGCTCGAGGTGCATTTTTCCTTCTTGGAGATGTCTTCAATGGAGACACAATGTCCAAGCCCACTACTTTCCTCTTCTACTAAGTCGTCTGCATTGGAATGTGAGAAAATAAAAAACAAAGATGAAAAAAATCTTACTAGTGTCATGGCTCCTAGGGCTTAAACCGCCTAAGTCAATTAATTGCCTATTTAATTTTAAATTCAATCTAGGCCACTAAAGCAATCAATGATCAACCATGCATCCTAAATGAAATCATCATATGCTTAGATGAATAATATGCTAAATTCCATACATAGCCATGGATGATGATGCTAGATTCCATAGATATTCTTGAATGAATATACTAGATTCTATGATACCCATCCGTGCCTATTTAACCCATGTATCCTTAAAAACTAAAACCCTAAGTCACACTTTGCAGAAAACGGTGGTAAAGTTATGACAAAACCATGGTTTTTTCTCGCCGAAAGTTTTGGAGTATAGTATGCTACACTTTTAACTTTGGGCTAACCTTTTCCTTTCCATGTTTGATTCTTATTGTACTTGTACTATAGCTATGACCTTACTCAAGAGTTTTTCATATATATTATTTTTGTATTTCCCATAAAACATCTATAGAATATTCATATTTAATAATGAAAATGTTAGAGTTTTTACCTAGTGCCACAAAGGCGGCTTGTCATGTGTCAACCCTGGAATCCCCTCTTTAGAAACCCTATGGAATTTGGTAAAGTAACTCGTATTAGGAACCCGACCCTTAGGAACTTAAGCCCCTAGCTGACCAAGTCCACGAATGAGGCTCACCTTGTGAATCAGGACACGCAGACTAGCCGAGCTACGGGTATCATTCCTAGCTTGGCGTGGTTGAGACGGCCGGAGCAAGACCTCAACTACTAGTTTTGCGAAACGTGAACTCAGGCAATGCCTTTGAGCTTGCAAGCAGGTTTTCGGGCCAAAGAATCTGACTAACTCCTTGGAAGTAACGTACTCCCATTACAAAGGCGCGATCCTGCCAACGATAAGGATAGTCTAACCCAAAGGTGGAATGTACCCCTGTCGTATGGTAGTTAGGGAGGCACAATAGAGGGTTCCGCCTTGACGACACAAGCTTAGCTTGCAGTGATAAGAGGTTAACGAGCTCTCTTTTGAACCCAAGAAGCCTCACTACATATACTCTACCTTATTTATGTGACGGACCCCCCCCCCTCTTTTCCTAAGTGAGTAAGTGGGTAAGTGGGCTGGCATGGAAATGTCAGCCCTTAGAGAAAATGGTTGTCCTAACCCTAAACCTAACTTTAGGGCGTGGGGTTAGGGCAACCCTAGGGTTAGATCAACCCTAGACAAGCTATACTTTTTAATGAAAAACCTACTTTGGAATGTCAAACCGAGGGAGAGTTTTCTAGAAGGTAAGTATTACCTTTGCCTAGAGTTTCTCGAGGTACCTAGTGACAGTCAGCCAAACTACCCCTAAACATTTAACTACACTAAGCGGGGTTATTTCTCACTACAACTAGGGTTCGTCACACAACTCGGTAGGTAACAACAATCAAACCCCAAAGTAAAGGGTCGAGTCATAGTAAAATATATTTTATGATTTGCAATGTCAAGGTTGGTCATTTCTCATGTCATTGATTGAGAACAATCTTTAAAAATAAATATTGGTTTAAAAGTTTAGTATGGATGTCCAACTTTATTTAAGTTGTACATTATTAATCAATTGAAGAGTTTATTAATGTGAGAAGGTCTTCATTTGAAGTAAATATGTAATATTATTACTTTTTATATACTAATGATATAGTTTAGTAGCGCATATACATGTCAATATACAGTAATATTTATGTCATGAGTTTGGATTGAGAATAAATGTTTCAAAGACAAAGCTTATAGTGTTTAAGTTATAATAAAATATGTGCTTTATTAAAACGTGACTAGTTTTAAGATATGTAACTTATATAAATAAGCAACAAAATAATCTAGGATCATTTAATTTCACTTTTATTATTATTATTTATATTATTATGTTAGATTTTTAAAAAATTATTTTATATAATAAGTTTACATAATGTATATCATCGACATTAGCTATCCTAAATTCTATCCAATGGTTATCTTGACAGTAATAAATTAAGGGTTTAGATTAGGGATAAATTTATTAAATTAAAGATAATACTTAAATAACAATTAAATTAACATGTTAAGGGTTTAACTTAGGTTAAAAGTAGTATGCTCAATAGGCATAAACCCATTTTATTATAAGCATGACGAAAATGAGTTTAGGCAATGTTCTTATAAGCATATTTTCGACCAACATAGACCTTTATGTAGTTGAGGATAATATAAGTAAGTTAAAGATCTTAACTTAAAAATAAAATTATCATATTAAGAATAATAATTAGTCGGTTAAATAGTTAAGCCCAAATGCGGGTAAACTTAAGAATTTAAGAATAAATTCATCATGTTAAAGTAAGTTAAACTCGTTAAGTTAAAGATAATAATTAGGTAAATAATAAATTATTATTAAATAATTAAGAACGTGTGTACTATAATCAATGTAAGTAATGATAATTGTATAAAAGAATTGAATTAAAAGATCTATAATATTACAATAAAATAAGAATTATTAATTTATTAATGGGTTGATAAAAGTCATTCAATGTATCGACACATCAGTCATTATGTGCACTCACTAACTCCTAAGTGAGATAATTCTCCATTTTTACCAATGTTAACTATATAAGTATAAATATTTATAAAAGATAAATATATAATGATTATGTTAAGTCACTAACTAATGCAACATCACAAGTTGTTAAATGTGTTTTGATATCTTATATAACTTTAAGTTTAAGTTAAAATATACTAATAAAATGTATGAGATATATTTAATAAAATATTTTATAGCATGTGAAGTTGTAAGAAATATATATAACATCCCTAGTAACATATTAAGTCGCATGAAATTATTTATATTTGTATATGCATATAATGTATACATAATGTGTGAAAAAGTAGAAAATTTAAGAGAATTATATATATATATATCCCTAAAATTTCTCATTTACTCATGTATACCTTTGAAATTTTAAAATTACATTTTTGCTTTCAGTAAAATTTTAGACCCACTATATTTAACATTAATAATTATAATATAATAATAATGAAATATTTTGTTATTATTTTATTTATTTGTCTTAAGTGGAATGAAATAAAAAACTACTTATTAAATCATATATCTAATTCATAATTAGAATAGAATAAATGAAATCATATATATATATATATATATATGATTTCATTTTATTCTACTCTATTTTAATAACATATAATTTATAGAAATTTAGAATTAAATAAAACAAATAAGTAAATATTAATAAATACCATAATTTTTAAAATAACTATAATAAATTGTTATATATATATGTTTAATTAGTTTTAATTGGATTTAAAATGTGTGAATTAATTATAAATTATATGTATGCTTTATATATATCTTTGCTGATGCATAGAAATTTTCAGGAGTAAAAATGTAATTTTAAAATTTCAAAGATACACACGCAGACATAACACATATATAATGTCAAGGGTATATATGCAATTTTCCTAAATAGATTTGTATTTACGTACATATCATTATTAAACTTCAACACACTTTAAAACTTTGTAAATTAAAATAAACCATAAATATTGTTAATTCTGGTATTAATCTTTAAGATCTTAACTATTATAAACAAAGTAAATAAATTTAAAATAATATAAATGTAAAATTCCTTATAAACTATTTAATTAAACAAATCCAGATAGTCATTTTATTTGAATTTAATGAAATATTCTTACTTATTGTGTTATTCCTTTGTGTGGAATTTGAAATGAAATGGGTTGATAGAATTTATAATTTATAATATATATATTATATATATAATATTTTTATATTTTTAACAAACTGAAACTAAATAAAAAATATTTAGTAAATGTCATAATCTTTTAAATAATTATTATTACATTATCTTTGTTTAATTATTGTGTTTTGGAATTAAATATTATGATTTGCAAATTCATTATAAATTTTATGTATTTTTTGAAAATATATTCATTAGTTTAATGAATACTCATAGGGGTAAAAATGTATTTAATATAAAATAAGAAAAATTTCAGTAGTATATATGTAATTGTTTCTAACGATATATTTTCTTACATCTCTGTTATGTTTACATGTGCACACTCTATTTAAAATAGTAGTAACATATCGATATTAAAATGTGTTTAAGTTAATATTATAATTAAATTTGTGTTCAAGAAATTATGCTAACTTACTAAATTGGTAATGAAAATCTATATATATTCTTTCCCTTGGTTGTTATTATTAGTCATCATTAAATATTACATAAGTAACTATGCTACGGTATTCTAAAAGGATTACACCTGGAATCATAATCTAGGGCGTATGCAGCATGTCACACACACACACACTGAAAACATGATAACCATTAACGAATTTCTTATTACCACGACCAGTAAATAAATACTACATTAAGATACGTGGAACCTGGAAATGGCTACGGTATCAGACAGCCAATCTATGTACTCAAAACTAGTCTTGATGATCTCACTCTCCAGTTCACGTGGGTGCGATTGCAGATAGCTCAAGTACTTGGGAGACCCCGGTATCCCAAGGTTATCAGTGAAAATAATAGTCCCTTCCCCGATGAGCTCATTCTTCTTAAGCTCCAGATAATCTGGTAAGTACCAGTCTTTATCGTGGTCTATGAACACAAAGTCGAAGCTCTCCTTGTTCTCCTTGGTTAAGATGGATTTTAAGTCTTCAATCCTTGTACTTAGTGGAGCTAAAAGAACTTGCACCTTGGAGGATAAACCTGGAAGTTGCTCAGTACAATATGCCATGTGTGTGCGTGTGCGTGTGCGTGTGTGTCAGTACTTATTTTGGGGTGCAAAATCTGCATTTTAAATGCATAATTTTTAAGGTTTTACATAAAATTATGTATTTAAAATGTAGATTTTGCACCTGACTGGCGTGTGTTACAACATAAAAAGGCGACTATATTATATGCTTCGTGTATTATGCAGAGTTAATGAACGAGGTAACTGTTATGGTAAAGAGGGAGAAATAAATAAAAAGAGTGTATATATATAATATATATATCAAGTAAATTTTGCATAAATTGATAGAGAACAAATATTACTAAGCTAAGATTTAATATCTAATTATTTAATACTATTATTAAAGAAAAACTTCTTATTATTAAATAGGCGAATTTAAAATTTTAAAATTTGAAATGTACCTACTTACTAAACTTTGAGTAGTATGAATAAGAACCTAGTGAAAAGGTTTATTAATTATGGAATATGTTTTATATACATAGTAATGTATGGTTTACATGCACAATGTGTGTAGAGATCAATTTTTACATGGCTGTGTATGTTTACATAGATGAAATATTAAGAAAAGTTGAGTGTGTGTGTAGAAGAAAGAGAGAATATAAATTAGTTAACAAAGTAAAAATTTATTATATAAACATTGTGACTCTCTTCAATATTTATATAATTATACAGAATTTATTAAATCGTTGAATAAATTGTTTTCTAAAAATAGTATCAGATCAATATATTCATGAATTAACTTAAACTAAAGAATATTTAATAAATTATTATTAAATAATTAAGCTTAAGTCAAATTTAAATTATGAATATTAATTATGAAAAGGGGGTTTTCTGTACTTGCAGGTGTGTGTGGGACAGAGATGAAAGAGTCAAGTGCATACCTGCATGATCAATGATCTTTTTAGCAACTTCAGCTATATGAGGGATGAGCTCCAAGGTAACAAGTTTAGCATCAGCACGAAGAGTAGAAGCGATCCTCATTGCAGAATAACCACAGAAAGTCCCCAGTTCGAGCACAAGAGAGGGATCCTTCTTCTTGAGTGCTGCATCCAATATCTCTCCCTTCTCCCCACCGATGTTCATGAACCATGTACCACTGGCTACGAAATCATCGACTGCTTTTATTACAGATTGCGCATTGCCACGCTCAGAATGATCCAAGACATACTTAAGCAGCTCTTGCTCGCGCCCATCGCTGTTCCAACCATGAAACCAGCGTGCCCATTGGAACTTTGCTAAAGATCTTGCGGTTGCAAGTGTACTCCACATTTTGGAGATCTTATATATATAAATAAGTCACTTGTATGTGCTTATAAGAGAGCAGAATCTGAGACAAATAATGAGCCCTGAAAGAGATCAAACTTAAGTGTATATATAAAGAATCTATATGATTTACGTACGTAAATAATATAATATAATTACATTTGAATATGACTTATTAAAATACTGCTCAAGTAAGAACAACCTTTAAATTAAAAAGTAAAATACTAGGAAAGAGACTTTTCGGCTGCCTATGAGCCGTAGAAGAGATGTATATATAAAGAATGAATACGACAATATAATATAAGGAAAATTACATTTATACTTTTGAAATTTATTATATTTACATATATACCTTTAGAAGTTTTATATTTAAGTCAATATTCTGCAACTTCACTTTAAAATTTTATAAATTTTAAAATTAAAAATTAAAAAAAATTTTTAAAAATTAATAAAATTTATAATTAATTTATATTTTATTATATTTAGGTCAAAAAAACCTATTAAACATATATATTACAATATAATATAATTATTTTTAAAAAATATTTCATGTTTATTATGATAATTTTTTAACATTTAACATTTAATAAATTTTAATTATTTTATTTACAATATATTATGAATTAAAAATATATTTTTAATTAATATTGTTATTTAAAAATCAAAATATTACAATTTAAGTTTTAAAGAGTATATAGAGGGGTATATATGTAAATATAAAACTTCTAGGAATACATATATATAAATATGATAAATTTCAGGGGTATAAATGTAATATATTAATACTTATATAAAATAATATAATTATTACATTTGAATATGACTTATTCAAATACTGCTCAAGTCAAAACAAACTTAAAGTAAAATACTAGGAAAGAGACTTTTTTGCTGTTCTTCTCCTAGTAATTTAATAATATTTAAAAAACTATATGCGCACATGTTTGTTTGACTGGCTAAATCATTTTTAATTAGTCAACAAAAGCTGTACAAGTTTGTTGCACTTGCAATTTAAATAAATGGTAAATGCTAATTAATTAGTTTAAAATTATATTTATTATAATTAATATTAAAATACTTTATAATATGTACCTTTTAAATGTTGAGTAACTTGAAGTTTCAACCACCTCCCTCCCTTCTCTCTCTCTCTCTCTCTCTCTCTCTCTCTCTCTATATATATATAAACAATGGCCGCCATAGTACTGACACTCGTTAATATATTGTATAATGTAACTTTTAACTTTAGACCGAAGTACTTACAAATCTTAGTCAATAAATCAATAAATCAAATTTATTATAAAAACATAATATTTACGAATTTTATTTTCATAAACTCTGTTCATTCAATGCCTTTTATTAAATGATGAATTTAGGTTTTATCTGGAATTTATCAGTATTATTATTTATGTTTTTCAGTCAATATATAGGCCCCATTTACAACCTTCTTGAAGGAGAACAAAAATAATTTAAAAAATGATCGAGAGAAAAAAAAATTACTTTTACAAAAGGTGATAAAATTTATAATTTATTATGATCAATGAGTTTCTTAATAAAATTAATATTACTTAATTATGAATTTAAAAAAGTTTCAAAACTTTTGAAATAATAGAATTTGGTATTATGTTTAATATAACTGTTGAGATCTCAATCATAAAAATATCTATCAATAATACATTTTAAACTCATATAATTTATAAAAGTATATTTGATGATTTAATAAATAGAAAACACTTAAAATTAAAACATAAGTTTTGTATATTGACAAAGAAAATTAGTTTTAAAACTAGGAAGTGTAAATAAAAAAAAGTATCTCTGTGTACATATTTAAAGTCAAAAGAGCAAAAGCTTTGAAAAATTAAGACATAATAATAATTATTATTATAATACAACTCACTTGTTTAAATTAAAAAAACAAGGAAACAAATAATTTATATTTAGCTTATAATTAGTGTCTTGCATATGTAAAACAAAGTGGCAGAATTTTTCAAATTTTATTATAATTTAATAAAATAATAATTTAAACAATAAAACCATGTAATATATAAAAATCATATACACCTTACCTTGTAAACTTACACAAAATCTTAACCAAACTTTTATCATTTTTAATTATATATCATGAATATTTTTACTCTTATCACTTTGGATTATGAAATTTTAATAAGACGAAATAAACATGCTACTTTAACTGCATAACAACATTATTTAAGTCAAAAGTCAAGTTAAATTAAGTCAAAGTATAAAAATTTTTATTTCATAATTATAAATAAAAAGATAATAATTTTAATTTACTTATTATTTGTCCAAATTTTAGTAATTTCTAATAGTTTTTTTTAAATGTATTTAATAAAGTATAAACAATGGTTAACTCACAGTGAAGATTCATTCAGATTCACCAACCATTATACTCATAGTAGCCTGTCTTTTAAGAACTGTAGCACTTGTCATGTTCGGAAGACTTTAATGGGACATTTTTAAATTCTGTTGATTAATATACGATAAATGTTATTTAATGATTATATGAGGTTTTATTTAATCATTTGCGATTATTTATATTTAGCCAATATTGGGCTCCATTTACATTCCAGTTATACAATTATTATTTGGAATTTGACAGTGATACACTAACCTAATTTATGTTTCCTCGGTTATGATAAAATATTACGAATATAAAAATATTTATTGGATTTAATAAATTTATTACAAAATCAACAGTTTAAATTAAGTATTCAATTAACTCTCAAAGCGTGCAAAACTTAAAAAACAAAACACAAGAGAATACTTTAAATACCTCCTAGTTAATAAATAGTTTATATTATAATACATAGAGTAATATTATTATTTTAATATATAAAAATAAATATTTATAAACATAAATTATAATAAAAAGGGGGTTTCTGGACGGACAGAAGTCTTGAAGCTAGGCACATGGTGTATGAATATAAGTGTTTAGTAATTTAAAATATAAAATAAAAAGCTACATATACGTTATAATGTAATTATTATATATATTATCAATATATAATTAATATTTTATTATACTTGTAAATATAATTTAAATTAAGAAACTCGTCACATTAAATCTTGAGAAACATTAAAATAAAAACACATGAGAACAGCTTATAATAAATTTAATATAAAATAGAAAGTTGCGCATACGTTAAATAAAGTAATGTATATTATTTTATATTATTATAAGTTATTTATTAATATATTTATAATATTATTATAGTTATTAATTAAAATACATTAAAGAAAATTACGCTTGATGAAATGTGGAAACGGTAACTGTGTCAGAACTCTAGTTAAGGTACTCAAGTTTAGTCTTGTAATACACAGTGATTAACTCACAATTAGCAGGGTCATTAAGGTAATTCCAAAAGTCTGGAGAACCAGGGAACTCCAAGTCCCGGTTCCTTTAAAAGCAAATAATCTGTTAAGTAACACTCCTTGGAATGATCCATGAAGACAAAATGAATATTTCTTGGCCTGTCTCGTTTAAATAAATTCAACTTTGACACTTATTTGAACTCTAGACGAAACACCTAAATAAAGCACATAAGTGCGTGCGTGTGTATGTTGGCAATGCGTATACATATGTATCTGTACCATATACATATATGAATACGATTCTTACCTGCATGTTCAATGATCTGCTTTGCAACTTCAGCAAACTTCGGATTGATCTCCAAAGATATAATTCGGATATCCGAATCCAGGCGAGCAATCCGGATCCCCGAATAACCACAGTAGCTACCAAGCTCCAGTACAATCTTTGGCTTCCTTGCTGTAACTGCTGAGTCTAAGATGCCCCCTACACACATGCAATATATATGTGTGTGTGCGTGTGCGTGCGTATACAAATATACCTACCTTTTTATCACCAAATACTCATGGACCAAGTACCAGCTTTGGCAAATTCATCCATATGGAACAGTACAGAGTCGGGAAAGTTAGAAAGTGTATATTTACTATTTAATTTAAATAAATATACCATCAGATTTATTAAGATTTGTAACAGTGATTTTAATAAAATAATGAGACAAACTATGAGCCCTGCAAGAGATTAAAGTTAAGTGTATATATAAAAAAATGCATAAGACAATATATTTAATACTTAAGATAATATAATATTATTACATTTGAATATATACCCTGTAAGTTTTGAAGTGTAAGATCCACGTGTACGGCTGCATGTGCACATACTATTATTAGCATAGTGGATTTTGATAGCCGTCGGATTAGATTCAATCTGCTCTTGTATATAAGTTAGGGTTTCTGAACTAATGGATATACACATTTCTATATTCCGAGATCTCACATTGGTGGAGGTGAGGGGCACCTTTAATCGTCCCTACGGAGTGCTCGGATTTGTGTCTTTTTATCAATTTTTTTTGTCTTCAGGTCTAGCTTTTCCATTGTCTAGATCTATTCTTTTCTTGTGGATTTTGTCTCTTTTTCGTCCATGAATCCACAACAGGCAAATCCCTTATCTGTGGAGCAGTTACTCATGTAATTGTTGAATGCCATGCGTGTGCAACTGAACAATCATTCTCAGTTGATGGCAGCATTCACAGTCCAAGGTACTCCTCTACTATGTTGCAAAACCCCGTGTCCGGCCGGATTTCTTTCGCGGAAATCCTGGAGATGATGTGTACCATTGGTTTGACCACTTCATTGTGGTTGCCACATATCATTCATGGGACGGTGCTCAGTGTTTGCGCGAGTTTCCTACTTGTCTTCAAGGACGGCGTTGCAGTGGTACAATGGTCTGGACGTTGCAACTCGTGGAGATTGGAATATTCTTCCAGAGATCTTCAAACGTGCATTTGGGCATGCGGACGACTGTGATGATGCTTTTCAGCAGTTGCATCGTATTCGTCAGGAGCCATCTGAGTCGGTGATGCAGTTTGGTGTTCGCTTTCGAAACCTTTTGCTGCGTGCAGAACCTAACATGTCGGAACGCATCAAGTTAGGTATGTTATGGCCAGCACTTCGTCAAGACCTTGTGGGGCTTGTGCATGCACTAGCTCCAGTGGACTCTTGACGATGCTTTGAGGCTGGCACAACGATATGAGTCGTCACCTCTCCCACTTGCGCCTTCACGTGCTCTGTTCCACTTCATGTTGGGGATGGACCTGCTCCGATGGAGGTTGAGGCTGTTGCCGCTCGTGTACCAGCACAAGGGGGCCCGTGGACGAGGACGTGGACGTGCAGTTCGTTGTTGGGCGTGTGATGAGGTTGGACACACGTATCGGCGCTGTCAACGGTTTCCCGATTGGCGTCCCCCATTTCCAGGATGGAGGCCATGGCGTCAACAACGTCCGTTGGTGCTGCTGCAATGGAAGGTTGTGATGCGGTGGATCTTCCGGGAAACGACGAATCGCACGAGTAGAGGAGGGTCCTCGTGCGAATAAATTAGTGACCCCTCCATCTTTCTTTCGGGAGTATCATCAAGGGGTTCACTCGGCACCAAATCATCCGGTTTTCACTTTTCAAGCTCGTTTTAATCACACGCCACGTCCTGTTTTCCTTTCAGTGTTGGTGGATACAGGTTCAAGTTTGTCCTCTGTTTCTCAATCTGTTGCTACACGTTGCAGCCTTCATTTGCGTCGTGCGGTAGAACCAGTCTTCATTCTGTACGGCAACGGACATACTCATGCTTGTTCGCGGATGAAGTGGACATTGTTGTTCGTGTGGATGATGTGAGCTCGAGCTTCAATCTTTGCGGGTGGTGCCGAGTCAAGCTTTTCACCTTATTCTTGGTATGGATTGGTTAACTCGCAATCATGCCAAGTGTGACTTTGAAAGTCTCCCCCTTGTTTGACTCTCCCTCGTCTTTCTTCCATTCCTCTTACTTCTATTCCACTTCGTCCATCTGCTTCCACCTCTGCTTCCATCACTTTTGTCTCACCCCTATTTCCAACCATTTTCCCTTCATGCTCTTCCTTTCTTCTTGGATCCATCAGATGATCGTCGTGCTGTAGTTGTTGATCAACTCAAGAAGGAGTATGCTGATCTTTTCAACTTCGACTTGTCATCTGGGGCCAAGATTGCGACACGCCACCCTATTCCAACTGGAGAGCTAGGCCAATCAAGGTACCTGTTCGGCGTCGATCACCAAAGGAGCTCAAGATCTTACGAGCGAATGTCAAAGAGATGTTGGAGAAGGGTGTTATCCAAATCTCGAAGTCCTTGGGCGTGCGAACCTCACCTTGTGACGAAGCCTGATGGGAGCGTTCGATTCTGCATTGACTATCGCCCGTTAAATGAGGTAACCGTCTCAGATGTGTACCCACTTCCTCATACTGCAGACCTTTTGGATCGACTGGGGCGGAGCCGTTGGTTCACCAAGTTAGATCTCGCATCTGGATATTGGCAAGTTCCGATGGCTGACATGGACATTCCCAAGACTGCTTTTCGGACACCATTTGGCCTGTACGAGTTCTTGGTGATGCCTTTCGGTTTGAGCAATGCTCCAGCAACTTTCCACGTATGATGGACGAGGTTCTTTGCGACATGCCGGAGGTGACTGCCGATTTCATCGATGATGTTTTGATCCATTCGGATGGAACATGGAAGGAGCATGTCGGTGATGTACGTAAGGTTTTGGATCGCTGCGGGAAGTTGGTTTGAAGTTGAAGCCATCTAAGTGTGTGTTTGGATCAAAGGACACCACTTATCTGGGTTATCGCATTTCACGTGAAGGTTTGCAAGTCGATCCTGACAAACTAGTTGCAGTTTTGAAGTTCCCTACGCCAAAGTGTGTGAATGATGTGCAACGCTTTCTTGACAAGGTACAATATCTGGGTCGTTTTGTGGATCATCTTTCAGATCGTACTGCACCGTTGCGCGCGTTGTTGAAATCGTCAATGACTTCTTTTGTTTGGTCTAAGGATTGCAAGCAGGCATTTGCAGATCTCAAAGAGTTGTTGACGACTCCTCCAGTTTTGGCGTACCCGGATTACACCCGTCCTTTCATCTTGCGTGTAGATGCTTCTGACATCGGCCTCGGGGGTGTATTGATGCAGGAGAGTACGAGTGTTCCTGGCCAACGACATCCCATTGCGTACATCAGCCGTACATTGCAGCCAGCAGAGGTGAATTACTCCACGACAGAAAAGGAGTGTCTAGCAGCAGTTTGGGGTTTTGAGAAGCTCCATGCCTACTTGCATGGTTCGCGGACGTTGTTGGAAGGCGATCATGCAGCAGTCACTTCGTTGTTGAAGCGGAAGAATTTGATTGGCGTACTGCTCGGTGGGCCTTGAAACTTCAAATTTACGACTTTGAAGTTGTTCATCGTCCAGGGAGTTCCATGGCTGATGCTGATGCTCTTTCTCGGGCTCCTCTTCCACCTTCTCTCTCTTCTGTTGCCCCAGAGGAACCAGTTGTTCCAGCTTCAGTGGACTTTTTGGATGAAGATTCCGTACCATCAGCAGTTGCTGTGCTTGACGTTCAGTGTCCGCAGAATGCAGAGTTAGATTTGCCGTCTTTGGATGAGGTTCGGGAAGCTCAAAAGGTTGAGCCGTGGATTCGAAGGCTTCGTGATGGGTTTGAGAATCCTGCATCACTTGCTGATGACTTGCCTTTCAGGCATTTACATTCACAGTATCGCCTTCAGGATGACCTTCTTTATTTTGTGGGGACTGATCCAGATGATCCTTTGCAGTTGGTGGTGCCTTCAATATTTCATTTCACGATTCCTCCATGCTTACCATGACTCTCCTATTCTTGGCGGGCACATGGGACATCGTCGGTGATGGAGAAGCTGCACAGATCTTTCTATTGGCCGGAGTTGCGAGGAGATGTGATTCGGTATGTGCGTAGTTGTGTGTGGTGCCAAGCTCGCAATACTCCCCCATGTGCTTCGGAAGGACGGTTGGAGTCAATTGCAGTTTCTCGTCCATTTGTTGGTGGCATTTGATTTGATGGGACCTTTTCCGCGGTCAACTGCTGGTAACGAGTACGTTATTATTGCTTCTGATTACCTAACTCGTTGGGTAGAAGTTGGTGCTCTTGCTAGTGCGACTGCTTCTGCTGTTGGTCAGTTTCTCCTAATCGGGTCGTGTTTCAGCATTCTTGTCCGGAGCGAATTCTCTCGGATAATGGTCCTGCATTTATGGCTGAGGCATTTCATGTTTTGACATCTCGACTAGGGATACGCCACACTTTCACAAGTGCTTATCATCCTCAGACAGATGGTTTAGTGGAACGGCTCGTCAGAACCTTCAAGGGGATGATCGCGAAGTATGTGAACTTTCAACATTCGGATTGGGATGGTTATCTGCCGTCTCTCCGATATGCTTATGTCACTGGAGTTCAAAGTTCCATTGGTACTTCCCCATATAAGCTCTTGTATGGTCATGACCCGGTGTTGCCAACGGAGTTGGGTTTGCCTTCTCGGTTACCGCGAGCTGCTGATGCTAGGTCGTGGGATCGGTATCTGACGAGCATTCTTCCATTGGTTGCGTGCGGAGTCAGCAGAACACTTGGGCCGCGTACAAGTAGGACAACAACAACTACAACTCGCATCATCGTCCTCCTACGGAGTACAAGGTTGATGAACTGGTGTTGGTTCGTTTTCCCAAGCTTACGGTACGTGGTTTAGCTAAGAGTCTCCTTCCTCAGTGGAAAGGACCGTATCGAGTGCTACGGCAAGTAGGGCCACATGTTTATGAGGTTTGGCACGACATTCAGCCCGATCCTCCAGAGATTGTACATGTGCAACGGTTGAAGCATTTTGTGCAACGGAAACAAGTTGTGCCGCCTACAGATCCACCAGTACCTCCTCCTGATGTTCCTCCAGATCCGGGCCCGTCTACAAGAGAACCCTAACCAACTTACACCCTTCGAGAGGGGGATGATGTAAGATCCACGTGTACGGCTGCATGTGCACATACTATTATTAGCGTAGTGAATTTTGATAGCCGTCGGATTGGATTCAATCTGGACCACTCACTCTTGTATATAAGTTAGGTTTCTGAACTAATGGATATACACATATCTATATTCGGAGCTCTCACAGAAGGTCTATTAATATTTTGGATTAAATAAGTTTGATATTAAAATACTGTTACTAAAATTTGTAGAATATTAAATTTGATAAAGTCTTAATTTAATTATTAAAATACTGCTAAAGTAAAAACAAATTTAAAATTAAAAAGTAGTAACTTATAAAAATCTGTGTTCACACGTGTACGCGCGTACGCTGTTTGTTTATGAAATAGTTTTCAGATTAGCAACAAAAGCTATATGCAGTTGCAATTTAAATCAATGGTAGCTGCTAATTAACTATTTAAAATTATGTTTATCAATAATTAATATTAACATGCTTTATTATATAGAATTATGTACCTTTTAAACTATTTCAGATAGCAATTTAAATCAATGGTAGTTGCTAATTAGCTAATTTAAAATTATATTTATCATCAATCATTAACGTTAACATGCTTTATTATAAACAATTATGTATGTTGCGTAACTTGCCCTTTATATATACATATACAGTATGCAATGGCCGCCCGCAGTACTGTGCATCTTACACAATCATTAATATACTGTATAATGTATAGATAAAAAAGACTTCTAGTTGAAGAATCTTTAGATTAAGAAAGACCCACTTACAACTCTTCATCATTTTTTATAAAGAAAGAAAGAAATAACATATATTAAACATTATAAATATATTGCAAATTTCAGTTTCATAAACTCTGTTCATTCACTGTCTTTTATTTAATGATTAATTAAGATCCTATATTTTTGTTCTTATAAAGCATTTAATATTATTCATTTCTTTTTAGTCAATATATGGGCTCTACAAATAATAATAAAAAAGCGGTCAAGAGAAGTGGATATACCAAAATTATGTGTGTTGGATGCGTGCTTTTACAAAAAATTAACGTAAAACCATTATACTTTATATTAATAAAATAATATTACTTAATTATGAATTTAGAAAAAAGCTTCAATAATTTTGAAATAACATATTTTGCTTTTATGCTATTATAACTGTTGAAACAAATCTCAATCATAAACATATTTTCAATAATACATTTGAAACTCATATAATGAGTAAAAATATATTTGATGATTTAATAAATAAAAAATATTCTTTTTAAGTTAAAACATATCTTTCCGATTCTAATTGGTATATTTATTGAAATTAAATACTAAATATACACTCTTTAACTTTCATTGAATTAAGTTATAACATTACGACTACTATAAAATTTATTTTATGTACTTTATATCAAGATATAATATATTATATATATTGGATCTGATATTTATACATAAACATAGCATATTCTAGTGAGATATACTTTTGGAATTGGGAAAGTTTGTGAAAAAATGTGGAGAGAGATAACTATGCTTTCTTCATTTGCAAAATCATTTGTGAGCAGGCGTATACCCTTCTGGGGAGGTGACGGTAGAGAATATTCCCTTCTTAAGCATGTACTTCAGAACGCTGAGCCGGGAAATCCCGACTCTGTACTGTTCCATATGGATGAATTTGCCAAAACTGGTACTTGGTTCATGAGTATTGGTGATAGAAAGGTATGTATATTGTATACGCACGCACACGCACACACACATATATATTGCATGTGTAGGGGGTCATCTTAGACTCAGCAGTTACAGCAAGGAAGCCAAAGATTGTACTGGAGCTTGGTAGCTACTGTGGTTATTCGGCGGTCCGGATTGCTCGCCTGGATTCGGATATCCGAATTATATCTTTGGAGATCAATCCGAAGTTTGCTGAAGTAGCAAAGCAGATCATTGAACATGCAGGTAAGAATCGTATTCATATATGTATATGGTACAGATACATATGTATACGCACTGCCAACATACACACATGCTCGCACTTATACGCTTTATATAGGTGTTTCGTCTAGAGTTCAAATTCTTGAAGGACCACTAAAATTACAAGTGTCAAAGTTGAAATCTATTTTAAACGAGACAGGCGAAGAGAATATTCATTTTGTCTTCATGGATCATTCCAAGGAGTACTACTTAACAGATTATTTACTTTTAAAGGAATCGGGACTGATTGGTGAAGGCTCCGTTATCTTTTCAGATAACATGGAGTTCCCTGGTTCTCCAGACTTTTGGAATTACCTTAATGACCCTGCTAATTGTGAGTTAACCACGGTGTATTACAAGACTAAACTTGAGTACCTTAACTGGATCTCTGACACAGTTACCGTTTCCACATTTCATCGAGTGTAATTTTCTTTAATGTAATACTCCATGAAAAGCTAAACTTACATACATACTTCTTTTGTGTGTACATACACACATATGTTGGCACACACATATACATACACAATGTGCCTGGCTTCATTAACGTGTATGAGATAAAGGAGGCTTCTGTCGCTCCAGAAACCCCATCCCCATTTTCTTAACTTTACCGACTTTCATTTATATATACTAATAAATTTATACTATTATAAATAATATGCATTACTTTATTTATGAACTAGGACGTATACGCAACTTTTTGTTTTATATTTAACTTTTATTAGAAGCTGTTCTCATGTGTTTTTTATTTTAATGTTTCTTCACGGGTCAAGATTTAATTGAATAAAGTAACAAGTTTCTTAATTGACAAATATAATAAATATTAATATATATTAATAAATAGTTTATAATATATAAAATAATATACATTACTTTATTTATTAACTACATAACTTTTTATTTTATATTTTAAATTATTAAACACGTATGTACATACACTATGTGCCTAGCTTCAAGACTTCTGTCGCTCCAGAAAACCCCCTTTCTAAAGACTTCACGGATTATAATTTATGTTTACAAAATATTTAATTTTATATATTAAAATAATAACGTTACTCTATTTATTATAATATAAACTATTTATTAACTAAGAACTTTTGATTTTAAAATTTAAGTTTTAGTATAAATTATTCTCATGTGTTTTTAAAAAAGTTTTCTACGCTTTAAGATCTAATTGAATAAGTAACGAGTCTTAATTTAAACTGTTTGTTTTGTAATATTTTATCATAACCGAGAAAACAGGTTGGTGTATGTCTATTTCACTGATTATTCTTTACTGTCAAATTCCAAATTATATCATATAGCTGGAATGTAAATGGAGCCCATATATTGATTAAAAAAAATTAATCGCAAATGATTTCCAAAGAATAGATAAAATCTCATATAATCAATAAATATCATTTATCGTACATTAATAAAAAATGTCGTATAGAAGTCTTTCGAACGTCACAAGTGCCACAGTTCTTTAAAGATAGGCCAAGAATATATATATATATATATATATATATATATAGAATATCAACTATCAATATAAGGAATCAGGACTGGGTGGTGAATCTTAATGAATCTTAATTATGAGTTAACCATGGTTTATACTCTTTTAAACACATTCTAGAAAAACTATTAGAAATTACTAAGAGCTATTTATTTATGATGGGTTAATCCAGCGAAATAATATGACTTACTTTAACATAAGTTTGGATTTAATTTAGTTTATTATCTGTTTATTTAAAATTATAAAATAAAATATTTATTACTTGACTTGGCTTTTGAATTAAATAATGTTGTTATGCAGTTAAAGTAGCGTGTATATTTTGTCTTATTAAAATCTAATAATTGAAAGTAATAAGATTAAAGTATTCATAATATATAACTAAAATGATAAAATTAAATTTAAATTTAACTTTTGTTAAGATTTTGTGTAAGTTTAAATTATCTGATTTTATATATGACATAGTTTATTGTATAAATTATTATAATATTAATTTTTATTATAAAAACAATGAACTATTTTGTTTAATATGCTGCATGCACATAAGACACTAGTTATAAGCTAAATATGAATTATTTGTTTCTTTTTTCTTAATTTAAACAAAAGAGTTGTTATATTAACTGTATCACTATTATATTATCTCTTAGTTTTTTAAAACTTTTGCTCTTTTGCTCTATTTTCTATTTACTCTTCGTCAAAAGAGCTAGTTTTAAACTAATTGCTTATTATTTTCTCTATCATACTAACCGACCGTTCTGAACCATTATCAAATACATTTATATTATAATTAGTTAAGCTCACATCTATGATTATTAAAAACGTTTATAGTTTTTAATATGGTGTTAATATCCTCTTTATGTATATACTTCATGTGGGTGGTATTATAACCATTGTAAGATATTCTCTAAGTGTTATATTTATAAAACATAACATATGGATTTTTCTTATATTAAATGGTTAGTAATGTTATAACTTAATTCAATAAAAGTTAGAAAGTGTATATTTATTTTAAATAAATATATCAATCAAAATTTGTCTAACCAACTAACCGACCATTATCAAATACATCTATATTATAAATAATTAAGGTCATATCTGTTTATTAAAAATGTTACTTTTTAATATTGTGTTAATATCCTCTTTATTATATATACTTAATGTGGGTGGTACTAGGGACTATATAAAACGATTAAGATTATTACACATAACTCAAAACCTTATTATACGTCGCATATTTCAATTATTATTTATAATTAATTAAAAATACAAAAAAAAAACAGTTTTTAAGAATTATCATAATTCTAAATAAAATTATGCTATACTCGGTAAATTTAAAACATTTCTAAAATTCTATATAAAAAGCATTTCTTATTAATAATCTTAAAATTAAAAAATTAAATTAATAAACTTACAATTATTTTTAATTCCACTTATTTCTATCTTAATTTTTTCATATTTAATATAATATCGTATTTTAAACCACCTTCTTTTATTAAAAGATTGCCCTAATTTGACGGAAATCAACTGAGGAGCTTTCTCACTCGTCTACAACCCACGCACGCGGGCTCATCAACAACCCACGCACGCGCACGCGCACACGCACGCACACCTATATATAGCTCTTGGTGTTTCAGTTCATTCCTAGGTTTTAGCTGGTTCGTTTCTCTCTTTCATGTGTATTCTACATTTGACAGTCGTGTATGTGTAACAGGTGTAAATCCTTTTCCAAAAGATTAACCGTATATAAATAGCTCCCTAATTAAAAAAAACCCAAATATCCTTAACTCATGGATGAAGAAGTGGTAGGTGTTGAGCAGATTGCAAAGGACATTCGAAAGAACAGTGGGAAACCCTGGATAGCCGGCACCGTGTCATGCCCGCATCCCTTGCACGTCCATCTGCAGTACAAGAAGAACAACGCCAACTGGCACTCGTACGAGATACCCGGCGGTACAGCACAAAGCACTGATGTATTCCGTGATGCCACGTATAGGAGCAAGATTAAGGCTATAGATGGCAAGAGGGTGGTCGTAAACTTGAACCTGTACGATCTCGGTATAATCGACGAGGTGAAGCAGATTATGAATTCTAGCAGCGATTTCTTTCGTGTCGAGTTAATACAGCTTTCGGCTTATTCCAAGGAATATCCTCCCCCGAGTCCTCCTTACAGGAGTAGAGTAACGACCCTTTGGCTACCGTTTTGGTTGTTCTACCAATTGAGTTCAGAGGTATGTATCAAGTAACAATATATATGATATGCTTTTACACAGATTGACATGTTTGATTGTTCAATGAAGGTTGGAAACCTGGTGCTATCCTCAGGAAAGAAGGCAGCATGAAGAAACGAATGGTCATGGACAAGGGACGGAACCCTAACTGGCTAGCACACACCGCTGGTTACGAGTACGCAGTCCAGAAGATTACCAAGGGCATGTGTGTGATGCTCGTGTACGAGTTATCCGAGGCAGCGAAGCCCTCCAGTACGAACTTCTCAAGCCTTTCAACTGCAGTGTTTATTGGTAACGACCACGTGGAGCAGCTGCAACCCCACACTACGTTGGGGTTCCCCTGCAGGAATGCGTACTATGAGCTTTTGCTGGGAGAGAAGGTTAAGCTTAAGGGCCTTGAGAAGGTGCTTAAGGGCGAGGATAGGGCTCTCTATCAAGCAGCAGAGCGTTCCTCCTTGATTGAGAAGGTGGAGCTTGTCAAGATCTGGGAAGAAGGCGCAGACAGTGAGTATGATCAAAGCGATAAACAGTTTTTCGTTGAATAGGGTGTTTGGAGGGGGCTTTTGTAAACTCTAAATACACATATAACAGGGGACTGTGTGTATGATATGGCAGAGATGCTAGGAGGGATGATGTGGTTTCTGGGATCATATTGCATGGTCTGATATGGGATTTATGTGGGTTTCTGGGGCAACGCACTTATGGGAAGAGAGCCAGGTTGACGAGGGTGGTGAAGAAGAAAGGGTATGGAACCATGACTGTAAGGTGTGCTGCAGCCATACTTCTTACGGTTAGGGTAAACCTGAGCCCAAGAGTAGAAAGAGGAAGTTAACTACTGGTGAGAAAAAGGGTGGAAAGGGCAAGACTCGGAGGGTTGAGGAAGAAAAGAAACACAAGGCTGAACATGAGAAGGTGGCCGAGAACAACGTTGAAGATGATGAGGAAACAGCTGATGAGGGTGGTACTTAGTTTGTTTTTCCCTTCAATTTTTTAGACGATATTTTTTATAATCTATGTGTGTATGTTTCCTTCTGTGTGTAAATATACATGCCAGTAAAGATGTTCGTGTATTTACTTAATATAATATAAATATGTTATATTTTGATTGAAAATATGTATTATATATTATATATCATTGATATATAACACTTTGTTTTCCAAATTAGCGTACATTATTATCGTTAAGATAAGTTCTTCTTGTAAATATTGTGCCTGTATGTATATGTTTGTGTTTATGTGTAGTGTGGTCTAAAATGTCTTACATGTATATAAAATATATACACACATATAATACATCGTACTGATTTTATATCTTGTGCTACATATTCTTAATAAATGTATACATTTTAAACATAAGTGGATTCTTTAGTAATTAAAATACAACATATTATCTTAGTAGAATTAAGAGTACTACATACGTATACACAGAGTTTATTAAAATTGTCACATAAAATCATGTATGCAATTTAAATGACTGTACTAGATTAATTTAATTATAAGTAATTAATTTTAATAGTTGAAATAATTTTATCTTTTTAACACAGCAAGATTGAACTTATTATTATAAAATTAATTTTTTAATATCATGCATGGGATTAAGTATGTTTAAAATATATTTACATTAAAATCATCAGTAAATAATTCTAATATTTTAGAACAAGTTAAATTTATAATTTAAAAAAAAATAGGGTTATGAATTTAAAATTTAAATTAAATAAAGATACCAGGTATTATCCACCTTAATATCGTGCGAGGAAGCATCTGAGAGAGAAAACAAGATTACCATCTCCTGTTATAGCCGTAACCTCGATTATAGTTGTTATAACTCGGGTTATTACCTCGATTGGGGTTATTAGGGAAGAAACCAAGCCCCTCCCTTGGAAGTAAACCAGGGTGCCAACCCTTTGGAGGCGCGAGTTTTTCCACTTCTTCTCCACCCGCCTCCTCTTTTCATAAAGCTCGGCCTCCGTATACCTCACAACATGGTAGCCCTTCTCCTCACTAAGCTTGATAGCATCCTTGAGCATGCGCATAACATGCCATTTCCACCCGCGCTCCTCAAACTTGTACCCAACCATCCTCAGGAAGAGACTCCAGTCCTCAACAGCATATATCTTCTTTATCATACCAAACAGTCCCCTACACATCTCAGTGCTCGGGTAACCGTACCTTGCATCAAACTGAGCCTGCTGCGACCATGTCATGCGAAAGAAGTTCATCTGGAACATCACCAGCCGCAATCCCTTCCGACTCACTTCAAACGTCTTCGTCAGACGAAACTCAGACGGGAAGTCGTCCGGCTCCATGTACGCCAGGAATGCCAGCTTTGCCTTCTCCATGTCTCTCTGGTAATCCCTATCCATGGCATCGTCTAGGAAGTGAGTCACATTCCGTGCTAGAAGCTCCTCCACAAAGGCTTCACAGAACGTGTCCGAGTCCACGCTCACGTTAGACACAAGTATGTATGTAAGAAACTCTCCCAGGTCCGGGACGTGCTCCTTACTCCTGTTCTTCTTGTCCGCGAGGAAGCTGTCTATCCTCCCTCTGATCCACTCTTGTAGAGACGTAAAGTCCCGAACAAGCTTTGAGAAGACATGAAACAAGAGACAGTACCCCTGAAGGGCCTTTTCCGAGGCCTTCTCTTCTATAGCCGTCTTGTTCTGGTAAGCCTCGTCACATGAGTTAACAAGATGGAACACCAGGAGTTCATAAGTGCTGGGATTACTCGTGCCACTGCAGTTTGGGTGACACCCAAAGCGCCTCCGATATGAAGCTTTATGCCGTCCGATAGCTTGTTCAGGTTCTGGATTGACTCGAGCAGATAAGGCTTCGCAAGCGCATAGTGATGATCGGTCAGAACAACAGGCAACAAGTGTTCGAATCTTGTCCCAGGAATAGCGCCCTCCCTGCGGCCGCCCATGAATGCTTCAAGTGAAAGAAGATCAATCACGGTGATATATGGCTTTCGCTTATCCATGCTTACGCCAATCCCAAGTATGTCTTTTGGAGATACGACATCCTCCAAGCTCGTCCACAACACAAAGCACTTGATCACCTCCCTGCGCAGTTGCTCACGCTCCTTCTCCAACACAGTTTCGAATCTCTCTGCAGTCTCCTTCATAGCCGGACACGCCTTGGTAACACTCAGAGTGTCTTCCAGGGAGAGGCATTTCATTACCGAGGCACGGGAATCGTCGTTAAGCAAATCGAATATATCTGCTGAATCTGCACCTGACGTACCCTGGAACGACGCCGACTCAGGCTTCTTCACGTCCGACTTTAAACCGTCAGTCAGTGCTGGAAAACGGATGTTGTAGCCACACTTTTCACACGTAAACCTGCTCAGTGCGTCTCTGTGCTCTTTGGTAAAACTGCCTTTCAGATACTCGTGATAGTTGACTGGGGGTCCATCCTCTTGGTCGACCTTCTCGCTGTTGAAGAAGCTCAAGAGCTGAAGAAACAGGTAATCAAGGCGATAAGCTGGAGTATATGAATCCGTCCGTCTCTCCTCGTTGAAATACCGGGTCCCAGAAATGTTGAGGATGCTGCAACACAGATAATGCGGGAAAAGATTGGGATGCGGAACCGGAGTGTCAACTGTGACACGAGGAGGGTTCCAAGGGTAGTCCACAACGTCCACCGTTAGATGGAGATTTACACCGCGCAGAGGACCGCTCATGAGGGACAATATCAAGCACATCTTATGCATCTTGTCCTCGTGGACATGAAACTTGATACCCTCTAAGGGCTCTTGCGACATTACCTTGAGTTCTCGTGGTAACCGGATCTGCCATTGTTTGATTGCCATACGGTAATTAGGTATAGTCAAAAGCAAGTTAATATTGGCTGATCAGCGGTGTGGATGAGCTGAATCTCAACCGTTCAGTTCCACATCACATTAATTTATAACCATAATTAGTTTTTAATTTTTAAAATCTCAAAATCCGAGGGATGATTCCTTAATCTTTATATTCTTTTTAGGTAAAAACAATACAATGTTTTATATATAGAAATTCATTTTATATGTTTATTGCGTTTATATATATATATATAGTGATTAAAAAATTTAGATATATGTTATTTACATGTTAATATTTTAAATACACCTATTCTGTAAAGATCAATTTATGATTAAATTATCCTAGATCAAAATATAAACAATATTTTTTTCTTTAGTGATAATTATTAATATAATAAATGTTTAATACTACTCTTTTAAATATATAAAATCATATTTTTTATTTTATAGATATTTTACTTTAATTATTATAAGCAGTTTATATATATATATATATATATAGACACACACACACACATTGTAATTTAAGCATTTCATACTGCATTTTTGTTTTTTATATTGCAAATTTAACAAAATATTTTTAAAGTTAAAGGGTTAATTATTAATTTATGGTTACTCGTTAAAAAAATAACATGCAAATTATCAAGATATAAATATGCAAATGAAATGTTAAAATCAGCCAGGGAACTTTGATATATAAAATAAAATTACCCTTGATATATAAAATTACACACACACAGACGTATATATGAAGATTGTTTGTTTTTTATAACAAAAGGGGCTGTACATAGAGAGAAAACAAACGACGTACCTAGTAGCGATATCCACCAGGATAAGGGGCTTATTACCGTAGTACTCGTCACGGCGGGCGTTTCTGAATGCACAACAGCCTACGGAGTACACCACAACCAGGAAGACGAACATTATTATGTTCACTACTGCCACCTTTCTCCAATCCCGTTTTATGTTCTCTAATACCCCTGTTATATAAAATGTGTGTGTGTATACATATGTCTGTGTGTGTGTGTGTGTGTAAAGTTCGATTGATTGAAATATCGATAAGAATAATGGCACGTACGCACACACACACACCTGCACGGCAAGAGTTGCAGTCGAAACAGAGCTTCTTTCCATCATTTCCCATGCGAAGCAATCGCTGTCAGCGCTTGGGTAGAGGCTGTGCTGCTTGCCCCTGTGTTGCGTTCTGGTATGTGAAGTTGCATGATAACGAGGCTTACAGCAGCCCGACTGTTACACAACCTTGTTAGAAATCTCATAATACACACACATACATACACATTTACCGTATGCATATCTGTGTATGTGAGTGCTGTGTGCAGAGAGAGAGAAGAGAGAGACACGAATATAGTTACATTCATCGACACTATATTATAGAAATAAATAACAATGAAGAAAACAAACATCGTGAAAGCTTTAACCGCCATTAGGAAGTTTACAAAGTGTAAATATGTGTGCGCATGTGCGTGTATGTATCTGTGTGTGATTGGAAAGAAACAAGCATCAGCAAAACCATACAAGTGACAACGTGGATGGAGACAAATGCACATGTAATATTATTATGTAATACATAGCTTAACTGAATGAATGACATATTATATTGTGTATGATTGAACATATGATGCAACATATGTTCGGTAGAGTTTGTTGGTTGAAAGGGGTAATCTGCTAAACATTAGTTACTTACTTCATACACATACTTATGCATCATCTACTAGTTTAACTCATAGTTTCGTGTCTTTCAATAGAAGTGACTTTCATTGGTTACACATCACGCATGCATATGGACTCGGACTGAAGAACATTTTGGTACAGAATTATAAATCTCTCTCTCTCTCTACCTACCTACCAACAACAACATAAACTTCTTACACATTACACATGCACACACATATACACCTACAACTATAGTTTAAAAGCTTAATGTCAACGGACACACAATGTAGGTAACACACGCACGCATAGGTAACCTTACCAGCATAGAAGTCAAATCAGAAACAATGTTGGTAGATAGTTACACACACATACCTTTCCAAACAACAATGTGAGTAGATGGGTACATTCATGTTGTATATGCACATCTGTGATCAATGAACAAAGAACAAGGGCGTACCTCGAGAGGGGACAAATGGGCAGCGGCAAATGCTGTCGCCGTGGGGAACCGCTCATCCAAATCGTTACAATCTTGCCATCGGAAAGACAGCTCCTGATCTTCTCCCAGTTGCGTGCATTCTTGACGCGCTTCTCAAGCCAGCTCGAGTAGTCCCCAAGCCGATACTCCTTGTACCCTCTCCCGGACAGGGCATGCCCGGCCTTTGTTCGTCACCGCAAAAGCGAAGATGTGAATGCGAGGAGCAATAGTATGAGCAAGAACATGAAAAGAGTAGATCCACAGCCCATGGCACCCTGTAGCAGCTCCCGATGCATCCCGCCAGCGACACGAGCAGGATGAACACTCCGATTGCGATCACCGGTCCCTGCAAGAACCTCACACATACCGTGTCATGGCGATGCGACAGCCACACCCCGGCGCCAATGACCGGAATCGAGAGCACCAAAGTCACCAAGTTCAGAATCGTTGTCAGGTGATTGCTCAGTCGCCCCATAGCTCCCTTGAGCTTCCCTCAAGAACACCCTTCCGTACTGGGGTATATCCCCCCAACGTTTTCCGTATGAAAGCGTCCGGATATTCCTACCGTACCGTCGTGTTCAAATTTTGGGCATATTCTCAGCATCATCACATAATGTCTGTACATGCATATTCTTTTATAGTCATATATTTCATATATTAAGCAAATCTAAGCCGGGGACGTTTTTGATTAGTATCTACTAATAATTCGTTTTAATTTAAGTAAATACGTTCATATATATTGAAAACACACACACACACACATGTACATGCAGACACATACATATATGTATATCATTTGTTTTGAGGAGAGAGAAAAGAGATAAAAGAGGGTTAACATTATTAAACTCTATATATAACTCACATTGAAAATTTGAGTTAAAAAAATCTACTTAATGAAATAGTTTTCTATTAATATGATGTCTTTAATTTTAAATTTTCAAATGTATATGTATCAGACATGAGTAACTTAATATGTTAATCTTCATAACAAAAAAACACAATTCCCATATTAAGATATGAGTGAACATTTTCAATTCATTCTTTTTCATTTTAATTTAATCCATAAGTTATTATACATTCTTATTTATTACATTAGTGTTTTATTATTAAAATAATATAAACTATGTGTAGATGTATATATAAGAATTTAAATACACACATATTTTTAACATATATTTAATATCTTATTTATTGGTGAATGCACATGCTTGAAGACTGATAAAGCCTCCATTTAATTGCTATTAAAACTGGAAGAATACGATATATCTCTGGCTAAGTATAAGCTAATCTTTAATATTATTTTGTTCATTAGAATAATCATGCCTAATTAATAATTAATTAATTAAATAAATAATTATATACTCAAAAACTTCTAGAAAAAAACGAAGGGTTTTTACCTCTTAAGCTTTTTAATGCAACGTACATTCCTGAACAAAAGGATATACGCATATACGTGTATCCGTGTGTGTGTGTGCGCGCGGATATTTATAGATATATACACAAGGTATTGTCACACTTATTCACACACACACACACACACACACACACACACACACACACACACACACACACACACATATATATATATATATATATATATATATATATATATATATATAACATATGCGAGAGGAAATTCAGCATGAATATATTATGTACTTGAGTATATTTATGTGGAATATCAGTGACGGACACACATATTCTGTGTGCATGTGCTGAAAGCTTGCAAAATGGAATGCAAATCCGTTCACAGGTTATTATTTTAAGTTATTATACGTTAAACTAAATATACTTTGTATACATCATTCATTTAGTTTATATATATTATCATATTATATTATATACTCCTTAATAATTATAAATAATGTTTAACGTATACATACGCTAAGTGTGGGAGCATCTACGATGCTCGTACAACTATTATATTAACACTTTCTTTGGTATATAATAAAGTTTAAACTAAATTCAGCTTATATTAGTATATTAATTTAAAATTTTCCTTTTTGTATAGCAAGCGAGTATATACATGTATATATACTAATTAGCTTCCATATTAAATACCATCAACAAACATATACACATGCAGAGTGGGAGAGAGAGAGACTTCTATTGCCTGCACACCATTTGCCCGCATACATATATGTATATATGTGTGTACAGTTAACACATTTTATAATCTGATAAATTGCAGTAAACTGAATTAATTGTGTGTGTGTGTGTGTGTGTGTGTTGTGTGGGTTGTGGTTATCTATAATTCGGTCGATAAAAGTGAACTGAACTTAAGTTATATATATAGATTAAATAAGAATTTTTATATATGTTCTTAACTTGAAACCCCATTTTTTGAAAATAATCTTGATTATTTATAATATATATAAACCAGTTCATGCTGGGAATGTCTGGCTGTGCTGGTAACAGCCATGAGTGCTACATAATAATCTTAAGTGCGATAACACACACACACACACGCACGCGCGCGCACACACACAAATAAATTTATGTTTACTGAAAAAGAAATGAGTTATTTTATGTTGTCCATTTTGTTTACAACCATGAGTTCACGTGTGGTATACAAAGTCAAGCAATTGAACACCATATCTTAGGGGATAATGTCACAAGTACGCACACGTGTATATACATACATATAGCCGTATGTATATGCACACATGTACGGTCAGTTCCAGAGTATCTTCACACACATACACATATGTAATGTAGTAAGTGACCGGTGTCTTTCACTCAACATCTTGAGTATATATATATTCACGGCATTAGGGAATCTCAAGATATCCATGGACCACTCCTTAACGATTTTTTAACAGATATTGTCTATGTGACTCGCAATTTCAACGTAACTATGTATATATGTACACGCACACGCGTGGTGCATGAACACACATACATTGTGTGTGTATGTTAGAACACATAGAAGCTTCCTCTAACAACAGTTGTATTCTGGACTTCAGTGTGTCAAATTTCTTTATTATATATATATTAGACTCTAAGTTGAGAAGAGCCAAGCACTCAAAAGCTTAAAATGACAAACATGCCAGGTAAGAAGGAGCTTGACTCCTTGCAGCACCTTTGGCATGACATACACACACACACACACACACAACATATATATATATATTAAATATATGTGTGTATATTTGTAACTAGCTTGATGTGCCATTTAGCATGCTTGTTCAAAGATTCAACTTTTGACCTAGCTTTTTTACTGTCCATATAACTTTTCATTAATTTCTTAGATATATAAATAAAATTTATATAAATGTATATATATTTATATATATGTGATGAATATGCATCGGATAAGTAGACATTCTTTGAATGGACCAGAAGCACATTCCTATATAATGTGACAGCCATATAGGGTTCTTTTCCACATATATATCCTTTTACCCTTTTCTTTTTTTGTTTTCAAGACCTAAGTAATTTAGGGTGACGTAAACACATACATCATACGTATGATGCAGGAATGATTAATATAACTATACACATACGCTCTTTTTTTTAGATTGTCATGTACACACATAGCTTGCTTTTTTCTTGACACAGACATATGCGTGTGTGTGTGCTCTGGTTAGATGCTTCTGAATGTGAAAGAATTCCAACCCTAGGCATTGGGGTTGGTTAACCTAGACCTTGACGTAAGCCTCTCTTATACTTATATGCATATGACGTCATGGCCTCTCTCTCTTACTATATATAAAACACAACATCTAGGTATATAGCTTTCTTTTGTGTATACGTTCTATGTATGGTACATGTTTTTGGAGTTCCAAAACCGGGCACTTCTCACGTAATGCATGCATGTTCGTTAACCGGATAATTAGTTAAAACAAAATGAACCTACATTTTATTATAATATATTTATATTGTCGGTGCTTATATGTAAAATGTAGTTGTTTTTCCAAGGTACGTATCTTACATGTGAAATCCAGCAAACTCACATTGTGTCCTCATATTAAGTAAAAACAAACAAATATATTCCAAAATGTTTACTTAATGACGATTTAGCCGCAAGATTATTGACTGTTTAACTTCCAGTCAACATTGTTCACATTCTCATAGTTTTTGTCATGTTCTACTTAATTTTCAAATCTAGCATCTTCTATGCACGTTGCAATATCTACCTTAGATTTGTACACAGTACACAATACGTATATACGTATATACGTAGACGTATTTATAACAATACATTTTAATTCATATTTGAGAATACTGTACAACAATATTGATTGGAAACACCTGAAAATTCTTGCCCATATGTAAAATAGTGCGAAATTAAAACACTATAAAAAAAACCGAGCAAAAGAATATTCCTGCCAGGTGTGACTATAGAAAGAAATAAGAAAATGGAGTCCACCTATATATTATCTATTGTCCCGTATTTTCCTGTATATTGGTTGACAGAACTGACTATGAAACCTGTGTTGTGGTGGTGCCATTCTAAAAGCTGCAGT